>JANFOE010001100.1:0-324744 GCA_025667525.1 Glebionis coronaria
TCTCTCTCTCTCTCTCTCTCAGATCCATAGAGATCTTAAAATCCCAAATTGAGTTACATATTAGATCTGCATGATCCCTTAATCCCAAATTCAGTTACAGATTAGATCTACATGATGCCTTATTCACCACGATCGTTTCCCTCACTTTTTTGTTAGGTTGGTGACGTCGGGTAAGGGTTATTCTATATACACGATGGTGATTTTTTAATGATACGACCGTTGCCCCCAATCTTTAATGGGTTGGTGACGATCAACAAGATTGGTTCGATTTTTGGTTGATTGAGTTGAATGGTATTCATAAAAGCGACACTCGATTGTGCCATTTTAGTTTTTGGCTGATTCGGGTTAGTGGTTCAACCTGATAGAAGGTACACTCGGTTTTTTAAGGTTTTGTTAATTGGTGGTTTGAAAATTGTGGCTTTTGTTTGGTTTGAATTAACCAGCTTTTCCTCATGTTTTTTATTTAATTGTTTCATTCAATTGTTTAAATCATTAAGATTAAGGTTTTGAGTTTTTCTGATAATTAGGTTAATCGGTTACTGAAAAATTGTCCCTTTTGTTGGGTCTGGATTAACCAGAGATAGGTCAAACTTTCTCAATTGTGTTACTTCACCTTTATGTGACCTGCATAATGTAAAATATTAAAAGGACGATGGTGACAGATTTTTCCGGTTAACAAGCAAACTTAATTAGGTGATGTTTGTTTAATGTCTTATCCTAACGGACCCTGAATGGGTCTGGGCGCATCGAAGGCAGCTGAGTGAAGTTTGGTTTTTGAATTAGCGGTTGGTATACTAAAAACGTGTCGTCTTTAGTAATTGTAGTGCCTCAGGTGGGATGCTACGTGTGACCCAAAAAAATGTGACCATGATGAGTTTGGATGGGATATTCTAAAGTTGAGATTCTACGTATCTTGGCGGGGCATCCTGTAGGGTTTGCAGCCATGGCGTATATATCCTCTTTTTGAGTCATTTTGCAAATCTGATCAATAGACTGTAACTTATTCATTATAAGTATATGTTGTTGAACGTATACACTTAAACACTGATTAGCTACAATGCTCAATCGATGAGAAACACATATTGTGTGTTTAGGTAGACAACTGGCTTGGTAGCATGACACGTGTAACAAAACGTTTGCCATGAGGATTAAAATAATCGATTAATCGATTAAAAAATATATGTACTGTTCATAAGTTGTTCCTAAACTATAATATGTTATAATGTCATAAGGATATGCATTGTCTCGGTTTTGTGTTGTATTGTTTGTGGCACAATTACTTGGTAGATTTGTTACTGCTCGTAACACATATGCAGTGTGTATAATAAATTACTACAATATATGTTATAGTTAGTTGGTAAGTTTGTGATTGGTATGAGCATTTTTTGAATTCACTTCAAAGGTATTAAGCCAAAAATCGAATCGGATGGTTATGATAATGACGTTCTTTGTTTGAGAACACTCGAACTGATAAAGTTGAGACCGCTACAACTTGGCAGGACAGCCTTTCATGGCTGCAGCCATACCGAGCCCGTCCGCTTGGTCCTTGATTCTTCATGTAACACCCCATTTTGATAAATGGAATATCACAGGATAATTATGGCGTGTAATCAAAGCATGAAATGTAAATGTCTTAAAAACATTAAATGGCCATAAAGGGAAATATCGGAATCAAACATCGGTAGTCCAAAATAAGCTCACACACATGAAATATAAGTACTGAAAGGAAAGGACTAAACAATGTCCAAAAGAATAATGTAAGGAGATGCATAAGGTAAAGAAGACTGGATAGCTTCCGTCCAGATGCACATACACTCAAGGTCCTAAGTGCGTCCCTGGGTACCTGCCGTTTGGGAACATGGAAAGGAAACGGCTGAGCAAAACACCCAGTGAACAGATATATAACATAGTATGAATGACATAAGCATAATAAAGACTAAATAGCAGCGAAAATGTATAAGTCCTAGAAAACCTGGTACATGTTTATAAGACTGGTTTTATAATTTGAAAAGCTTATGATTAGCTTATAAAAAACTGTATTTTAAATTTAGCCAAGAGCCCATATAGGTCATGAGGTATCAACGTACATGAATACTTAGAGGGGTGACCTCATCATGCAATTAGAGGGGTTGCCTCTAGTTATACAGGTCTGGGTAGGATGGATCAACTCCTTGTGAAGGATGCAAGGCACACACCACATTTACCATGAAAATCCTGAAAAATATGTAAATAGGATGCACCCATACGCCTCATATGATAATATAATAAATGTCCAAAACTGGAAGGGACGCCACGAGCAATCACTCCGTCGTAGGGAAGTCATGACACTAGTGCCTCCAGTGTTATGGTTATGGTACCTCCATAACTAGGTGGAACTGGCATGCATGTATATAGCTCAAGCATTTAAAATGTAACATAAGCATTCAAAACATATAAGATAACTGGGGAAAACAGATGCCTGCAAACGTGGAATCCTAATCAAACATACGAATGAATGCCCATACTGAAGGACGTACCTTATGTCCAGTAGTGAAGCTAGAAGGAAAGCTGAACGATCTACTCTGACTTCGCGGATACTACATAAATAAGGGATGTGTATGAGTTGTCTGATTATTGAGTGTGTTACTGGTTCTGTGTGTTCTTAACTTATTTTATATGTTCTTGTCATGTTTTGCTGTTTTAAATGTTATCTTGTATTTATTCATTTTTTACATGTATTCTGATTATGTATTTCATGTATTCTTGTATTACTATGCTTGTAGTGTCAAAATAAGTAACTTTCTAAAAATAGCAGATTTCTAAAAATAGAAAGTCTCCAAAAATAGAAAGTTTCCAAAAATATAAAGTTTACAAAAATAGAAAGTTTCCAAAAATAGAAAGTTTCCAAAAATAGTAAGTTTCTAAAAATAGTGAGTTTCCAAAATAGTAAGTTTACTGAAATAAAAAATTTCCATAAATAGAAATAAGCTGAATTAATAAGTCTAAACTATAAGCTCGTGCTTATTAATCATAAGTTATAAGTAATGATAAATCATTAGTAAAGTCTATTAAATTAAATACTTAGGCTAAAATAATTATTAATTAATAACGAAAAAGCATGGTTTATTAATTAATAAAATGTTATGGTTAAACTAATAAACTTTACCTTATACAAATTAATTAAATTAAGTGATGGTTTAATTTAATTAAGTCTAATAAAATACTTAGGTTAATAACATGTATTATTAACTTTAATAATATAACCTAAGTCATAAATTAATTAATTAATTATTAATGCATGTAAATTAATTTAATTAATTAATTAATTAAAACATTTGCTAATAAAATGTACCCGAGCCCTAAACCCGAGAAAACAAAATCGAGCACCAAACACCACCACACAGCCGGCGGCTGGTGGTAGTGGCCGGCTGCTGTGCAGCCTGTGGCTGCTGCCCTGGTTGTCGTTGTTGGCCGTGGTTCCCACTGCTGCACCAAGGTTACCCACTGTGGGGGCCTTGGTTGCTGCTGCCCAAGACAAAAACCACACCGAACCCCCCTTGGGGTCTTGACTGGTGGTCGAAGAGAGGCACCGAGAGCCAAGGGCTCTCGGTTGTGTGCGTCGAACCCAAAACAAAACCAAACAAACCCCAAATCTTGATTAATCCTTCCCAATAACATGTTTTTAATTATGTTTTTAAAAGATTCATACACATGTGTTCATAATTAAAATAAAAAGGAAGAAAAGATTAAGGTTTGTTTAATACTGATTACGTGGATGAAAAGAGAATCGAATCACGAACACACACACGTAAAAACCAAAGATTAAATCACCAAAAATTTTCCTTTTGTTTGGTAGCTGTCGTGGCTCAAAGAAGAAGGAGGGTAGGGTTTCTTCTGTTTTTGCAAGAAAATGTATAATGAATTCCCTGGTGTTAATTGTTTTACTAGTTGGTTTTCAAAACAGGCTGGGCCCTCTCCCTTGTCTCTTTTGTCTCTGTTGATATAAAAGTTGGAAGGTCCGAGCTTGATCCTAATTAGGCTTAATTCGGGGTCTGGTGGACTCCAGCTCTTGCACCAAGTGAAACTTACTTTGAGGATCCTGCGCACTAAACATACACCGTTAGGCTTACCGTGGGTTTGTGACCCACGATTAGACTCTGGCGTCAGAGTAAGTAATCGGTTTAAGTATATTAGGGTTTAGGGTATTGTGTGTATCGTACCTTTGTGAAACCATGGGGGTTCCTTTTATACCCGAGAGAGTCCAGGCTGGGCTCCTTGTTCTTGCGGCCTAAGGAAAAGATAACGATTCAAAATAGATTGATCCTTATCGCGTAGTCGAGGTAAGTGTATATCTTCTTCCATTAGGTAAATATAATCATAAGATAGATTATATTCTGTCTGATCCTGTCGTAGTGCGACGAGGACACGGTTTAAGCAACGAACCGTATGTGCGACAGCGACTTACCGGACCTCCTGGGTTGTGCGCACATCGCATAAGCATTAATCCATTCTTGATGGATACGGGTAGTACCCGTGAGTTGAACTATCCAGCCCGACTAGGGACTATACGTCATTATGTCCCCCCAGTCTAGTGGTCGTAGGTTCAAACCGCGGCTACTAGACTATGAATCTCTAAGGCCCCTTCGAAGACATCCTATATAAAAAGAAGTTTTATGGAAAACACACATGAAATGAGTTTGAATATGCATCCACGTCATACTCCACTAGTACTACCTTTCTTTGGGAATCGGGAAAGGCGTTAACCATGTCAAAAGAGCCAACTTACCAACACCGTATGACGAATCAACTCTTGGACACACGTCGCAAGATCCGGTATGTCTAAAGTGTATATAAATGCAGTGTGACAGACCTTCAACCTTCTTCTTTATCATTTCAAAAAACCCTTCCACCATTGTCGAAAACAGCAGGAAATAATCACAGCAGAAAATAGCTTCCACTCTATACCCAACTGAAGTACTGGTAAGAAAAAGTGTGGCACAACTATTTGATGTGACGTCCCGCATATCAGAACAAGAACTTTTTTTAGTTTCGCCACCAAGTATCATATACCTGCAGATCTCCACCCGACTGTGCCAGATCCACAAGCACACATAGGAAGCTTCCCTGCTCAAAAAATTGGTGTATACACCAGGTTTTTTGAGTTTTCCAACAATCGCATACCCCTAAGTCGTTTTTTGACGGACGTGCTAAGCTACTACAACATACACCTCTCACAGCTTCACTGTATTGGCGCCACAAAGATCTCAAATTTTGAGATAAACTGCTTACTAAAGAACATTGACCCAACCATAAATCTGTTCCGCTCCTTCTATCGACCCTCCTAGATAAACGGGTGGATATCCTTCGCGAAACGCCCCGGCCAATTACAATGTTATAAGATGAAGATAGATTCTCTAAAGAAATGGAATGACAAACTTTTCTGGGTAGACAAGGTTGTATTCCCATTTGACTACGATTTCATCACCCCCGAGACTACGATGAAAGATGACCACCCTATCTCTGGCACATATAATGAAGCATATGCACAGATAAATAATGCCGATTGGATACCAATGCAAGAATACCCAGAGGCGCTACTATATGCATTAGGACTGAGTCATACGTCAACTCTTCCTGCAAACCACCTTCCTCAATATTTTGATGACTTTGATCATGGTAAGAAATCCTGTTTTATGAATACTTAAAATTCAAATGGCGTATGCGTATGTACTCATATACTCTTCATACTTTTTTAGAGCTAACTTATACGCAACTTGTGAAGCGCGAGCATCCTTGCGCCGTGACCATGCACGCTCGACCCTTCACGCCATTCGAGCTATCTAATGGATGACGCGTAGGTCACCACCGTAGTGCTGGAGTACCCCTCCCCGACGACCAACAGAGGTACAAAGGGGACAGTCGCACTAAATGCCACTCCCATTCGGAGTGTGTCGTGCATAACGGAGTCGTCGTCAGAAGAAGTGGATCACGAGGACAGCTCGCGCGCTGGTCCCTAAGAAGAGTTCATACCTGTCCCAAGATACAAAAGGTTACCGTGCTCCGCAAAAGATCAAATTCCTAGGAGGAGCAGGACACTACAGACCAGACCACGTGCCGATACTACTTCATGGGGCATGCTTTCAATGCCGCGCGAAAATACACAAGTATCAAGGTATATCCCAATTCCACTCCTTACGGTTCTTTGAACAAAAGAGTACCTTTCTAACACTTGCAGGATGTCCACTTTGCAGCCCATACATTGCAGCGACCAAGGCTGACGCCAGCACCTCGAAGTCCACAAGATTCCTTCCTCCCTGGAAGTACGCACGCTCATGCGAACTTGGTAGCATGATCGAATGTGCGGACTTCCACCAAAATATAACCCCTCCCGGACGCGCCCAACTCCTGAGCCATCTGTCCAACAAAATGCTAATGAGTGAGTTGGACACAGTTGCGTCGTAGGAAGTAACATTAGCCTCTCATCTGGAAAAAAAGGTGTCATATCTGTCTGAGCGTCTGGCACAAGTGGACATGAAAATCAAACAAGTGACAGAACAAAAAGACCGCGAGCTTATATGCGCCAAGGTTGAACTCACATGTTTGCGCGCTGTTTCCAGTATAAATGTCAGATCCATCCAATGTTTAGAGGATGAGAAGGCATCATTATCTAAATTTATAAGTCGAGAGCGCCGCCTTCGCGCGAGGCAAGAGGAGGAAAACCGTTGGGCCATGTCTAAGCTAGAAGAGGGTATGAGGGCCCCGTACTTCAAATTGTGATAATTTCTTTGCCAATTGTCACAAAGATATGACGAAGAAGGCAGAAATTCTAAAGTACATGAGTAACGATTTTGATGAGGAGCTATATCCGCACCTCACAACAGTGCGCGCCGAGAACCAATGGTTGATAAAGCACGGTCTGCCACTAGCTGCCAAAGGTGTCGTGAAGTTACCCAACTAGAATAAAGCGGTCAAAGGGATTTTCGATGCTGCGCAGCTATTGGGACAAAGCCTCGCCATGAAGCATGCATTCAAAGATAATTTATTGATAGGACCATTGGAGGGTAGTGAAATCTACTCTAGGTACACACAAAAGATTTTTGACGCTGCGTTCCATAGATTAAAAGACCTCCCCCTGCCCATCATAGATGTTATTGAAAAGGATCAAGATCAACCAATAAGCGTGATCATGGCAGGCCTTACTCTAGCGAGTCATTGTGTAGAAAAAGCGGAGGAAGATCCCATGGCATGGTCGAGCCAGATATCTCCCAACTACAAGTTCTTGTCTATGCTTCTGGTGTACCAAAGATGGTTTCGCTTGAGGGTAAGTTGAAACAGCATGTTAAACGTGTGGCTAAGAAAAATAAGTCTTCTACTGCAAACACTGTCATTAGCTTAGGGTTGGCGCACCCTAGTCGATCTGATGGGTACCGTTTAGTCTGCCTTCCATTGATGTATATCAAATACGCGCGCTGCAGTAATGAAGGAGGTGTGGGCACAACATCGTGCGTCACTGAACCCATCGCATCACAGGTTAAAGAGGTCACTGTCAGTGAGCGATCTTCTATAGAAGGCATTTTCCTTGACTACATGCTTGTTGTAACCATGTACATTAATTTGTAAACTAAGAACTTGTATAATGTTTATAGCGACCTGCGCATTTGGAAGCACATAGCGTCCTGTGCTATGTTCATGTTTATTCGTACATATATATGTCCAGGTTTCTGCACCCACGCCTGAGATTGTGAGAGAGAGCGTCTGTTTATGGGTACATTCTTTGAAGTGTGACTCTGAATTTATGGGTGAGCTAAAAGTTCATTACGTGTGGACCTGCCACTACTACCATAAGCGACGTCATAGATAATGACATGTTTGTTAGGCGCGCACACTGTGTCTTGTGCATATCCGTCATAAAGTATGAGGAATGCTACACTTACTACAACATCTTGTGGTAAGCTGCCAAACAAAGGATACCTGATCCGGCGCCACTGGGGGTGCATCCCTCTTACGTGACAAGTTTAATTAGTAGGGTAAACTGACTCCTCTTATTTCATCTGGAAACGTTTCATTGTACATTTACACTGGCGGGCCAAAGTTATGTATTTCAGAAAAGAAAAAATATTCTTATGCATAAAAGATAAAAAATAAATAACTTGGGCTGCAGAACTAGCTAGGAACCACAGTGTTTTATTCACACTTTTGCAAATGCTGAAACAAAGAACATAAAAGGGGAAATACTTAAACAATTGAAAAAAGAAAATATACATGGATCTTTATTGGGGGCTTTCAATAGCCAAGAGAGTGATCCATGCTAATGGTGCGACATCTCAAGGAGAATATCGTCCAAAATCCTGGCTGTCTCTTGAGTCACTTATCACGGGACGGGATACCGACTTCACATAGCTATCCGTGTTCATCCTGGCCCTTGAGAGTCCTTTGTTTGCTTCATCGTGCCGTTGCGTGCTTCGTGTTGCCGATAGTCTGTTCGCATGATCCCATTGTCGCATAGTGTGAGCAATTATCCTAGCTGAAGGGGCGATTGCTCCTCTGTGTTGTTGCTGGTGGTTACCTTGGGATGGGAGTATTGCTACTACCCGTCGCGCCATGTTTCCTATCGACGTTATCAGAGAGCCAATAGTATGCCCTAGTCTTGAGAGGATTCCGCCTTCCTTTGTGCTTTTTATTGAGGGTGGCCCAGTGACCATGTTAGGATTTTTCCTATGACATGGGTCTGCCTGACATCGGAGACATCGCGCTACCCTTTTACGATCATCCTTATGCATAAATGGCCAAAAATATCCTGAGCGAGTAATCTCATCAACCACAGCTATCGGGCCACACGGGCATACCCTTTTATGTGCGGCTTTCATGACCGCCCGTGCTTGCCCTGGCACTAGACATTGTAGTGTTTGCCCATTACTTGATTGTCTGTACAGTGTCCCCTTGATGACTTTGAAGTGCCTAGCTCTCATCTACACTTGCCTAGCCTTCCTTCTATTGCTTGGTAATGTCTTATGTGTCAGGAACTCTTTAATAGGTGTCATCCATGTTTGTGTCTCAGGATTCAAGTTTATATTTTTGTGTATGATAAAATCAACTAGCACGTGCCTAGGAGGTTTATCCATGTTCAGAATTGATAGTTGATCCATGTCAGCTGAGATTTCGTCATTTTCTTCTGAAACTTTTCGCATAGCAAACTCCACGAACTGCCTGGTTATGTCCCTCACTTTTTCCGTGTATTGGATTAGTATATGTCCTCGTGGCTCGCATGACCCCGCGACCCTGCTTTCCACCAAAGGGTTGTATGTGTAGGCCACTAGGATTTTCATGCCCATTCTGAGTGCCAATCTTAGACCTGCTATGAGGGCTTCATAATCTGCTTCCATACTAGTTGTGGGTAAGTAGAACAATAGTGCGTAGGTAATTTTTATGTCGCTCTGATTTGTGAGGATGAACCCTGCATCTGGTCCTCCATTTCCTACGAAGCCTGTCGAAAAGAGGACCCATGGGAGCCCCGACGGTGAGTGCTCGCGCAAAAATATGATTTTAGCATGGGAATCTTCCGAGACACATCTCCTTCTCTTCATTCGTGAGCTGAATTTCGTGTTGCGCTGACTCCTGTCTGTATCCTTCCTTTTTGCGCTGTGGCTGGAAGTGCTGCTACCCCCTTCGAGCGTATCTATGTTCCAGATGGTGATTACTCCATCTTGCACTGGGAATTTGAACATACCATGTACTGTGGAAGGTACCGCTCGTAGTGTTTTTAGTGCTGGCTGTCCAATTATCCCGTTGTACAATGATTGATACCGCACAACCATGAAAT
This sequence comes from Glebionis coronaria, assembly GCA_025667525.1. NCBI lineage: Eukaryota > Viridiplantae > Streptophyta > Magnoliopsida > Asterales > Asteraceae > Glebionis > Glebionis coronaria. Next base: position 9,800 of record JANFOE010001100.1, read on the forward strand.
CCATCCACACCGTTTTCGAGTGACCTGTGCCTCCAATAGATACATATGTCTAGAGGTGTCCCAGTGGTCGGGTTTTATCATAGTTAAACCCTGTGAGGATTTGTATGGTGTCTTTTAGCTCCTTCTTTATTTCCCATGGTAGTCGTGCGAAACAATGTTCATTCAATATGTTCGCTGCTGACCCTCCGTCGACGCACATGCCTTCTATAGCATGATCCCAGAGGGCTATGTCAATAGTCAATGACCCGACTCAATAGTCCATGTCTGAAAGAATAGGGAACGTTATCTCTTTATCGCGCGAAAATTCCGGGATCGTTCTCCTTTGCATAAAAGACCTTTCCTTTTCCACCATGTAAATGGTTATGGGCTTATCCTTATGTTTTTTCGCTTCACTCTTCTTCGTGTCCGTGCTCTTCCTCTAGTCTCTTATCAGGTGGTTTAACTTCCCTACTTTGACCAGGCTCTCAATGTGCCTTTTCAGTTGAATGCACTCATCAGTAGCGTGTCCTTTATCGTAATGGTATTCATAATGCTTTGTGTTATACCGTTTATCTGTTGGTCCCATCAATAGGCTAGGCTTTAGAAAGCCTGCACCCTTTGATAAAAATATCTCCCTTGAGGTCTTTTGCAGCGGGGTAAACTTATTGTTGTTGTTATTGCGCCTTTGCTTCACTGCGCCTTGGAAGTCCAGGGTGCGGCTGATGTTTTGCCCATATGACTGTTTCTTGGGCCAGTCTTGGTATTTGTAGCCTGATGTCATCTGCCTACTATCCGCTGTTGTGGTTTCGCCCTGAATAAACGCTCGGACCTTCTTCATTATCCCATCAAACGTTGCCGGGGTTCTGTCATTCAATTACTTTATTAGGTCCAGGTTAGTGATGGCCGCGAGAAATCCAGAAATTTTAAGAATTTCCGGGCAATCTTTAATCTGGTTGCATTCAGATTTGAAGCGCTCCATAAGTCTTCAAGACTTTCATTGTGCCTCTGCTTCACTCTTGCAAGTGAGATGGGGCTTTTGTCGTACTTCTTTTGTTGCACATAATTTCTTCTGAATGCTCTCCTAAGTTCTTCAAATCCATTAACGCTCCTTCGCGAGAGGCGGTCGAACCATGTCCGGGCGTTCCCGATGAGCGTTGAGTTAAACATGTGGCACCACACGGCCTCTGGCCATTGCTCTATCCCTGCTTGAGATTCAAAAACTTTCAAGTGATCATCTGGATCCGTCGTACCGTCGTAGGTTTTGACATTGGACGGTATGCTTCTCTTTTTATTATCTTTGAAAGTAGTTATGCGTTCTGAAAACGCACTTCCTTTCTCCCGACGCCATGGGAGGGTCCACTCATCTTCACTGCCCATCCTTGGTTTTTTTGGCGCCCTGCGGTGTTTTCTTTCGTAGTCAGAGGAATTAGAATCCTCAGTGGATGAAAGAGCGACCCTTTTACGACGAGGATGGTGATCGCTGTAATTAGAGTCCGAGGAATTTTCGCTTGAGGAATCCCTTCTGCTCGCCTTTCCAATGCTCTTATTTCTTTCCTGACCTTGCAGATCCTGAGATGAATCTCTTTCTAAGGGGCCCAATCTATTAAGGGCGCTCCGTCTACCCGAAGGGTCGGGCCCTAATTTATCTTTCACGCTTGTGAGCCGATGGTTATTGACTGGTGTAATGAAGCCTTCCTCTCCTTTTGGGTTCTCAGAACTATCTGAGAACGATGCGTCTTCGATAAGGGGCACGCCCAAAGGAGATGTTGGGATCTCAGTCGTTCTTTCTTTCTTTCTCATTTCCTTCCTAGCTTCCTTGTTAGGTCTTGACCCTTCCATGGCCTTGAGTTCTTTATCGAAGTCTAGACTGATCCGAAGATCTCTTGTCGTATTTACCCTCATTTTCGCTCTCATGAGTGGAATTAAAGGCTCGTAGTTTTCTGCGACGTAGTCGCTCATACTCTGCTCCGTCGAGGGAGGAATCTCCATCTCAGTTTGCGGGTCTATCACAGCCCTTGTGTCTAGAGCGTCCTTGTGGCCTTGATAAGGGATTTCCTGAGAGGACGATGCATCCCCAACTGTCTGTGGGGTAGAGGTGACTAGTGGAGAGAAAGATACTTGCAATCCCTTCCCTCCACGACCTGGGTTATTATGTTCAAAGCTTGAGTATGGACCTGTTGGCTTCTTAGATCCCCCCTTTGGTGGGGGCGGGTTTGCGCCGCTTTTCGTCATTACTTAGAGCTTAGTGTAGGGTCCCACGGATGGCGACAACTTGTTGATACAAAAGTTGGACGGACCGAGCTTGACCCGAATTAGGCTTAATTTAAGGCCCGGTGGACTCCGGCTCTTGCACCAAGTGAAACTTGCTTTAAAGACCATGCGCACTAAACAGACATCGTTAGGCTTACCGTGGGTTTGTGACCCACGATTAGACTCCAGTGTGAGAGTAAGTAATCGATTTAAGTGTATTATGGTTCAGGGTATTGTGTGTATCATACCTTTGTGGAACCATGGGGGTTCCTTTTATACTCGAGAGAGTCCAGGCTGGACTCCCTGTTCTTGCGGCCTAAGGAAGAGATAACGATTCAAAATAGATTGATCCTTATCGCGTAATTGAGGTAAGTGTATATCTTCTTCCCTTAGGAAAATATAATCATAAGATAGATTATATTATGTCTGATCCTGTCGCAGTGCGATGAGGACACGGTTTAAGCAACGAACCGTATGTGCGACAGCGACTTACCGGACCTCCTGGGTTGTGCGCACATCACATAAGAATTAATCCATTCCTGATGGATACGGGCAGTACCCGTTATTCGAACTATCCAGCCCAACTAGGGACTATACGTCATCAGTCTCGGATACACAAACCCAAAAAGGCCAAACCAAACAAATTTTCACGACTTAAATATATTACGTATGTGCTCGTGTTTTAAATGTCGTGACTTAAATATTATACATAATATTTAACGTGTATTAATATTATACATAATACTTAACGTGCATTAATATTATACGTAGTTCTTGTAATTTAATGTTCGTGACACGTGTCGTATATTATAAATGGAAAGTTTAAATTTAGTCGTGTTTTCATGTAGTTTACTGTTCATGGTATTTTATGCGGGTTTTACAACTCTTTCCCTCTAAAAGAATAATTTGTCCCCGAATTATAGATAACATAACTAAAAGGAAACATACCCGAATCAAAACTGGAAATGAGGGTAAGAAGTCCGGATAGACTCCTCCGTCTCCCAAGTGGCTTCCCGCTCAGGATGATCCCTCCAAAGGATTTTGACGAAAGGAATCGTCTTCTTCCTCATGACTCGCTCTTGACGATCAAGAACTCGTTCGGGTTCCTCGACATAAGAAAGATCCTCACAAATCTGCTCGAGTGGATACTGAACCATATGTAGGGGATGATAACTGTACCCTCTGAGTAAGGACACATGGAAAACGTTGTGGACGTGAGATAGCTGCGGAGGTAACTCTAGACGATACGATACCTCACTGACACGTTCGAGGATATCAAACGGTCTGATGAATCGAGGACTAAGTTTTCCCTTGATTCCAAAACGCCTAACTCCACATGCTGGTGATACCTTGAGAAAAACATGATCAGCCACGTTGAAGTACAAATCTCTACGGTGCTTGTCGGCATAGCTCTTTTGACGTGCGAGAGCCTCATGCAGTTTCGCCTTGGCGACGAAAACCTTCTCACTGGTCACCTCTATCATCTCCGGACCCTCAAGAAATCGCTCACCAACCTGATCCCAATAGATTGGGGCGGGACACTTTCTGCCATACAATATCTCAAACACTGCACACTTGATACGGGCGTGCCAACTGTTTTTGTATGCAAACTCTACTAAGCAGATATAGTCGTCCAAACTTTCTATCCATTCTGAAGCACAAGCTCGCAGCATGACCTCTAGTTTCTGAATGGTATGCTCTGACTGTCCGTCTGTCTGAGGATGAAAAGCCGTCTAAGATTAAGTCTGGTGCCCCAAGCTTTCTGCAAACTTCTCCAGAACCGAGATGTAAAACGTGGATCTCTGTTTGAGATGATACTGGATGGAGTACTATGTAGTTTCATGATCTCCTTCTGATAGATATCAGCCAATTTGCTAACTGGATCATCCTTGCGGATTGGTAGAAAATGTGCAGATTTGGTCAGTCGATCAACAATAACCCAAATGGCATCATGTTTCCTCTTGGTCTACGGAAGTCCGGTGACAAAGTCCATGGAGATCTTGTCCCACTTCCACTCTGGAATGTCTAATGGTTGTAGTAAACCACTAGATCGTTGATGCTCAATCTTAACCTGCTGGCAGGTAAGACATTTAGAGACAAAGGTAGCAACATCCTGCTTCATACCACTCCACCAGAAATGTTTCTTGATGTCATGGTACATCTTGGTGGAACCAGGATGAATGGAGAATAGAGATTTGTAAGCTTCAGTCAGCAAAGCCTCCCTGAGTGTAAGATCATCAGGAACACATAGTCTAGTGCCCTGCCTTAAGATACCATCATCATCTACACGAAACTCCGTCTACTGGTCGATGTTCTGAATAATTGCCCAGATTTCAACGTCATCCTTCTGAGCTTCCTTGATCCTAGAGAGTAAGTCTGGCTCAACTCTAAGATTAGCCCAATAGCCATGTTGTCCACAAACCATAAACTCGATGTCCAGTCGTTCTAAGTCACGTATAATTTCCTCTTCTATCTTAATGCCGTTAATCATGCCCGACTTTCTATTGAGTGCATCTGCCACTACATTCGCTTTGCTGGGATGGTACTGAAGATTGATTTCGTAGTCCTTCAGCAACTCTAACCACCTTCTTTGCCGCATGTTCAGTTCTCATTGAGTGAAGATATATTTAAGGCTCTTGTGATCTGTGAAGATATCACATGATTCGACATAAAAGTAATGCCTCCAAATCTTCAGTGCAAACACCACTGCTGCAAGCTCCAAGTCATAGGTAGGATAGTTCTCCTCATAAGGCTTAAGCTGTCGTGATGCCGTAAGCAATCACTTCCCCATGTTGCATGAGAACACATCCAAGACCCTTCCCTGAAGCATCACTATAGATCTGAAATGCACCTGTGCCAGATGGGAGAGTAAGAAGAGGTGCAGATACCAACTTCTGCTTGAGTTCTTCAAAGCTCTTCTCTCGTTCATTAGTCCAGACAAATTTCTCCCCTTTTCGAATCAGATTAGTCAAGGGCAAGGCCAAATGTGAAAAATTCTCCACGAACCTGCGGTAATAACTAGATAAGCCCAAAAAACTACGAACCTCAGTCGCCAACGTTGGTCTTGGCCATTTGGTAATATCCTCAACCTTTGAAGGATCCATGGTTATTCCCTCTGCGGATACGATGTGGCCAGGAAACGCCACTTTGCTCAACCAGAATTCGCACTTGGAGAACTTGGCATACAGCTGCTTCGGGCGAAGTATTTGTTGTACTGTACGAAGATGGTCTTCGTGTTCCTCTTTGGATTTAGAGAAAATCAAAATATCATCAATGAAGACGATAACAAACTTGTCCAGAAATTCATGGAAGACACGATTCATCAGATGCATGAAGACTGTTGGAGCATTGGTAAGTCTAAATGGCATGACTATAAATTCGTAGTGTCCATAGCGTGTACGGAAAGCAGTCTTGGAGATATCATGCTCTTTCACTCGTAGTTGATGGTAGCCAGACCTCAGATTAATCTTAAAGAAGTGTTTGGCGCCTTGCAGTTGGTCAAACAGATCATCTATACGTGGCAAAGAATATCGGTTTCTGATTGTAATCTTATTAAGCTCACGGTCATCAATGCACAAACGCGTGTTGCCATCCTTCTTCTTTATGAAAACACCGGTGCACCCCGTGTAGATACACTAGGGCGGATGAAACCTCGCTTCAAAAGTTCCTACAGCTGCTCCTTTAACTCCTTGAGCTTAATGGGAGCCATGCGGTAAGGAGCCTTGGAGATTGGTTCAGCTCCTGGGATGAGCTCAATACCAAAATCTACTTCACGAGCAGGTGGTATGCCCGAAAGCTCTTTAGGAAAAACAATGGTAAAGTCTGATACGATAGGCTGATCCTGAATGGATGGAATTTCAGCCTCATTGTCATGAAAAACAGCTAAGAAACCCTCGCAACCATGTGATAGTAAGGCACGTGCCTGCAAGGCTGAAAGAATTTGTACAGACTTTCTTGGTATGAAACCATTGTGAATGTACTCTGGCGCGTTGACATCACCGAAAATAACCCGATATGAATGGCAATCTATGGTGACGTGGTGTTTGGATAACCAGTCTATGCCTAATATCATGTCAAACTCGCATATGTCTAACGGAAGTTCATCAACTTCACGAATTTTGTCATTAAACTGTAGGGGAAGATCTCTGTACCTATGTGTGATGCGTATAGAGTCTCTCAAGGGCGTGTATATGTTTAAGACATTATGTGGCATAGGGAATCCTAACACGATTAGCATAAGCAGTGGATATGACTGAATGAGTCACACTCGTGTCAAACAAAACGTAAGTAGCTTGACCATACATAAACAAGGTTCCAATGATGGTACCTGATGACTTGTTTTCTTGGTCCCTCATGGTAGTGTACACATGTCCAGTAGTCGGAGGTGGCTTGGAATCAGCAAGCCCTGAAGTACCCTTAATCTCATTCTTATTGCAATCTTTCATCTGGTGGCCTTGCTGGCCACATTTGAAGCAATTGCCACTACCACGGCGGTACAACCATGGGTATCTACGATAGCAATTGGTGCAAATAGGGTGAGTGTACCCTCCAACAGGTGCTCTAGCTGGTTGGGAGCCTGATTTAGAAGATATACGTGAGACATGATTATTGGGGTACAAACATGACTACACAGAAAGATTAGATTGTAATACCAGATGAAGCTACACGGTTGGGCTGTGAACCACTGCGGTCCTGATCCCGTCCGTTTCCAGTGTTCTTGGTAATAGATGCTGAAGTGTTAAAATTTATGAATCACAAAGCAACATAACATAGAAATGAGCAATTTTTAAGGACCTACTGTTGCTGGAGTTGTTGGCGTTGTTACGGTAGTTGTCACTACCACCACGCCTATTAGATGTATAACTGTCCTGAGTTTGACCCTTTCCCTTAGGCTGGTACTACTGAGTGGCCGGTTGTGATCGGTCCCCAGTTTTTTGCCTAAAAGATGCAATTGTATAGAGAATGATATAAAATGGATGGTACTGAATTGAATGAAATGATTAACGCTTGATGACTGAGATATACCTCTTCTCAGATCTATTTGCTTCACCAAACTCGTCTCTCTCTCTCCTACAACATCTCTAGCTTGCGAGTTGCATCTACCACATGCGCCACAGTAGTAAATGTAGCACACACTAAGTTGTTGGCGACAGAAGTACGAAGAGCCCAACGAAAATGATATGCCTGCTCTTCTGCTGTCCCGACTGCTGCGCCAAGGAAACCAACACGTCTAAGGAATCTCTACATAAATTATGTACTATTCTCTCCAGCTCTCTATCGAATGCCATGATACTCCCTCTTGAGCTGATCCTGCTCAGCTTTCAGAAAGAACTGATCCAGACCCAACTCCTTAAACTGCGCCCAAGTCAAGCCAACAACCAATTCATCACCTCCATTCGACTGCTTGAGTGCTTTCCACCATGCCAGCACATCTCCCTCAAATTTGTAACAAGCAAGCCTCGCCTTACAGACATCATCACACCACATGGCGTCAAAAATCTTCTCAATGTGTGCAATCTAACTCTCAGCCTCAGATGGACTGTTAGTCTACTCAAAATATCTAGGTCGTTGTTTGTTAAACCTTTCCAGCCATGTGATAAGAGTAGCTGGTGGAGGACGAGAATAGTTTTTCTGATTCTGGTTTTGATTATGGTTAGCTTGAACCTCAACACGAATCTCATTTTTGAGTTGGGAAAGTAAAGCTTGTAGAGCAGCTTGAATAGCTGCCTGCATATCTTGCTCACGTGTGTTAACCATCTAACAGTTTTAAAACAAAAATGCAATGATTAATCTGATTAGAACATAAGATAAACATAACAAAATGATGCATGAAATAGTTTATGAAGGCATAATCAACGAAAATGACATGAGTTTGGGTGAACGCCTATGGGTCGGTTCACTAAAACAAAGTTGACATGACAAGAGTGAACACCTATAGGTCGGTTCACTAAAACAAAATTGACATGACGAGGGTGAACGCCTATGGGCAGATTCACCAAAACAAAATAATTCGAATAAAAGCACACGCGACTAAATATGGTCAGTCATGTACCAACCATTACTTAGTCAATACCTGCAACAATGATACATGAAACAAATGCATGAAAATAAACTGTCAGTTTTAGGAAGACACTGGTGACTACCCATTAGTCACAAGTCAAGTTGTTTTTGAGCCTATAGGTCGAAACCTTGGCTCTGATACCATAATTATAACACCTCATTTTGATAAATGGAATATCATAGGATAATTATGGCGTGTCATTAAAGCATGCAAGGTAAATGTTTTAAAAACATTAAATAACCATAAAAGAAAATACCAGAATCAAACATCGGTAGTCCAACATAAGCTCACACACATGAAATATAAGTACAGAAAGGAAATGACTAAACAATTTCCAAAAGAAATAATGTAAGGAGATGCATAAGGTAAAGAAGACTGGATAGCTTCCGTCCAGATGCACCTACACTCAAGGTCCTAAGGGCGTCCTTGAGTACCTGCCGTTTGGGAACATGGAAAGGAAACGGCTGAGCAAAACGCCCAGTGAATGGATATATAACATAGTATGAATGACATAAGCATAATAAAGACCAAATAGCAGCGGAAATGTATAAGTCTTGGAAAACCTAGTACATGTTTATAAGACTGGTTTTATAGTTTGAAAAGCTTATGATTAATTTATGAAAAACTGTATTTTAAATTTAGCCAAGAGCCCATATAGGTCATGAGGTATCAACGTGCATGAATACTTAGAGGGGTGACCTCATCATGCAATTAGAGGGACTGCCTCTAATTATATTGGTCTGGGTAGGAGGGATCAACTCCTTGTGAAGGATGCAAGGCACACACCACATTCATCATGAAAATCTTGAAAAACATGTAACTATGATGCACCCATACGCCCCACATGATAATATAATAAATGGACAAAACTGAAAGGGACGCCACGAGCAATCACTCTGTCATGGGGAAGTCATGACACTGGTGCCTCAAGTGTTATGGTTATGGTACCTCCATAACTAGGTGGAACTGGCATGCATGTATATAGCTCAGGCATTTAAAATGTAACATAAGCATTCAAAACATATAAAATAACTAGGGAAAACAGATGGCTGCAAACGGGGAATCCTAATCAAACATACGAAGGAATGTCCATACTGAAGGACGGAATATCCGTACCTTATGTCTAGTAGTGAAGCTAGAAGGAAAGCTGAACGATCTACTCCGACTTCGCGGATACTACATAAATAAGGGACATGTATGAGTTGTCTGATTACTGAGTGTGTTACTGGTTCTGTGTGTTCTTAACTTATTTTGTGTTCTTGTCATGTTTTACTATTTTAAATGTTATCTTGTATTTATTCATGTTTTACACGTACTCTGATTATGTATTTCATGTATTCTTGTATTACTATGCTTGTAGTGTCAAAATAAGTAACTTTCTAAAAATAGCAGGTTTTCAAAAATAGAAAGTTTACAAAATAGAAAGTTTCCAAAAATAGAAAGTTTTCAAAAATAGAAAGTTTCCAAAATAGAAAGTTTCTAAAAATAGTAAGTTTCTAAAAATAGAGAGTTTCCAAAAATAGCAAGTTTCCTGAAATAGAAAGTTTCCATAACTAGAAATAAACTGAATTAATAAGTCTAAACTATAAGCTAGTGCGTATTAATCATAAGTTAGAAGTCATGATAAATTATTAGTAAAGTCTATTAAATTAAATACTTAGGCTAAAAATATTATTAGTTAATTATGAAAATGCATGGTTTATTAATTAATAAAATGTTATGGTTAAATTAACAAACTTTACCTTATACAAATTAATTAAATTAAGTCATGGTTTAATTTAATTAAGTCTAATAAAATACTTAGGTTAATAACATGTATTATTAATTTTAATAATATAACCTAAGTCACAAATTAATTAATTAATTATTAATGCATGTAAATTAATTTAATTAATTAATTAATTAAAATATTTGCTAATAAAATGTACCCGAGCCCTAGACCCAAGAAAACAAAACCGAGCGCTAAACACCACCACACAGCCGGCGACTGCTGCCCTAGTTACTGTTGCTGGTTGCGGTTCCCACTGCTGCGCCAAAGTTACCCACTGTGGGGGCCTTGGTTGCTGCTGCCCGAACCAAAAACCACATCGAACCCCCCTTGGGGTCTCGGCTGGTGGTCGAGGAGAGGCACCGAGAGCCAAGGGCTCTCGGTTGTGTGCGTCGAACCCAAAACAAAACCAAAAAAACCCTAAATCTTGATTAATCCTTCCCACTAACATGTTTTTAATTATGTTTTTAAAAGATTCATACACATGTGTTCATAATTAAAATAAAAAGGATAAAAAGATTAAGGTTTGTTTAATACCGATTACGTGGATGAAAAGAGAATCGAATCACGAACACACACACGTAAAAACCAAAGATTAAATCACCAAAAATCGTCCTTGTGTTTGGTGGCTGCCGCGACTCAAAGAAGGAGGGTAGGGTTTCTTTTGTTTGGTGTTAATTGTTTTACTAGTTGGTTTTCAAAACGGGTTGGGCCCTCTCCCTTGTCTCTTTTGCCGCGGATACACAAGCCAGAAAAGGCCAAACCAAACATATTTTCATGACTTAAATATATTACGTATGTGCTCGTGTTCTAAATGTCATGACTTAAATATTATACATAATATTTAACGTGCATGAATAATATACGTAGTTCTTGTAATTTAATGTTCGTGACACGTGCCGTATATTATAAATGAAAAGTTTAAATTTAGTCATGTTTTCATGTAGTTTTCTGTTCATGGTATTTTATGCGGGTTTTATACTTCATTTGCTTACCGCAGTTGTTTGTTAATTGCTACACTGTGTGTGTTATGAAGAGTAACACAATAGTTTATGAATAGCTTATGAACAGTGTTTGTTGCTGTTGTTGGTTGGAATTCATATACGCTGCTTATATAGTAGATGATAACACTTTTAGGCGATGATGATTGACCGCGTCCCAGGAGACAGATGAGACTACCCGCATCTTGGCAGAGCAGCATGTTATGGCTGCAGCCATGGCGGGCGTGCCCTCCACTTCTTTTAGTGTGCCTTATTTGAGCCAACTGAATGATAGGTAATTGATTTCAGATTGTGTGTTGTGTGTGTGGCACGGGTATAAGCAGTTGTGTAACTTATCATAGTTTATGGATGGCACTGTGATTATACTTTGAGTAGAGTGTCTTACGTTTGACCAACGATGATGGAATACATCAGAACTCGGATCATGCGTCACCTGGCAGGGCAAGTTTTTAACAGTTGTAGCCACGACAACCATATTTTGATATCCGAATGGTTATGTATCTGAGCCTAAAAACAGTCTTTGAATCTCTGATTCACACAGGTTGTAGAAGGTCACTTTCATTTGTGTCAGACATCAGAAGGTGTCGGTTTCATTTGGGTCAGACAACAACAGTGTAAAGAAAACTGGAAAGAAAATTTGGGCTATGATATTTGTTTTATGCAACAAGAGTGTTAGGATTCGTATAATTTTTTGTAATTCAATTTTCCTAAAATAGAGTGTCTTATGTTTGACCGACGATGATGAAATATATCAACTTGGATCATACGTCATATGGCAAGGCAAGTTTTTAACACTTGCAGCCACGACGACCATATTTCGATATCTGAATGGTTATATATCTGAACATAAAAACAATCTTTGAACATTTGATTCACACATGTTGCAGAAGGCCAGTTTCATTTGGGTCAGACAGCAGCAGGTGTCGCTTTCGTTTGGGTCAAACAGCAGCATGTGTAAAGAAAATTGGAAAAAAAATTTTGCGCTATGATATTGTTGTATGCAACAGGAATGTTAGGATTCAAACAGTTTTTTGTAATTCGATTTTCCCATGGATTTATAATTTCAGTTTCCTTACACATTTTCCATATATACATGCTAAAATTAGCACCCCGCAGCGAAGCGCGGGTTAACCAACCTTGTTTTGGTTTGCTTGTGTAGTGTATTATCGATTGAGAGGTCGACGGTTTGGTTGATATTGGGAGCAACCAACCTACAACGACCTTCATTTCACAACAAAATAGCCTACATGTGACCTATAAAGACTTACTTGATGGTCGGCCAATATACACACCCTTATAAACTAATGATGAGACTGCTTTTATACATGGTCTCATCGTCCAAAGCGGCCTTTAAATGCATAAAATATCATAAAATAGACCAAATATATGCTCGTGTTTGTTACTTGTGTATTTTTAGGTACGGATATTGTGGAATTGGCAAAAGAACACAAGAATCAATCAAAAACGAACACGGGAAACGAAGTCGCACAATGAACCGGGCCCAAGTTTGGAATTTACAAAATGACCCTTGAAGAATTGAAGATTGGCAAAAATGGCCCCTCATCTTTGAAGAACTTGTCACATTTGACCCTCAAAATATCAAATGTACAAGTATAATCCTTGAATGTTTGAAGATATTACAAGTTCAGCCCTTGGGAATCAAGTTTATACAAGTTAATACCCTTGGAAAAGTTTTTGAAGAAGTTGTGCCAAATTTGACAACTTATCCAAAGTTGTCAAAGGCATTTTGGGCGCTGTTGGGGTTTATTTACAAAATGAAGAGGAGTTGAAACCTTGGGGACCATATCTGTCAAACCACCATACTCCCACACCCAACCAAACACTGACACGTCAACCCTACCCACCCATTTAACAAATACCCTACCCATACCCACCACCCAACCCGTTTATTTATTAACTTGGTCAACACCCCAGTCAAACCTTAACCCCTTCCCTCCTAAACATTTATTTAAAAACCACTTAATCCCCTTTTAGATTAAATCCTAACATGCTACCCACTTTAATCCCATAAACCCTAATCTCCACATTAATCAAACCAAAGGGTTTTTCCCTCTAAACGTGCAGATCACAAATTAACCATCCCCTAATCCCTTCCCACCTCACTTGACAAACCCACATGGGCTGTGGACCCCTCCCCAAACCTCCCCTGCACCCGTCTCTTTCCCACAACCCCAAAACCCGACCAAACCAACCATCCAGATACTCCCCTTGGTCCCCAAGCTCAAATGGACGTCCAAGATCCATTCAAATGTCACCAACACCAGCTGGATCATCACATGGCACATTTTGACCCATTTTTCAGTCAAATCTCCAAGGGCAGCATTGGCATTTCAGTTAGCTAGGGTTTCACATTCTAGAATAGTCTTTTAGTTCTATTTAAAGGGAATGAGCCTGTTCATTCACCTCTTGTTCCAGTTTTTAGCCTTTAACCTTGTAATTCCTTTTTTAAGAAATAAAGTTTGGTGTTTGATAAAATCAATTGTAATTCCTTTTATGTTTTTAAAAAGTTTGTGTATTGTGTTAAGGCTATAGCTGAGTTCCATCTTAATTGTTAAACACTTGTGTGTTTTGAGTATTTTCAAAAAAGTTTTCAAAGGTTTTAAGTGTTGGTTCAAATTTCTGAAATCAAACTTCCTTGAAGTGAAAGTGGAAAGGAAGTGTTGATTTGTGAATTTGGATTTACTTAAAACCTGTTTAAGTCTCTTGGTTCATTGTTTCAAAGTTTTTAAGGAAGTTTTCAGAAAATCAGAAAAAGTGCATATTTTTGTGTTCTTGGTTGAATTTGCAGGTTGACTGTTTGTTTGTTTGTTGATTAAGTTCAGCACCAACCCGTGTTGGTAAGGAGGTGGTATTGCAACCACAAAGGACCTTGGATGTAAGGTCCTTAGGTAAAAAAATACTTTTCCCTTTTACATTTTCAGAAAAGTTGAGTTTATATGATTTTTGCATGATATGTGTTTATATGTGCTTGAAATGTGTTTTCATGTTATGATATGCATGATGGAATAGTTTTAAACCAGTTTGATTAAGTTTATAAGTGTTTTGGTGTGTTAAAAATTGGTTTACAAGACTTAAAGTGGTGTTTGGATAAGTGTTTTAGCAAGGCAATAATCTTGATTTGTGGTTTAAAAACGTGTTTAAGTCACTAAAACAGGTTAAGATAGGTTGCTTGCTAGTTGTAGTATATTATTGATCAAGTTTGGAAACAAGGGTGTGAGTTTAAAAGGATATTGATAGCTTAAAATCTGCTTAGGCCTATTTGTGCTTGTTTTCCATGATTTTTGTGCTTAATCTTTGAAACCTGTTAAGATATTGGGTGATTCAAGGTTTGTTTTGGTTTTGATGCTGGTTGGTGAGTTTGTGTGCAAAAGTTGAGAGTTTGAAACTCATTTGTGTGCTTTGAATCTGCCAAGTAACCACCAGACCTTGTTCTTCCATCTCAGAAACTTGCACTTGCTTTTGTATGCTTTGATTTTGATAATTGGTGTATGCTAAGTGTTATAACTTGCTTGTGTTGACTCCTTGTGCTCAGAAAGAGCACAAGGGTGCCCCATTGTTCCATAAATCATCACCAAAAAGAAGCACAAACCAAGTCCTCTTGGTTTTTACTAGTTCATCAGAAACTTGCCCAGACCTGGTCACTTTTTACATTGATTTTAGCTTAAACTTTGTTTGAATTTGATTTTGTTTGTGTTTTTGAACTTAGTAAAGTACTGGAATCAAGTATTTAAAAAGCTAAAAAGAAAAAAAAAATAAATTCCAAAAAGGACGTGGCCAGGACTCGAACCTGCGCCACTCCTCTCACAACACAACGCTCTAACCATCTGCCCTAGGGTCTTTGACTGGTAAGTGTTTACAAGGTTTAATATTTAAGGTGTTTGTGAATTGGCTTATCTAAAATAAGCCGTGGGCTTTTTGGCTCATTTCAGCTTATTTATTAAGCCCCTTAGCTTCTTTCCATTTTTCCTAGGTTTTAAGTAGGCTTTAGGATTTTTCTGGTTAAAAATTTTATTTTTCCTTTTATTTAATTATTTAATAGGATTATTTTTATTTTTAAATTTAGAAAGTCTTTAAAAAATACTAAACAGTAGTATAAAAATACAAAAAAATAGTTTTTAGGTTTTTATTAGTATATTTGAGGTTTACATGTGAAAAAGTTTTCAAAAACTTTAATTTTTGATTTTATTTGATTTTAGGGTTTTTTAGCAACTTTAAAAATTAATATAAAATTAATTAAAAGGTTTCAGGAACTTTTGTTTACATTTTCTTCTTAGTTAGATTATTTAGGATTTTTGAGAATTTTTTAGAATTTATTTGAGGACTTTTAATTTTTTGGATTATTTTAATATTATTTTATTCATTAAAATAAAAAGTTTAATTTTTATTTCTTTTTCATTTTTCCTAGGTTCTATATCATTAATTAGGACTTTTCCCATTTGTAGAATAATTTTTAGGCTTTTCAATTAATTTTTAGAATTAATTTAAGATTTAATAGATTTTAATAGTTTTTAGGAGTTTAAAAATAGTTTAAATTGGTTTTAAAATTTTTAAAAATAGTTTTTAGTTTAATTAAGTCATTTTTGAGGTTTACAAATTATAAAATTTTGTTTAGGGCTTTTTAATATTTAAAAGTGATTTTTAGGGCTTTAATTAGCATTAAAAAGTCATTATTAAATTAATTAAAAGGTTTTGGCAAGTTTGAATTTTTTGTAAACTCTTAGAATATTATTTGGGAGTTTTTAGTAATTTTTAGGAATTTTTAGGTTAAAATTTTAAATTTTGTGTTTTTCACGTTCTTCGTCGTAACTTTCTAGTAGTGTTTTGCCTTATTTTTCTATTTTTTATTTTTTTCGTCTTCGTCATTTTCTCTTCTTTTCTTCTCATTAATAATCAAAAACATAATCAATCATTCATTACACAACGCACTAGCCTCCTCGAGAGAACGATTCCCATCAAGGGTCATAAGTGCTTGGTTTTCCTAAATCGTCGTGCTTGCCTACCCTATTTTATTGCTCTTTTCCTAAAGGGTAGTAAAAACTCCAACATCATTTTGGCGCCGCTGCCGGGGAGGCGTGTTGTGTTTTGATTGACCATTGTTGTTTTTCTATATTAGCCATAAATATAATTGTATTAATAGCACTCTATTAATACGTATTATCGTTTTTCGGTTTTTGTGTGAATACTATTACTATATTGTATACGTAGAACAATAAATACACAAGTACTCCAAATACGTGAGCAATCACAACCTTGACTTGGGAGGTCATTACCCAATCATTGTATTCGAATCTCAAACCAAAGAAAAAGGCAAAAATAGATAAATACTTTCGTGAAGCTTAATCTTGATAATACAAACTATAAGGTGGGTATAAGGCGGTTGTATTTCACAACCTAAAGGAAAAAGGCTCTTAAGTGCTTCGCGCCGCCTCGTTTCCTCCGCTTGCTTGTGCGTATTTGATTTTGAGAGTGAATCGAGGGTTTTGCCGCCCAAAGTATTATTACATATCATATATATTTTCTTGGTTTCATTTGATTAAACCCTCTTGAACGATTTGGTGTTCCACCATCGTTCTAAAGTCATCGAAGGCGTTCACTCCACGTGATCGTTTTCATTCCTTGAGGCCTTTTTAATCAAGAGATTTGATTAAGTGAGGAGATTTGTGGACTTGTTGTCTACTTAATACATTCACCAATTTCCAAAAAGGTTAATACAATCAAAAACCACAAAAAAAAAAAAAATTGAAAAAACACAAAAAACCAAAAAGAATCTTCTTTGCTCGCCTTCTCGTTGTACGTGACGTTTATGCAAACTCGCTCTAAAGCTAGACGTGCTCGTAAACGAAGAAACAAATCACTCACTCTTTCTAGTGAGGAGTCTCCTATTGACGAACCCATTGTACGAGAAGAACCAACCATGGCGAATCGAACTATGATGGAGTTACTTCAAGCACCCACCGAGGGTTATGGAGAAGCTATTGTAATTCCCGCAATCCTTGCGGAGAATTTTGAAGTTAAAACGGGTTTGTTGTCGATGATCCAAAACAACAAATTCCGTGGTGATGAGAAGGACAATCCCCACAACCATATCCGCCAATTTAATCGTCTTACCGCCACGTGCAAATTCAAGGATGTCTCGAATGACTCGATTAAGATGATGTTATTTCCGTATTCCTTAGCGGGGCCCGCTAAAATTTGGTTAGAGAAAGAGCCACCCAATTCTATATTGACGTGGAAGGATCTCGTTTCGAAGTTCGTGAACCAATTTTTTCCGCCCTCTAAGACTACGCATTTGAAAAACGAGATTTCTAAATTTTCACAAGAACCAAATGAAAGTTTTTCTACGGCTTGGAATAGGTTTAAGGAGATGTTACACGAATGTCCTCATCATGGTTTTTCCGATTTGCACCAAATCGACACGTTTTACAATGGACTTAACGATCATGAAAGAGATTATTTAAATGCCGCCGCGGGTGGTAATTTTTTGTGTAAAACGGTTGAAGAAGCTTTGGTCATAATCGAGAATAGGTCTAAGGTTTATAGCCCTCGTCACACACCGAGTGTTGCCAAAAGGGGCTCATCATCGTCTCAAAGTATCAATGCATTACATGATGAAGCAAATGAAGAAAACCGATTTTTCGATAGATTTGCAAACCTTATGTCCCATTGGAAGGCTCAAGAAGCTTCCAACACCGCTTCGGTTAAAGCGGTTTCTAAAAGTTGTTTGTCGTGTGGGGGAGCTCATGATTTATCCGAGTGCATTACCGCGGATGGTAACACTTCGAATGCTTTTGTAGCCACGGGAACTTATAACCAAATAGGTCAAGGTTCACGTTCAAATCAAGCTCAACCCAATCAAAATGCTAATAATTATCGCAACAACAACAATCAAGGTGGAAATTACCAAGGAAATCAAAGGAACTATAACAAAGGTAATTACCAAAGTGGAAATGGGCAAATTTCAAACCAAAACCAAAACCGTGATTTTCAAACTAATGCCCAAGGTTTTCAAAACGATCACACCAAAAATCTTCAAGGAGAATTTTTGAATTATGCTAAGGCCAATGATGCTAAGTTTGACAACATGCAACGTGAGATGGTTAGCTTAAGATCCGAATTGAAAAACGAGCTTAAAAACGAACTTGCTAATGAACTTAAAACTCATGCTAATAAAATGGAAGGAAATGTCACACGACTCCAACAAAATCAACAAAAAATGGAGCAAGGACAACATGAGATTAAGCAAGAGTTGTTGAAAGCGGATGCTAGGCAATCTAAGTTTGAAGATCGAATGGCTAAAATGTTTGAAGCTATCATGTGTAAGCCCTCTTCTTCGGGTGGTCTTCCTAGTGATACCATCGTGAACCCGAAAGGAGAATTGAAGGTTATTACCACTCGTAGTGGTAAAACTTTCAAAGAACCCATTTCTCGTCCTAGTACTTCTATGGAGAAGGAAAAAGAGAAAGAACCCGAGGTTGTGGTTGAAAAGGAGCAAGTTCAAAGCCCACGAAGTACCGCTCAAACCACACCTACGGTTGAACCAATACCAATCATGGAACCCGAGATTCCAAGGCCGTTGCCTATACCTAATTTGCCCCAACCCACACCACCTTTACCCTACCCATCAAGACGAAACAAGGAAAAGGCACAAGAACGAAATAATTATCAATTTGAACTCTTTATGAAAATGTTTCGTGACTTGCATTTCAATATAAGTTTTGCCGACGCCTTAGTCATGATGCCTCGATTTGCCGCAAACTTCAAAAGTATGTTGAATAACAAAGAAAAATTGCAAAAATCGTCTAGTTGTTCTTCGGTTTTTCTAAGCCGCATACCTCAAAAAGTCGGTGATCCTGGAAAGTTTTTAATCCCATGTGCTATCCAAGACATGGAAGAATGCTACGCCTTGGCCGATCTTGGTGCTATTATTAATTTGATGCCTCTCGAGATTTTTAAATCGCTCAATCTTCCAAATCTCACTCCTTCAAGAATGTCAATCGAAATGGCCGATCATTCTACGATTCTAGCTTGTGGAGTTGCCGAGGACGTCTTTGTGAAAGTTGGGAAATTCTATTATCCCGTGGACTTCATAGTTGTTGATATTCCTATCGATCCTAAAGTTCCGTTAATTTTAGGTCGATCTTTTTTGGATACCTCGAGAGCACTTATCGATGTGCATGCAAGAAAAATCACTCTTCGTTTCAATGAGGAAGAACTCGTCATTAATGCAACCCAAAACTCCACTCTTTCTCATGTTTATTCGATCACATCCTTGTACAATGTCAATCCCATCAAAAACATGTGTCAAAGGATTTCCAATAGAGTTTTAGGAGTTGATAAAAATGAAGTTCCGTCCCCTCCGCCGATGGAGGTTAAGAGTGTTAAGCCGATAATTCCAATCTCGAGTGATTCTTCGGATGATGAATACGTTGATCCCGATGGGGAGGTTTTCTTTGTTAACAAAAGATTTGAAAACTTGCCACCAAAACGCTTTCAAAATGTGAGAATTTTTAGTGTGACTAACATTGTTTTAGATACACCAAATATTTTTGACATAATTAAATCGGGTTTTCACAAGGAGAGTGTTAAAGATGAAAAAGGAAAAGATTTTGAATTTAATTTAAAAGATTTTTCTAAAATCCTAACTCCGTCATCACCGCGTGTCTTGAGTACTACAAGCTCGTCTTCCCCTTTTGACGATGCTTTGTGTGGACCTAGTGTGGGGAAGCCCCTTATGTTCCCTCTCCTTTCTCCACCGAGGACGAGATATTTGATCCTGGAATTGCTTTTATAGGGAAATCTCGGTCTTCCACCGATGCAATAAATGGAAAATCTTTTCATTTGATTGGTGCGAGTCTACCTCGAGTAGCTCAATGTTTTGACTTACCCATTGTCCCACCCTTCTATTTCTTCTCTCCTATTTTCTTCTATCCCATTGGGATTTGTGTTGAAGTTTTTTTGTCTCGTCTTTCATCCGAAAACGAGGACGCTATCTTTGACCCCGGTATATGTTTATCGGATTTTTAAAGTACTCCACGTACTTTTGGGCCTTGTTTATCATGTAAGCCCCACCAAAAATTGACCAAACCATGATTATCCCTAAATGATCACATTTATGGGGATTCGAGTCGAGCTTTTGACTCGGTTATCAAAAACAAGGTGCCTCGTGGGGGAGATCCATGCTTATCCATGTACATATTATTGCTTTCTAATTAGTTTAATGCGAGGGGATTTGTGCCCTTCCAACCTTTGTTCCGTGGTTGTTTGTGAATTGTGTCTTTTAGATCATCATCTTCACGATTGGAGCCTCTCGTGTTCGTTTCATGGGAGCACTCGATCGTTTGCTATGGAGGCCTTTCCAAATATCCATCATGATATATCCTTTTATGTTCTAACCTTAGGTTTATAGCACACTTCATAAACGGCTATTACTTATTGGTTACACCCTTTCCATGCTAGACTAAGCATTCGACTACGTCTCTAGTATGGGGGTGTTTGCACCCCTAGACTCGAAACATTGAGGACAATGTTTAACTTTAGTATGGGGGGGTGAATAGATACTTGCCTTACCAAACCTTCACGCTTTCCAAAGTTTATCGTTTTGTTGCAAAATAAGGCTAAAAATGGCCAAATTTTAAAATTTTTCTAGTTTTTCATAAGTGTTTGAAGACACGAATGTAGATTTTCCGATGGCGAGAATAAGAGTAATTTTTGACTCGACCGTGCGTGTTGAGCACTTAGCTTTGATTCCTTAACTACACATTAGGCTAAGTCTCTTAAATGAGGACGAGAAATGATAGAGTTAATTATAAGTTACTATGCTAAACGTAGAGTACTTGTATTCTTTCAAAAACTCATGTGTTCTCGTTGTTTGCTTATTCTCCCTTCGCATGTAAATATTTTTTGCTTAATAAATATTGATTTAGCGGTTTAGTTTTGATTGTTGGGTTTCTAGTCTTTTCTAGTAGCTTCCGTGTAATTAAATTGGGAAGACATTAAGGTATCGCCAGCGTCACGGTTTTGAAGTACTGGCAACCCGAATAATCGAAAGCTTCACCCAATAATAAGATTTCAAGTGCTCACCTAAATCAAGCAAACAATTTGAAGCCCCACAAGGCCTAAAATCTATGCAAAATTGAAAGTGAATCAAGCCTTAATCTTCGAAGCTTTAAAGATCCAAAATTCGCTTTAGCGTGAGGATATACGTCTTTGGCTAATAAAACCACCGATGAGGCGGATAATAAAAGGCAAGGCAAGACCGAAGTCATAATAAAAGCTTCATGGCGAAGTTGAATAAAAGATGGAGGTAAACCAAAGATAATAAGGTCCTTCCGTTAGGGGGCGTATAAAAGTCTTGGTAATAAGTCTCATGTTCAAAACCGTTATAAAACCGTGTTTATCGATTCTTCTTGTCAACTTAATTTTTTGACATCGTTGTCTATTAGGAGGGGTTATTGATTTGATGGTCTTAGTTACACCGTTAAGACTCTATTTTTAGACCTAAATCTCTATTATCGCATAAGTCAATGATGTATCCTCGTGATCATTAAGACAAAATAAAATATAAGAGATACAACTTAGGAATAATGGGGGAATAAGTACGTGATTAGGGCATATGAGTAGTGTTAGCATTACTAACTTATAATGACAATGATCTCGTTGCACGCTTGGCATGGAATTAGGGTGAAAATCGAGGACGACGAAATTATTTCTAACGAAGCATTCACGTGTTCTTATTCTATGAACCTAAACGTCCCATTTTGCGATGAAAATCATACATTATGTCTAAAACACAAGTAGTAGTGTAGCTAGTTATCATTTCAATAAAGTCATAAAATTAAATTTTGGAGATGCTTTGATACTTTATCCTTAGCATTGCGTGAGGGCACGGCAATGGTTTAGTATGGGGGAGTGATGAGACTGCTTTTATACATGGTCTCATCGTCCAAAGCGGCCTTTAAATGCATAAAATATCATAAAATAGACCAAATATATGCTCGTGTTTGTTACTTGTGTATTTTTAGGTACGGATATTGTGGAATTGGCAAAAGAACACAAGAATCAATCAAAAACGAACACGGGAAACGAAGTCGCACAATGAACCGGGCCCAAGTTTGGAATTTACAAAATGACCCTTGAAGAATTGAAGATTGGCAAAAATGGCCCCTCATCTTTGAAGAACTTGTCACATTTGACCCTCAAAATATCAAATGTACAAGTATAATCCTTGAATGTTTGAAGATATTACAAGTTCAGCCCTTGGGAATCAAGTTTATACAAGTTAATACCCTTGGAAAAGTTTTTGAAGAAGTTGTGCCAAATTTGACAACTTATCCAAAGTTGTCAAAGGCATTTTGGGCGCTGTTGGGGTTTATTTACAAAATGAAGAGGAGTTGAAACCTTGGGGACCATATCTGTCAAACCACCATACTCCCACACCCAACCAAACACTGACACGTCAACCCTACCCACCCATTTAACAAATACCCTACCCATACCCACCACCCAACCCGTTTATTTATTAACTTGGTCAACACCCCAGTCAAACCTTAACCCCTTCCCTCCTAAACATTTATTTAAAAACCACTTAATCCCCTTTTAGATTAAATCCTAACCTGCTACCCACTTTAATCCCATAAACCCTAATCTCCACATTAATCAAACCAAAGGGTTTTTCCCTCTAAACGTGCAGATCACAAATTAACCATCCCCTAATCCCTTCCCACCTCACTTGACAAACCCACATGGGCTGTGGACCCCTCCCCAAACCTCCCCTGCACCCGTCTCTTTCCCACAACCCCAAAACCCGACCAAACCAACCATCCAGATACTCCCCTTGGTCCCCAAGCTCAAATGGACATCCAAGATCCATTCAAATGTCACCAACACCAGCTGGATCATCACATGGCACATTTTGACCCATTTTTCAGTCAAATCTCCAAGGGCAGCATTGGCATTTCAGTTAGCTAGGGTTTCACATTCTAGAATAGTCTTTTAGTTCTATTTAAAGGGAATGAGCCTGTTCATTCACCTCTTGTTCCAGTTTTTAGCCTTTAACCTTGTAATTCCTTTTTTAAGAAATAAAGTTTGGTGTTTGATAAAATCAATTGTAATTCCTTTTATGTTTTTAAAAAGTTTGTGTATTGTGTTAAGGCTATAGCTGAGTTCCATCTTAATTGTTAAACACTTGTGTGTTTTGAGTATTTTCAAAAAAGTTTTCAAAGGTTTTAAGTGTTGGTTCAAATTTCTGAAATCAAACTTCCTTGAAGTGAAAGTGGAAAGGAAGTGTTGATTTGTGAATTTGGATTTACTTAAAACCTGTTTAAGTCTCTTGGTTCATTGTTTCAAAGTTTTTAAGGAAGTTTTCAGAAAATCAGAAAAAGTGCATATTTTTGTGTTCTTGGTTGAATTTGCAGGTTGACTGTTTGTTTGTTTGTTGATTAAGTTCAGCACCAACCCGTGTTGGTAAGGAGGTGGTATTGCAACCACAAAGGACCTTGGATGTAAGGTCCTTAGGTAAAAAAATACTTTTCCCTTTTACATTTTCAGAAAAGTTGAGTTTATATGATTTTTGCATGATATGTGTTTATATGTGCTTGAAATGTGTTTTCATGTTATGATATGCATGATGGAATAGTTTTAAACCAGTTTGATTAAGTTTATAAGTGTTTTGGTGTGTTAAAAATTGGTTTACAAGACTTAAAGTGGTGTTTGGATAAGTGTTTTAGCAAGGCAATAATCTTGATTTGTGGTTTAAAAACGTGTTTAAGTCACTAAAACAGGTTAAGATAGGTTGCTTGCTAGTTGTAGTATATTATTGATCAAGTTTGGAAACAAGGGTGTGAGTTTAAAAGGATATTGATAGCTTAAAATCTGCTTAGGCCTATTTGTGCTTGTTTTCCATGATTTTTGTGCTTAATCTTTGAAACCTGTTAAGATATTGGGTGATTCAAGGTTTGTTTTGGTTTTGATGCTGGTTGGTGAGTTTGTGTGCAAAAGTTGAGAGTTTGAAACTCATTTGTGTGCTTTGAATCTGCCAAGTAACCACCAGACCTTGTTCTTCCATCTCAGAAACTTGCACTTGCTTTTGTATGCTTTGATTTTGATAATTGGTGTATGCTAAGTGTTATAACTTGCTTGTGTTGACTCCTTGTGCTCAGAAAGAGCACAAGGGTGCCCCATTGTTCCATAAATCATCACCAAAAAGAAGCACAAACCAAGTCCTCTTGGTTTTTACTAGTTCATCAGAAACTTGCCCAGACCTGGTCACTTTTTACATTGATTTTAGCTTAAACTTTGTTTGAATTTGATTTTGTTTGTGTTTTTGAACTTAGTAAAGTACTGGAATCAAGTATTTAAAAAGCTAAAAAGAAAAAAAAAATAAATTCCAAAAAGGACGTGGCCAGGACTCGAACCTGCGCCACTCCTCTCACAACACAACGCTCTAACCATCTGCCCTAGGGTCTTTGACTGGTAAGTGTTTACAAGGTTTAATATTTAAGGTGTTTGTGAATTGGCTTATCTAAAATAAGCCGTGGGCTTTTTGGCTCATTTCAGCTTATTTATTAAGCCCCTTAGCTTCTTTCCATTTTTCCTAGGTTTTAAGTAGGCTTTAGGATTTTTCTGGTTAAAAATTTTATTTTTCCTTTTATTTAATTATTTAATAGGATTATTTTTATTTTTAAATTTAGAAAGTCTTTAAAAAATACTAAACAGTAGTATAAAAATACAAAAAAATAGTTTTTAGGTTTTTATTAGTATATTTGAGGTTTACATGTGAAAAAGTTTTCAAAAACTTTAATTTTTGATTTTATTTGATTTTAGGGTTTTTTAGCAACTTTAAAAATTAATATAAAATTAATTAAAAGGTTTCAGGAACTTTTGTTTACATTTTCTTCTTAGTTAGATTATTTAGGATTTTTGAGAATTTTTTAGAATTTATTTGAGGACTTTTAATTTTTTGGATTATTTTAATATTATTTTATTCATTAAAATAAAAAGTTTAATTTTTATTTCTTTTTCATTTTTCCTAGGTTCTATATCATTAATTAGGACTTTTCCCATTTGTAGAATAATTTTTAGGCTTTTCAATTAATTTTTAGAATTAATTTAAGATTTAATAGATTTTAATAGTTTTTAGGAGTTTAAAAATAGTTTAAATTGGTTTTAAAATTTTTAAAAATAGTTTTTAGTTTAATTAAGTCATTTTTGAGGTTTACAAATTATAAAATTTTGTTTAGGGCTTTTTAATATTTAAAAGTGATTTTTAGGGCTTTAATTAGCATTAAAAAGTCATTATTAAATTAATTAAAAGGTTTTGGCAAGTTTGAATTTTTTGTAAACTCTTAGAATATTATTTGGGAGTTTTTAGTAATTTTTAGGAATTTTTAGGTTAAAATTTTAAATTTTGTGTTTTTCACGTTCTTCGTCGTAACTTTCTAGTAGTGTTTTGCCTTATTTTTCTATTTTTTATTTTTTTCGTCTTCGTCATTTTCTCTTCTTTTCTTCTCATTAATAATCAAAAACATAATCAATCATTCATTACACAACGCACTAGCCTCCTCGAGAGAACGATTCCCATCAAGGGTCATAAGTGCTTGGTTTTCCTAAATCGTCGTGCTTGCCTACCCTATTTTATTGCTCTTTTCCTAAAGGGTAGTAAAAACTCCAACATCAACTAACATAACATATGTTGATACAAAAGTTGGATTGGACCTTCTTAGCCCGAATTAAGGGTAATTCAGACGTTCGGGGCTTCAGCTCCTACATCAAGTGAATTGAATGAGGACCCTGTACAATGGAGAAACACCTTTAAGTTTATCGCGGGATTGTTTCCCACGATTAACCTCCGACTTAAGGGCAAGTAATCGATTTAGGGTTTATAATCGGATAGGGATTATAAGATAAGACATCGTACCTTGAATGAAATCATGGGGGTTCCTTATATAGCAGGTGAAGCCCAATTAGGGTTCTTGAAACTTGCGGCCTATAATTAGGAGATATACTCGGGGATCCTTAGCCATAGTGAGAACCTTTATTTTTCTTGGTAATTAAATTGTTCTTTTATTCGTTCTTTCGATTTTATAATGTTTTACCTGTTTCTTTTACTTTCTCATGCGTAAATCCTCAGATTTCGAGAATATTTTAATTAAATTATATTTTAATTATTTTTCTAACATTTAAAATAATTTATTTGGATTTATGGAAATTTTACTTTATCTTTTCAAATTTATTAAATCAAGATTTTGATTGAAATCCCTCGCGAAGTTTTATTATCTAAACTATCTAATTTATCGATCGAGAAGTCTACGAACGCCGTATTTTAGTCGTAAAGAATTTTTATTTCCATATTTATTATTTTTGACTTACATTCGTATTTTATAAAAAACAAGTCTTTTGAAAAGTAAATGTGTCATGTAAATAACGAGATCGAGGTTGTAGTTTAAATAAAATGTGTCAATAAACCGGGCCGAATCCCTTTTTTTTGTCCTTGTCGTGACTATATACACTTAAACCAAACACATTCCTTATTCTTTTACTAATAGCCTAGCAAAACCTATTGCCAAACACCCTTTAACCTCTCTTTTTATCATTACTTAACTATATTATTTCCTTATTACACACATTATTTCACAACAACCATATTTCCCAAGTCTCTCCATTTGTTCGACAATCACAACCACCAAACCACCATCACATAAAATTTTCTTCAATAAAATCCATCTTTTCAATCCCAAATCACTATATAAACCTTTAATTACAACAAATAACCACCATGCATCAAGGTTGAATATTTCCTAAATTTATCAAAATCTAATTAGGTCTTGAATCCGAAATTTGATTGGTGGGGGATTTATTAATGAAGCCTAGAAAATTGTTTTTATGAAAATAAGTTTGATTTTGTTCTTGGTCTCCTTTGGCTGCATTTTGATTTTGATCATCACAAAACCCTTTGTAAGGACCTCAATCTTGATCCTAGTTAATTACTTTTGATTTTGAGTTTTGACAGTTATGTAGATGCATGTATGTTTTTCATTGATTTGATTATGGGTAAAAGTTACATAGTTGCTGTCCAAATTTTGGGTCTAAATTCCGGTCATGTTAAAAGTTTAACTTAGATTATATTGTTTCTAGTCGTGGGGCTCATCCTGGTGGTCGTTTTGATATAAAATCCTCCTTCTAACTCTTAAAAATGAGTAAGTTAAGCTCATTTTAATTTTATAAAATTCAAAAAAAAAATGATTTTCTGCAGATAAAGAAAATTACAATCTGATGCAGAAACAAAAAGGACAAAATCGTTCATTTCTAGTCCGTTTTAGCTTTCGAGTAAAACTGAAAGGTTGTTTAAAATGTCGTTTTACTTCCACCGCTTAAATAACTAGTTCTGAAAACTAGTATAGACGGGTCAAAACTTAAAAGTTATATATGTGTTTTATGGTGAAATAGTTAAGCCTGCACAGAAACTTGCAGGGGCATTTTGGTTATTTTTTGTTGGGTTTCAACTTTCGGGTAAAACTAGAAAGTTGCTTGATACGTCGTTTTACATCAAACTGCTTTAAAAACTCCAAGTTGGTCAATTTCTCGGGTCTTGAAAATGTCATTTAGTTGGTCAATTGCTCGGGTCAGACCTGAAGTCAAAATTGATCAGAAAAGTCATTTTTGTGTCATTTATATTTCATTGATCTTGTACCATGACGCAGCACCCCCATGCTGCCTAATTGTTCCTTGTCCGATTTTCGGGGGTGTTACAGATTTGTATCAGAGCGGTGGTTATAGGGAATTGAGTCGTTTTCAAAACTTGGTCTATAACCAAAATTTCAATTATTTCATGCTTCTTAGTGTCAAACACCAGAATCTGCCAATGTTGTTCGATATCTGTGCGGGTAACTCTCTAATCCTTATCATTTACTTTAATTATTCTTATATTATTTCATCCTTTGATTTCATTTTGAAATATTATATTGTTTTCGTTAAGATACTTATTACCTCCTTCCAAACCCTTCGTGCTTATTATATATATACTTCCTCCGTCCCAATTTATTAGTCCCCTATTGACTTTTGAAGTCTTTTCTACTAAACTTTGACTTTAAATTATTATTTTTGTGTTATGTAATATTTGATGAAAATTATACCAAATGAAAATACATCTAAAAGTCAATCAATACATATATTTTGCATCAAGTATTATATAACACAACGACATTAATTTAAAGTCAAAATTTAGTATAAAAGACTTCAAAATTCAATATGGGACTAATAAATTAGGACGGAGGGAGTATTATTATTTTTTCTATTCCTTAGTGTTGCATTCCATGTTGACAATCAGTTATGCATATCTAAAATCTCTCCTCATCTTAATTTCTCCCTTTTTCCATGAATCTTGAAATATCACACCTATACAAACTCTCACTGAATTTTGTATTGTGTTGTTGACAAAAATATGCCGCCTACTAGAATTCGTAGGGTGATGGACCCAGGAGATCATGTAGGGATGCTATGGAGATAATTATTACAAAAAGGGTGGAGAAAGCCGTTGCTAATTATGAAAAAGTCAAAATTTAAAGTTGAAAGTTCCTCAAGTGCAAAAGGATGTTCACACAAAACTTTTATGAGTGGGAAACCACACTCTTTCAAAGGAGCGGAAGGTATTGTAGGTCTAACATGTTGGTTTGAAAAGATGGAGCAAGTATTTGGAACTTGTAACTGTGCTGAGGAAGATAAGGTAATATTTGTTGTTACCACCTTAGAAGGAAGTGCACTTACTTGGTGGAATGGAAATATTCAAACCTTGGGGCCTCGAAAATGCAAACAAAAATCCTTGGAATGAAATTAGGGTGATGATGACCACAAAGTACTACCCAGAAACCGAGATAGCTAGAATGGAGCAAGAGTTGTGGAATCTGCATATGAAAAATGATGATATTGAGGCCTATAATAATTGGTTTCAAGAATTGGCGCTAATGTGCCCTGCGATAGTTCCAACTGAGAAAAAGAAGATAAAAAGGTATGTTAAGGGTTTTCTTGAAAGGATTAAGGGACACATTACTTCATCAAAACCTTCCTCCTTACATGAAGCTGTTAATATGGCTCGTGAATTGGTCGAACAGTCTGTGGAAAGTAAAGCTGCTAAGTCTGGTGATGATAATAAACAAAAATGAGAGGATAATAAAGGAAACAACCAGCGGAGTGATTTGTAGTATTTTCACTTGTTTAGGAAAATAAGGTAAAAGCGGTAAGTATTAAACAAATGATTTTGGAAAATCAAATGCTTATGACCCTTGATGTAAATTGTGAGTTCGTTGTTGAGGAGGCTTAATGTGTGTGTTAAACTTAATGATATTTGAGATTAATATTGAGAAAATAAAAGGGAAAAGAAAATGATGACGATTACGATTACAATTAAACTACGACAAATGCTAAAACGTAAAACGTAAAAACGTGAAGAAATTTAAAAATTACACTAAACATTCCTAGAAAATCACAATAAATTCCTAAAAATATAATTAAGGATTAAAAATGAACAAAACTTCTTGAAAGTTTTTAAATTAATTAACATCTAATTTTTAAATGCTAATGAAAGCCCTAAAAATCAAATAAATTAATAAAAAGCTCAAACAAAGATTTTTCAATTTATATACCTCAAAAGTATTTTACTTAAGCTAAAAAGTATTTATGCAAAATTTAAAAGCTATTCAAACTATTTAAAATGATTAAAAACTAAAAATTAATATTAAAATAATATTAAAAAATCAAAATTTATAAAAAATTCTAAAAACATACAAACTAACTTATTTTAACTTAATAAAACCAGAAATGAAAGTGAAATGACCTAAATATCCCTAATGGGGCTCCAAATGGGCCAAAAATGAAAACAGTCCAACTTAATGGGCTTTTTGGCCCAATAAGAAAAAAGTCAACCAAATAAGCCTAAAAGTTCCAGTCTAGCTTAAAATTGGATTTTAAACAAAAAACTCTAAAGGCCTAAAAGCTGAAAGTGAGTGATATGAGCTTAAACTCATATCCTTTTATCAACAAATAACCCTAAAACATAAAGCAAAATACCAATTTATCTTGCAAAAACAGTGTTATGTGGTATGTTTGTGTTTGTGTACACTTGTGTAGGTAAAAGGATACATTTTCAAGCAAACAAAGAAAAATCAAGCTCAAATGGATGAAAAAGACAAAGAAGGATCAAAAGTGACAAGACTTTGAAGTACAAGGACCTATCTTGACAAACTGCCAAAGTTGAAGGACTAAAGTGCAAATAATGTAAAAAGTCAAGATCAAAGTCAAAATTGGTCAACTATCAAGTCAACAAAGTCAAAGGGTCAATCCTGCTCAAAGATGAAGTTTGGAGGACTTAAAGTGTCAAAGAAATAAAGTTACAAGCCTTTAATGCAATCTGCCAAAGTACAAGTGTTGAAACTGCCAATATTGGAAAGTTACACAAGTTTAATCCATGTGTACAAGATATGAGCCAATAAGAAGAGAGAATGAGAGGCACATGGATCACCAACTCAGCCTCATTTATTTCCCACTCAGCCGCCACATTAAATGAAAAAATCTCAACAGTATGATCCGCGTGTCACTTATTCAACCATTCACATGTTGACACGTGGCATCTTCAATAAGGAAAATTTTTCCCAGGATCGTTTTTGAGCTAGAGACGATTTCATAAAGAAGTATAAACATCAAAGTTGCTCAATTTTGAGAGACGAGTTCAATGGTTATCATCAATTAACATATCATCCACTCAATCAAGAAACCCCAAATCATTGTTCATACCTGGAAATCACTTTAACAGAATTTGTCCACGTGGAGAGCTGGGATTGGTCCTGACACGTCACCAACCCCAACAACCATCTTCCTCAAGTCTATAAATAGATGGATAGGACTTCATTTGTACTTGTAGCTTAGTTTTGTAAAAACACACACTTCTAAATTTCCTTTCAATTTTCCTTCCTCTTTACCCTAACTACTCAAGAGTCTGACAAACTCTTGAGTTAGTTAGTTAGTTAGTAGCTTTCTAACAACTTTGTAACAACTTTCATGGAATAAAATTCAAATTTCTCATTTCCCGCCAAATCTGTTCTTCATTCTACTGTTCATTACTTGCTGCTATTGGATACTTGTGTTGCTGCATTGTGTTTGTTATGATCATTGATTGATCATAACTGACCTTGAAGAAGTTTGAGAGCATTTTGTTGTGATTCCAGTTCAGAACCTAGTTTCATTGAAGTTTTCAAGTATTTTGATGATTTCTGTTGATTGATGGCTGTTTTGATGATTGATTAGCTGAACTAGTGATAAGGTGGTGGTTATCACTAGGGTAAGAGAGTTCAGCACTCCTCTTCTTCCCAAAGGTTTACTTCAAAAGGTTTTAAAGTTCTTATTTTTGTTCCACTCAATAAGTCAAATGCATGCTACTTTTCATAGTGTAATCTTGATGTTTGCATGATAAAAGTTGTTTAGATTTGCTAATTGCTTGATCTTTGATTGCTGGTAGTTTGATTCTGTTTACTTGTTCTTAGATTTGGATTTAGTTCTAGCTTTTAGCCTTATTCAGTCACTTTTTAGCCTTGCTGATTTACTTGAGTTCTAGTAGTGATAATTGAGTGCATTTAGCTTTTATACATCACTAGTTGATCAATAAACTTGGTTTGTTAAAGGTTTTCTTTCAGCTTTAATTGGTGCTTAAATAGTCTTCACAAATTTTCATATAAATCAGTTAAAGGAGTGTTTGGAATTAGCTTATAAAGAGTTTTCAAGTATTGAGTTTTGGTGTTTTAAAGATCATTTGCAGTTAATAGGTGGTAATAAAGTTTTTCAAGTCATTTACAAGTCATTTAGTAAGTCAAACAGGCAAATGGCATTAAAAATGTTTGGGTCAATTTCATTCAGTTTTGTCATTTAGAACTTGTCATTTTCTTTTGGCTAGAATTCACTCCTTACTTGATGAAATTGCACCAAATTTGTTCTCAGTTGTAGCTAACATCATATAGATTCAGATTCCAAGAGCACTCTATACAGTTTTCAATAAGCAAATAGGAATAAGCATAATTCAGATAAGCAAAGTTGAGGCAAGTTTCTGTAAATTGAAACTGAAAATTTGTATCTCTTAATCCTCTTCATTAACCTGGTCATTTTTCTTCACAAATCCACTTAGAACATAGAGTTACTTGATTTTTGAAAGTTTCAGCTTTTTGGAAAAAAAGTTGGTCAACGCTTGGTCAACGATAAGCTCTTTTCAGCTTAATCCATTTTTCTAGCTTATTTCTGGATGAAAATTGTTCTAGTTTGATTTCCCGTTCATCACTTGAGTAGCTTAATCAGTTTCAACAAGAAAATCAAGTTGTGATTGTCTAGATTTTGATGTAGCTTATTTTGGGCTTATTGATAAGTTCTCATTTGCTTATTTCACAACTTTAGCCAAAATCCTTTTACACACGTAGCTTATTTGGGATTTAAAACGTTTTGCAACTTGTCTCATTGAATTTGGTTCATTAATAAGCTCAAACGAGCTTATTTTCATGCTAAACCCGTTTTTGGCTTAAAGAGTTCTTGAAATTGCAATCTAGTCCCTAATGTTTTAAGCAGTGTGTAAACTTGGCTAAACTTCAATGTTTTTAGGGTTTGCAATTTTTAAGCCCTTGCAGTTTTGAGAGTTGTTAATTTCAGTTAGCAAGTTGTTGGTATTGTTACATTTTAGTTAGTTTGTTAGAGAATTTACAAATTTGATCCTTTTGGTTAACAGATTTACACTTTTAGTCCCTAGAATTGTTAGAATTTACATTTCAAGCATTTATCTTTCCTAGAATTTACATTTTCAGTCCTTTAAGTTTCATATTTTACATTTTGAATTTTACTTGAATAAAAACTTGGTATTTGCAAGATGTTTTACATATAAGTAGGTAATATTTTTTCTTTTTGCAAGACTTTGTTGAATTAGCAAATAGAATATCCAAACAAGTTTAACAACCAAAAACAGTAAAAAACCCGATATTGGTTGGACTTTCCATTAGCAAGAACTAAGAAAAAACGAACTGCATTATACTCAATTTCAAATGGCGCCGCTGCCGGTTCTTTGACTACTCGAGAGACTATCGATTGACGGTTTTCATTGGCTTTTGGGATCCGTTCACTTTGTGAACGTTATTTTTACGTATCATAAATCAAAAACAAATAAAAAAATCAAAAATATATAAATATATAAAAACTAAAAAATTAACAAAACAATTCTTTTCCTAAAGAATTGACCAAAAAAATAAAAAAATCCAAAAAGCAATCTTTTTCCTAAGAGATTGCAACCAAAAATATATATTATTGGATTCTCTCGGTTTTTATGTACATATAGTATTTTCTCTTAAAAAACTCATAAATACAAAAATATTTTCCATATATTATTATAAGTAAATACGTATACGTATAAGAACAACCAATCTACATATCTTCCATAAGTATTGCCGAGGCAATACACCGTGTTGAGGGGCGTTCCGGTCCTTGACACGTGTATCGATCAAACAAAATAAAGCAAGAATAGATAAATACTCTCAATAAGCAAAAATTCGAAGAATACGAACATTTAAGTGAATAGAAAGGCGATGTGCTATAAAATGCCATCTAAGGGTCAATAGGTACTTAAGTGCTTCGCGCCACCTAACCCCCCGTTCACTTGTAAGTATTCTAAGAAGGAAGGCTTCATTGGGGGTCTTGCACCCAAGTAGTACATACGTATATTGTTATTTTCTTGTGGATATTTAATATTGAAACTCGAAGAGGATAATCCATTTCTCTTCAAAGTCACACGAGAGCTTTTCTCTCATTCCTCGTATTGAGTTGCATGCTCACTCACGGGCGTGCACAAATACCGATTGGTGTACAACCTCTTCCTCCGAAAAGGAAGAAAAAGAGAAAGAGTAAGACCACCACCGTCCACCAAGCCGATCACGAGAATCGTGCTTTGAATCCACCACAAGAAGCCATGGCTATTGATAATCGCTCTTTGTATGAACGTATGCAAACCAACATTCATGGATATTCTAGTGCTATTAAGATTCCCGACTTTCCCGCAAACACATTTGAGCTACATACATCTATGATCAATATGGTTTCACAATCACCTTTCTTTGGTAACAAGAATGAGGATCCTCATGCTCACCTTAAGAGATTCCTTTCTCTTTGCAATACCATTAAGCATAATGGGGTTCCACATGAGGTGATTAGGTTGATGTTAGTGTCATTTTCTTTAGAGGGAACCGCTAAGCATTGGTTAGACACCCAACCACCCGATAGTATCACCACATGGGATGGTTTCACCACTAAGTTTTTGAACAAGTTCTTTCCTCCACATAAGACTATGGCTTTGAGGACTTTAATTATGGGCTTTCAACAAAAACCTAGTCAATCCTTTAGTGATGCTTGGGAAGAGTATAGTGAGTTATTGAGGCGATGCCCTAATCATGGATTGGATCAAGTTCACCAAATCAACCTCTTCTAGGATGGCCTTAAATCTCACCACCAAGATTCACTCAATGCTTCCGCGGGAGGGAATATTCTTCTTAAAACATATCAAGAGGCTTTGGACATCATTGAGACTAAAGCAATGGTTCAAACAAACAATCCATTTAAGAAAAGGTTCATGTTATCCAAAACAATTCTCAAACTCCTTGTGACAACCAACTTCTTAAAGAGATCCTTCAACAAGTCAAACAAGGACAACAAGAAATGACTCACGAGATAGTTCAAGCCTTTAAGACCGTTTCATTGAACAATTCTTCAAATAATGTGAATGCCATTGCCATTTCTTGTGTTACTTGTGGAGGTCCCCATTCTTATGAACAATGTGATAAGGTGCAAGGGTATCAAGGGGAATGCTATGCTTACCAAGAGGAACATCGTGAACACTTCAAGCCTAATATCAATCCAAATAACCTTTCTTACAAATCCCAAAACTACCTTACTCCACCCGGATTCCCACCCCAACCACCCACCCAAATTCAACCAAATCCTCCTCAAATTTTACCAAGGAATCAAGGGCAAAGACCACCTTACCAAGGAAATAACTACAAGGCACCCAACAATGTTCAACATCAAGGAAATACTTTTTATCCACCACAACAAGGATTTAATCAACCACTTCCATTTATTCCCAATCAAGCATATGCTCCAATTCCAAATCAAGCTTACCCTCAATTTCAAAATCAAGGATATGGGATGCAAGAGACTCAAGAGTATGTTGACAAGAAAATGCGTGAGATTGAGAAGAGAATGAACGACCAAATGAAACGTACATTGGATGACCAAATCAATAGGGTTTTAGTAGCAATAAATCAAAGACCACAAGGGGCTTTACCTTCTAACACATAAACAAACCCTAGGGCCAATGTCAATGCTATTACAACAAGGAGTGGAACAACAACAAAGGATCCTCCACCTCCTATACCTCCTATTGTTCAACCCACTTGTGCTCCTACTTGTGACAAGCCTTCTACTTCTACTTTGCCTCCTCAAAATGCTCCTATTCACTCAAACACACCTTCTCAACCACCTCATACTTCTCCTTTACCTTCCACACTTCCCAATGAAGAAGGTAACAAAGACAAATCTTCCACTACTACACCTATTCCACCTACACCAAAACCTACTCTTCCATATCCTTCAAGGTTGAAAAAGGACAAGTTAAAGAACAAGGATGACATCCAAGTCTCTAATTTCTTAAGGATGTTTAAGCAACTCAACATCAATATATCCTTTGCGGAAGCTCTTGCTTATATGCCAAAGTTTGCTAAGATGTTCAAGGATTTGCTCTCAAACAAAGAAAAATTGGTTGATTTGCCCAACACATCCCTTAATGAAAATTGTTCCGCGGTGTTACTTAAAACCTTGCCAACAAAACTTGGAGATCCGGGGCGCTTCTTGATACCTTGTAATTTTCCCGGTGTTGAAAATTGCATGGCTTTGGCGGATCTAGGGGCGAGCATAAACCTCATGCCTTTATCGGTTTGGAAACAACTATCTCTTCCCGAGCTCACTCCCACTAGGATGACTCTTGAACTAGCCAACCGAACCATAGCTCACCCCGTAGGTATAGCGGAAGATGTGTTTGTAGGTGTGGATAAGTTTACCTTTCCGGCCGACTTTGTAGTGGTTGATTATGACATGGATCCTAGAGTGCCTTTGATTGTTGGTAGACCGTTTTTGAGAACGGGTCGTACCTTGATAGATGTGGCGGAAGGAGAATTAATTATGAGAGTAGAAGATGAGAGAGTGGTGTTTAAGTTAGGGAAAGTTTGTGATAGGAAAGAGGTTAAGGAGTCTAGACCTTGTGAGACTATTAACATTGTGGATGTGCTAGATGAAGTGTGTAATGAACACTTTCATGATGCTTGTAAGAATGCTAGTGATGAGATACCCCATGTTGAAACCGTGGCCTCAATTTCTCCCTCTTTAACACCTTTTGGAGAGAGTGATTTCCTCTTGGAGGAATTTGAGTCAAACTTTCTTGGTGATGATGATTCTCCCATCAATTGGGAAGAAGATATTCTTACAATCCAAAAGTTGCTCAATGAGGACCCTATTCCTTCTCCTATTCCACAAGAGATTACTATTGAGGAACCTTCCATAGTAAAACCTTCCATAGAGAGTCCACCTCCAATTGAACTTAAGGACCTTCCATCCCACTTAGAATATGCTTTCTTAGAAGGAAAGGACCAATTACCGGTGATTATTGCTAAAGAGTTGAAAGAGGATGAGAAAGAGCAACTTATTGAAGTTCTTAAGAAACATAAGAAAGCTTTAGCATGGAAAATATCCGACATAAGGGGAATTGATCCACATTTTTGTACACACAAAATCCTTATGGAGGATGACTATAAACCCGCCATTCAAAACCAAAGGAGAGTTAATCCAAAAATTCATGAGGCTATTAAGAAAGAAGTGATTAAACTCTTAGATGCGGGTATGATTTATCCCATTTCCGACTCTCCATGGGTTAGCCCGGTTCATTGTGTTCCAAAGAAGGGTGGAATCACCGTGGTGCCTAATGAGAACAATGAGCTTATTCCCACGAGACTTGTGACCGGTTGGAGAGTTTGCATTGATTATAGAAAACTCAATGAGGCAACTAGGAAAGACCATTTCCCGCTTCCCTTTATGGATCAAATGCTTGAACGCTTAGCGGGAAATGAGTACTATTGTTTTCTTGATGGCTTTTCGGGTTATTTCCAAATACCCATTGACCCTAAGGATCAAGAAAGGACCACATTCACTTGTCCCTACGGTACATTTGCTTACAAGAGGATGCCTTTTGGCTTATGTAATGCACCGGGGACGTTTCAAAGGTGCATGATGGCGATTTTCCATGACATGATAGAGCAAACCATGGAGGTTTTTATGGATGAATTTTCCGTATTTGGAAACTCATTTAGCTCATGTCTCACCAATCTTGAGAGAATGCTTAAGCGTTGTGAGGAAACACGTTTGGTGCTTAATTGGGAGAAATGTCACTTTATGGTGAAAGAGGGGATTGTTTTAGGACACAAGATATCCAATAAGGGATTAGAAGTTGATCGAGCTAAAATTGATGTGATTGCTAAGCTTCCCCCACCCACCTCGGTTAAAGGTGTGAGGAGTTTCTTAGGTCATGCGGGATTTTATAGGCGCTTTATACAAGATTTTTCTAAGATAGCTAGACCGATGACTCACCTCTTGGAGAAAGAGGCTCCTTTCATTTTTAACCAAGATTGTTTAGACTCTTTTGAGATTCTTAAGGAAAAATTGACTAAGGCTCCCGTTTTGGTTTCTCCAAATTGGGAATTACCTTTTGAGCTTATGTGTGACGCTAGTGATTATGCGGTGGGGGCCGTCTTAGGACAAAGAGTTAATAAGCATTTTCAACCTATACACTATGCGAGTAAAACCATGACCGGTGCACAACTTCATTACACTACCATGGAAAAAGAGTTGCTTGCTATAGTATATGCTTTTGAGAAGTTTAGACTATATCTTGTGCTTTCCAAAACCATAGTGTATACGGATCATTCCGCTCTCAAGTATCTTATGACAAAACAAGATGCTAAGCCTAGGCTTTTGAGATGGGTTTTGTTGCTTCAAGAGTTTAAGATAGAGATTCGTGATAAGAAAGGGGCCGAGAATTTAGCGGCGGATCATTTGAGTAGACTTGAGCATCCTTTTCAAGGAGATTTCCCACACCAAGAAATCAATGAGTCCTTTCCATTAGAGGAGCTCATGTCTATCTCTTCCCAAGAGGATGCCACACCTTGGTTTGCGGATATCGCAAATTATCTTGTGGGCAATGTGCTTATTGAGGGTCTTACTTATCAACAAAAGAAAAAGTTTCTTAAGGAAGTTAAGTATTACTTTTGGGATGATCCATATCTTTTTAGGCAATGTGCGGACCAAATCATTAGACGGTGTGTAGATGGGCCCGAGGCATTTAAGATCTTAGAGGCGTGTCATAAAGGACCTACGGGTGGACATTTTGGGCCTAACTACACCGCCAAGAAAGTCTTTGATTCGGGTTACTATTGGCCTTCCATTTACAAAGATGCCCATGAAATGGTGAAATTTTGTGATGTTTGTCAAAGACAAGGAAAAATTACACAACGTGATGAGATGCCACAAAATTTTATCCAAGAGTGTGAGATATTTGACGTATGGGGCATTGATTTCATGGGACCTTTTCCATCCTCTAAGGGAAACAAGTATATACTTGTGGCGGTGGATTATGTGTCCAAATGGGTGGAGGCTACAGCCTTACCTACCAATGATGCTAGAGTGGTTGTAAAATTTTTGAAACAATTGTTTGCTAGATTTGGTGTACCTCGGGCCATCATAAGTGATCGTGGTACGCACTTTTGTAATGATCAATTCACGAGAGTTATGAAGAAATATGGAGTGAATCATAGACTTTCTACCGCGTATCACCCTCAAACAAATGGTCAAACCGAGGTCACAAATCGTGGTTTAAAGAGAATTTTAGAGAGAACGGTGGGAGAGCATCGAGCTTCTTGGTCGGATAAGCTTGATGATGCTTTGTGGGCGTTTAGGACGGCTTTTAAAACACCAATTGGTTGTACTCCTTATAGGCTTGTCTATGGAAAAGCGTGCCACCTCCCATTTGAGTTAGAACATAAGGCATCTTGGGCTCTCAAGTGGGCTAACTTTGATTTAAACCAAGCCGGTTCACATAGGAAAGATCAACTCAATGAGATGGATGAGTTGAGAGCCAATGCCTATGAGAATTCTTTGCTTTAAAAGGAAAAGACTAAGAAATTGCATGATGCTAAAATCAAGAATCGTGAGTTCAAAGTTGGAGAGCCGGTTCTCCTCTTTAACTCAAGATTGAAGCTTTTTGCGGGCAAGCTTAAGTCGAGATGGTCCGGTCCATTCACTATTGCTCAAGTGTTTCCATATGGAACTCTTGAGTTGTCACAACCCGATGGTCCAAATTTTAAAGTGAATGGTCACCGTGTCAAACATTACTTTGGGGAGGACATTTCCGTTGAAATGGTCCAAGAGGTCCCCATTTTCCCCATGAATTAATTCATTGAGGGACGAGTCGAGCTAGAGACTCATTAACTCAAGCATCGTATAACTAGGTTTAGAGTGTTGTAGGTTAGAAATAAAGGTATAGACTTGGAGATAAGTGTAGGGGAGACCTTCTTTTGTCTTCATGATTGTTTGTAGGGTTGCTCACTCATCTCATGCTTTGGAGCTTATGGAGGAGGCCTTGTATCCGGTTCACTTTGTTACTTTAGTGATTTTTCATTGACACCTTGTGCTTAAACATGATTTCACTAATAGTTGTCCTTTCCTTAACTTGGGTTAAGCAAAGTCTATTCATTGTCATAAGTGTAGGGGAA
The DNA here is from genome assembly GCA_025667525.1 of Glebionis coronaria. Lineage (NCBI taxonomy): Eukaryota > Viridiplantae > Streptophyta > Magnoliopsida > Asterales > Asteraceae > Glebionis > Glebionis coronaria. The sequence continues at coordinate 49,760 of JANFOE010001100.1, forward strand.
GTTTTTTATACTTCCATGCTCTTAAACATTGAGGACAATGTTGAGCTTAAGTGTAGGGGGGTCTTCTATCGAAGTGACCTTACCTAGAACTTGTCATTGTCTTGCATGATAACAAGGAAAATTTAATTTTCAACATTTTTCAAATTTTTGATCTACTTTGGCCAACAAAAATATGCATTCACAATTTTTGCATCAATCATTTTTGCATAACACATTTGCATTGTATATATTTCTTCTTTTATGTTTCATCAAAAATATATAAAAAGGAAAAAAATATAATAAAACATGGTTTTAACAAGTTTAGACTTCTTTGACATATTAGGCCCGCCATGGATATTTTGACTCAACCCGAGTTTGCTTATCTTAGCACTCTCTAGCTAGTATCCTTAACCATGTAGTCCTTCATTGGTCTATTAGGCTAAGCATCCACCAATTTCATTATTTGAAATTTTAAATTTGTGGAGAATGGGAAATGATAGAGTTGAAGCAAGTATAAAAGGGCTAGATAAACTTCATGATAATTACTTGTGGCTAAACCCTTCTCTTCTTTGCCTCTAATTTCTTCGCATGTATATAATTGTTAATAAATAATCAAGAACGGTTTTAATTGGTTTGTAATCTCTTATGCATTTTTGGCTAATCATTTATGGTTGATATGAGTACGTCTTAAGATTCTAAGTTAGCACGTTTTATGTGTACTAGACTTATGTCATGCTCCATATTTAGCGGGTGTTTTTCCTTCCTTCTTTTCAAATTTCTTTGTGAGGAATAAAGAAAAATAAGAGCGGCTTATGAAAAAAAATGAGTGGCTAGAAAAAAAAAGAGAAAAAAAAGAGAAGAAAAAGAAAAAGAAAAAAATAATGCAAGACTCCCAAGAGGGGCAGTGTGGTGTTAATTATAGCGACTATTGAGTTCCAATATTACCTTGACGGGTTGCGGGGATTCAATAGATTGCTCCAATCCAATATTGCCTTGACGGGTTGCGGGGTTGAAGATCCAAAGTCTCAAAAAGATGGCGGATGTAAATTATTGCGTGAGTTTTATTTTCCTTTCCTTAGCGAGTGTGTAGCTAATTATGAAAGCATGACATGAGGATTTTACACATAAGGCGAATGACTTATTACTCTTAAAACGGACTTATATTAATTGTGAGCGGTTTTTCAAGTAATGGATGAGAGGATTACTTAGGATTAAAACCGTGCTTCCTTATTTTTGGATTTTACACTTCTTATACTTCTCACTTGAATAATGACAAATTTGCCCACAAGCAATTTTCTCAAATAATAACCGGTTCCACATTTAATTGTCATGAATAAGTTGATGCACTTTTTACTTGTGAATGCAATGATCCCATTTTTAAGCTTGGTATGGGGAAAGTGAAACTTGAGGGTGATAAATGTCCATGGTACCCAAGCCCTAATCTAAGCCATTGAATTCTTTATGAGTTATTTCCATCAAAACCATTTCAAGAAAAATCAAAAAGAAATAGATAGAATTGTATTTTGTTCATTGCATTATTAAAAGTCAAAATCATGCATCATTTAGTTTAGAGTAGTGTAGATGCATCTCATATGGCCAAGGTGGATTAATTATGAGGGAAATGTAAATTTGAGCTTTAATATATAATATTGCATGAGGACATGACAATGTTCAAGTGTAGGGGATTTTGATATGAGCTTAAACTCATATCCTTTTATCAACAAATAACCCTAAAACATAAAACAAAATACCAATTTATCTTGCAAAAATAGTGTTATGTGGTATGTTTGTGTTTGTGTTTGTGTACACTTGTGTAGGTAAAAGGATACATTTTCAAGCAAACAAAGAAAAATCAAGCTCAAATGGATGAAAAATACAAAGAAGGATCAAAAGTGACAAGACTTTGAAGTACAAGGACCTATCTTGACAAACTGCCAAAGTTGAAGGACTAAAGTGCAAATAATGTAAAAAGTCAAGATCAAAGTCAAAATTGGTCAACTATCAAGTCAACAAAGTCAAAGGGTCAATCCTGCTCAAAGATGAAGTTTGGAGGACTTAAAGTGTCAAAGAAATAAAGTTACAAGCCTTTAATGCAATCTACCAAAGTACAAGGGTTGAAACTGCCAATATTGGAAAGTTACACAAGTTTAATCCATGTGTACAAGATATGAGCCAATAAGAAGAGAGAATGAGAGGCACATGGATCACCAACTCAGCCTCATTTATTTCCCACTCAGCCGCCACATTAAATGAAAAAATCTCAACAGTATGATCCGTGTGTCACTTATTCAACCATTCACATGTTGACACGTGGCATCTTCAATAAGGAAAATTTTTCCCAGGATCGTTTTTGAGCTAGAGACGATTTCATAAAGAAGTATAAACATCAAAGTTGCTCAATTTTGAGAGACGAGTTCAATGGTTATCATCAATTAACATATCATCCATTCAATCAAGAAACCCCAAATCATTGTTCATACCTGGAAATCACTTTAACAGAATTTGTCCACGTGGAGAGCTGGGATTGGTCCTGACACGTCACCAACCCCAACAACCATCTTCCTCAAGTCTATAAATAGATGGATATGACTTCATTTGTACTTGTAGCTTAGTTTTGTAAAAACACACACTTCTAAATTTCCTTTCAATTTTCCTTCCTCTTTACCCTAACTACTCAAGAGTCTGACAAACTCTTGAGTTAGTTAGTTAGTTAGTAGCTTTCTAACAACTTTGTAACAACTTTCATGGAATAAAATTCAAATTTCTCATTTCCCGCCAAATCTGTTCTTCATTCTACTGTTCATTACTTGCTGCTATTGGATACTTGTGTTGCTGCATTGTGTTTGTTATGATCATTGATTGATCATAACTGACCTTGAAGAAGTTTGAGAGCATTTTGTTGTGATTCCAGTTCAGAACCTAGTTTCATTGAAGTTTTCAAGTATTTTGATGATTTCTGTTGATTGATGGCTGTTTTGATGATTGATTAGCTGAACTAGTGATAAGGTGGTGGTTATCACTAGGGTAAGAGAGTTCAGCACTCCTCTTCTTCCCAAAGGTTTACTTCAAAAGGTTTTAAAGTTCTTATTTTTGTTCCACTCAATAAGTCAAATGCATGCTACTTTTCATAGTGTAATCTTGATGTTTGCATGATAAAAGTTGTTTAGATTTGCTAATTGCTTGATCTTTGATTGCTGGTAGTTTGATTCTGTTTACTTGTTCTTAGATTTGGATTTAGTTCTAGCTTTTAGCCTTATTCAGTCACTTTTTAGCCTTGCTGATTTACTTGAGTTCTAGTAGTGATAATTGAGTGCATTTAGCTTTTATACATCACTAGTTGATCAATAAACTTGGTTTGTTAAAGGTTTTCTTTCAGCTTTAATTGGTGCTTAAATAGTCTTCACAAATTTTCATATAAATCAGTTAAAGGAGTGTTTGGAATTAGCTTATAAAGAGTTTTCAAGTATTGAGTTTTGGTGTTTTAAAGATCATTTGCAGTTAATAAGTGGTAATAAAGTTTTTCAAGTCATTTACAAGTCATTTAGTAAGTCAAACAGGCAAATGGCAATAAAAATGTTTGGGTCAATTTCATTCAGTTTTGTCATTTAGAACTTGTCATTTTCTTTTGGCTAGAATTCACTCCTTACTTGATGAAATTGCACCAAATTTGTTCTCAGTTGTAGCTAACATCATATAGATTCAGATTCCAAGAGCACTCTATACAGTTTTCAATAAGCAAATAGGAATAAGCATAATTCAGATAAGCAAAGTTGAGGCAAGTTTCTGTAAATTGAAACTGAAAATTTGTATCTCTTAATCCTCTTCATTAACCTGGCCATTTTTCTTCACAAATCCACTTAGAACATAGAGTTACTTGATTTTTGAAAGTTTCAGCTTTTTGGAAAAAAAGTTGGTCAACGCTTGGTCAACGATAAGCTCTTTTCAGCTTAATCCATTTTTTCTAGCTTATTTCTGGATGAAAATTGTTCTAGTTTGATTTCCCGTTCATCACTTGAGTAGCTTAATCAGTTTCAACAAGAAAATCAAGTTGTGATTGTCTAGATTTTGCTGTAGCTTATTTTGGGCTTATTGATAAGTTCTCATTTGCTTATTTCACAACTTTAGCCAAAATCCTTTTACACACGTAGCTTATTTGGGATTTAAAACGTTTTGCAACTTGTCTCATTGAATTTGGTTCATTAATAAGCTCAAACGAGCTTATTTTCATGCTAAACCCGTTTTTGGCTTAAAGAGTTCTTGAAATTGCAATCTAGTCCCTAATGTTTTAAGCAGTGTGTAAACTTGGCTAAACTTCAATGTTTTTAGGGTTTGCAATTTTTAAGCCCTTGCAGTTTTGAGAGTTGTTAATTTCAGTTAGCAAGTTGTTGGTATTGTTACATTTTAGTTAGTTTGTTAGAGAATTTACAAATTTGATCCTTTTGGTTAACAGATTTACACTTTTAGTCCTTAGAATTGTTAGAATTTACATTTCAAGCATTTATCTTTCCTAGAATTTACATTTTCAGTCCTTTAAGTTTCATATTTTACATTTTGAATTTTACTTGAATAAAAACTTGGTATTTGCAAGATGTTTTACATATAAGTAGGTAATATTTTTCCTTTTTGCAAGACTTTGTTGAATTAGCAAATAGAATATCCAAACAAGTTTAACAACCAAAAACAGTAAAAAACCCGATATTGGTTGGACTTTCCATTAGCAAGAACTGAGAAAAAACGAACTGCATTATACTCAATTTCAGTGAGCTTATCACAACTTACCAAACACTCAGCTTATTCTTAATGGGCGTTTTGGCCCATTAAGCCATAAGCTGAAATTTTACACACGTCCTTCCCTTGAGATGATAAAGTAGTTTGTAAAAAGAAATTTTGAATAAGCTCAATAAATAAGCCTGAAATAAGCAAAAGCTCTCTACACAAAACGACAAAATAGTCGTTTTCGAGTTCTAGGCTGATTCAAGAGCTGATTCAAGTTGCAAAATGTTTGAAATGACTTAATTAAGCTAAATAAGCAAAAAGATTTCCAATAAGCACACTCAATAAGCTGGAATGAAGAATAAGCACTTTTGAAAAAGACAAAGTAGTTCGTTTTCTAGTAAAATGCTAAAACTAAAAGCTGTAAACTACAAGACTAGCTTATAAGTTGAAAATATTAAGATCTATCACAAAAATATAGTTGTTGCACAAAGAAATAAGCCAGAAATGCTTATTGATAAGCTGAACACCGATTTGTACTAGTAGTGACAAGCAGCAGTGGGAAAGGAGTTCCCACTGCTTGAACTAAAAATGTTGGTTTTAGCTTGTTTTAGTGGATGTTTTTGGACAATAATGGCATCCCTACAACCAGTGAGTTGTAGGGAGTCAAGAACAAGCAAGAAAACAACAAAGCACCAAGCCAATTAGTACAGTTTAATCAAATAGTGCCCAGATATGGAAATAAACAAGGTCTGATGAAATAAGCAGTTGTTTAAGCCAGTTTAAGCCAATAAAACTCCACCAAAAGCATACAACAGCAATATTTAACTTAATCAAGGACAAATAACCAACTTTCATGCAATGGATAACAATTTTCAAGCTAGTGTTAAGCCTATATGAGTTTCTGATGTAAATGATGAATACTAAAAAACCTTTTGCTGATGCACTTGACCAAATTATGAGATTCAAATTCACAAAACAAGTTATATAGATGCACAAATTTTGGTTTATCAATTCTCAGCCTTTGTCTTATACCCTAGCTATCATTTGACCAAGTTTTAGCCATACAAGCTTATAACTAACTTGTTTTAGTTCTTGATTCAGTTAAGGTACTTCAAGCCACAAGATATGCAGGTTTTAAGAAATATGCCATAACAAAGCAAAACCAAGCACAAATAGACCCTTAACACCTACTCAATCTTAACCAAAACTCACATTTCATACAATCCCAAACACTCTTTAAAAATTGATTAACAAGATTTTTCAAAGACTTTTTGAGATCCAATATTTCAAAACACAAAAATCAGATCTAAACATACTTAAAATAACATAAATGAACCAAAAATCACTTAAGAACACTTATCATGAAATCATATAGCAGATTCATATAACATGCATATTGACAGAAAATAAAGAAAGGAAAAGAGATGGATAGCAAACCAGATGTACTATGCACACCCCCGTTTGTTTGAGCTTTAGTGATGGATAAAAAATCACAAGCTTCCACTAAAACACCTGATAAGTGTGAAAACACTCATCAATAATGATCCAAATACCACTCCAAACACAGTCAAATACATTATTTTAACTTTAAAATATCAGAATTATGCGTGTATTTGTGTTTCATGTGTTTTCAGGTAAGAAGATACATTTTCGAGCAAACATGCGTTTTCATGGATTTATTTGATGAAAAGACGAAGAAAAAGACGAAAAGATGATTCAAGGACTTTATTTGCCAAGTTTCCAAAGATCAAGGGCTTAACTTGCAAATTTCTACAAAGATGAGGATGAAAGGAAAATATGCTAAGAAGTTTATATACCATTTGGATAGAGAATAGAAAATGAAGGACTAAAAGGAAATTAATTGGAAAGTTTATTAAATATTTGGTCAAAAGACCAAGACCGGTCAACCCACACACAAACCCAACACGCTTCGTCTTCAACCTTCAAGAGAGAGAAAAGATATGACGGTTTCTTTCTTTTCATCCATCAAACCTGCACATACAAATCAATGACGATCAAGAAGGATTCAACCGAAACTTATAACTACAAAAGTGTTTCTCTCCTTTTCCTCTACAAGATGGGAGCAGTCAATTAGATCAAGACCCAAGGACGAAGAAACGCCCAATTTGGATTGAAGATGAAGAACGAGTATATCCTCGTATTTTACACGTGGCATCCAATCATTGGTGGAGCCACGTCATCCACCCTCTCTCAACGGCTATATATAGAAGACGAAGCTCTCATTTGCATTCGGTTAGCATAGGTGTAGTTTCACATAGTTAATTAGTTAGTAGGATTAGTTAATTAGTTTAATTTTCGCACATTCAGTTAGTTTTCAGTTTGTAAAATCAGTTACATTTCTGTTATAATACTGTAACCAATTTCTCCATTAACGAAGCTTGAAGTTTACTTAGTTCTTTTCTTTCTCTACTACTCTAATGCTTCGATTGTAGTCAGTAATCTTGTTGTGATTAATCTTTTCGTTAAATGGAATCTTTCTTTTCTCTTAACAGCTTTCTTCAATGTTTTCTTAATGATCTTTAATTTCTGCTCTTCTTAGCTTATTACTGTTCACGCAGGGTGTGTAGCTTTTCAGAAAGTTATTGTAGCTTTTGTTGAGATTTCCTTTCTCTGATTTCAATAGCTAGTTTTGTTAATGAATACTGATTTTGTTGAAAATGGTTAAGTTTTCAGTTCAAGATGCTTTCTTTAAATCGTTTTTGTTGATGTTTACTGATTAGTTGAGTCAGTTAGAGATACCGTTAATAATTCCTTAAGTAATTCAGTCAGAGTTGGAGTATGAGTTCTTTTTAGCTAGGGTAGATATAGATTTTGTTTCGTTATCTGTTTGGTTTGGAACCTTTTATGAGAGTTGAAATGTTAGAGATTTAGTCTAATTCAGTTAGTAAAGTTGAAATTAGCCTGATTTGATAGTAAATAGCATAGGTCTTTAGTCTTATATTCATTCACAAAGTAAAAGTCAGTTAACATTCAGATACGTTCTATAGAAGTTAGTTTGATCAGAACTTGATTACTGTTTAGCGTTTATCTTGCTAGCCTAGGATGCGTTTATCTTGATTACTGTTTAGTTCGTTATAGACCAGTTTATGTAGGTTTCATAATCGTAGAATCTGTTTGGATTTTCTTCGGTTTACTTCGATTTTGCAGGTTGCGCTTTGCTGTTTCAGAAGATCATGTCAGCAGATCAGTAGGAGTTCTCTTCTTGATTTCAGTTTTACAGGTTTTGGATCCGCCGTATGGTGGTAGTAGGCGTTTGTTCCGATTCCAGCTTATAGGTGTAGCGTAGCTTTGAATTCAGTATTGGAGGTGTTTTGTGTTAAACCGGCTCAGCGCCGCGTTTCACCAACAAAGGACTGGCTTCGGATGTATTGGTCAAGCTAACTTTGTTTTTCTGCAAAATCTTTTGTGATATTCTGTTATTGTTAAACTTTTGATTTTAGTTGGTGATTGGAAGTTTGGTTACTGTAGTAGTTTCGTTGATTTGCTCAGTAGAAGAATTTAAGGTGTAGTAAGCTGCTGTTAACTGATATTTTTTAAGTAAAAAGAGTAAAACTTGATCAAAGAATTTGTCCTATCTGATTTTTGTATCAATTTGTACATAAGTCAAAGTTTATTCGAAATATTAATTGGGCAGTTTCAGTTCATTTCTTTTGGGCCAGATTGCTTATGGGCTGTTTCAAAGTTTTTGGTTTGGATTCAAATAACGAGATTTTGAATTGGATATCAGTTAAAATTTCACTTGTGCATTTTATTTTTAGGATTGTAATTTTGGTTTTACAAATTGTCTTTTAGATTTTATATTTTGTGTTTTCTATTTTGAATTTTGTATTTTTCATTAGAAGTATAAATATGTATTTTTCTTTCATTCTATATTTTGTGCATTTAAATGTCGTACTTGCAATGTGTTTTGTAGATTAGTACATATACGTAACTAGATAGTATTTTTACATTTTTACGTGCTATTTGCCAAGTAGAAATAGAATACCAAACAAGTCTTTTAACCAAAAACAATTAAGTCAAGCTTGAATAAGTTACATCAATTCGAATCGAGCTGAGAAGACAACTACACTAAAAACGAAATATTAAATGGCGCCGCTGCCGGTTCTTTTTGTGAAGATTAACGATTTCGAGTAAGACGATTGGGTTTTGGGATCCGTTCACTTTGTGAACGTTATTTTTACGTATTATAATAAAAAAAGATAAAAAAATCAAAAAGATAAAAATACAAAAAAATAAAAAAACACAAAAATCAATTCTTTTCCTAAAGAATTGAACCAAAAAAATAAAAAATCCAAAAAGTAATCTTTTTCCTAAAAGATTACAACAAAAATATATATTATATCGATTTTCATCGCTTTTTACGTAGATATAGTATTTTTCTTAAAAAAAAACAACAAATAAATACAAAAATATTTTTTATATATTATTATATGTAGATACATATACGTATAAAAACAACCAAGTTACCTATTTCCATAAGTATTGCCGAGGCAATACACCGTGTTGAGGGGCGTTCCGGTCCTTGACACGCGTATCGATCAAATAAAATTAAGCAAGAATAGATAAATACTTCCAATAGGCAATAATTCGAAGAATACAAACTACTAAAGTGAATAGATAGGCGACGTGCTATAAAATGCCGTCTAAGGGTCAATAGGTACTTAAGTGCTTCGCGCCACCTAACCCCCCGTTCACTAGTGCGTATTTTGAGAAGGAAGGCTTTATTGGGGGTCTTGCACCCAAGTAGTAATTATATATATACTTTCTTGTGGATATTTTATATCGAACCTCGAGGGAGATAATCTCTTCTCCTTCAAAAGTCGACCGAGGGCTACTCCCTCATTCCTCGTGTTTACTTACACGTGTACTCGCACACGTGTAAACATACCACCTTTGGTGTATTACTTCCTTCCCCGAGGAAGCTTTTAAACGTCATTATACTTGTATATACATTCGGCCACCTTGTTAAACATGGATACTCGTTCCATGTTGGAGATTTTGCAACAACGATCCACCAACGCTAATTATTCGCCTTGTTCGACTTGTGGTGGTCCACACGATACTTATTTATGTGATCAAAACAATGGTTATTATGGGGAGGGATATGCTTACAATGGAACCGAGAACCCTAATTTTCAACCTAACACTCAAATGGACTACACTTGTAATGACTATATGGGATATTCCGGTTTTTCATCACAACCTCCACCATCATTTCATGATCAAACCTTTAATGTGCCATACCAAAACCAAGGATTTTCCAATTATGAAGGTTTTCAAAATAATGATACTTTTCAAGGCTATAATCAAGAAACCTTTCATAATCAAGGATTTTCAAACAATGAAGGCTTTCAAAATAATGATGAAAATTTTCCATGCTATAATCAAGATACTTTTCAAAATCAAGGATTTTCACATTATGAGGGTTTTCAAAATGAAGGAAATTTTCAAGGTTACAATCATGAGAACTTTCACAATCAAGACTCTTTTCAAACCTATAATCCACCTAATTATGGAAATCCGCCTCCACCATATTCTTCGACTTATTCATGTAAGTTTTGTGGGAACGCACCCCATTATGGTTATGATTGTAGACCGAGGGATCCGCCATCCTATGTCCTTGATAATGTCAAGAAGTTTCATTCTTTACTTGAGACAATAAACAAATCGATTGATGGAATTTCTAAGGCGATTGATAGTAAGAACGACATAAGCATTGAGGAAATGAAAAGCGTTTGCCCGTTGTTAGAGGAACAAATTAAGTTTTTTGAGGAAGTGGAAATTATGACTTGGCAATTTAATGACAAGGAGATCGGTGAAATGTTTCGTGAATCGTTGAAAAAAGGTTCTTGTCACCTCAGGAAATATTTAAATGATTTCCTCTTTAAGATTGATGAAAAAGAGGAAGAAGAACGATATTTTGCTAATCGTGCTCGTTTGCTTAAACAATGCTTATATGACGATGATGACTATCCTTCGATTTGTATGACACTTAATGATGACACACCTTCATCACCTTTACCTCACGTGGAACCCACCGACTCTTTAACCATGGGGGACGAGCCTCTTAGCACTAATACAAACACCAATTTAGAAGAATTAACCGCTTCTAGTGTTGAGAACCTTATCCCAATCCAAAGAGAGCTTGAGTGTGTTTCCAATGAACCATGTGACGAGCTTTCTATTGATACTTCTCCTCATGATCACATTGAGATTTCATCACATGTTGACCTTCATGCTACTACTAGTAATTTTGGTGATTTTGATCTTGATGAATTGTTCAAAGAAAGGGATAATGAGATTGAGGAAGAGTTTATGCAAGATATAGAGGATGATGATTGTGATTCTAGTGAGGCATCTTATGATATATTATCCGAGGATTTTTCATGTCAAGATGACCTTCTTAATTTGGATGATGATGTTGATCATATAGAAGAAGTGGAAGATGTTCATATTCGAGAGGTTTTATCAAACGTCTATAATCTTATATCCTCGATTGAAGCATTGAATGAAAACCATAATGATGATTCCATAGAAGAAGAACCTTTCATTGATATTTCTTCACCGGTTTTTGAGGTTGCACCTATTGATTTTTATGATGATATCATCCCTTTGAGTGATTCTCTCAATACACCTTCTTTTGAGCCTTCTATTCCCACCCTCCCACCCTTGAAGTTGGTTATTGATGAAGATCCTATACTCTTAGAGATTGATCCTTTTTCACATATGGCACCTTTAGAACCCACAACCTTTGATATGGATTCTCATATGGATATTGATGACACCATAGAGGCTTATCTTGCTAAAATTGATATTGAGGTTGATGATAGTGATTCTAATTGGGAAGAGGAGATTCGTCTTAGTGAGAATTTGCTTTTTGGGAACATAGAGCCTACACTTCCTTCACAAGACACTATTCATTTTGATCCTCATTTTTCTATGCCTTCTATGGAAGATTACCCACTTTTTGATGATGACGAGCCTAACATGGACATAATTGTTATGAATGTTTTGATACCTACACCTTCATATTCTCATGATGCTTTGATCACTAAGGGGGAATCTTATATGGTTGATATGAGCTCATCTTCTTATTTTCCCATGAAGGGAAAGGTTTTTGATCCTGGGATACATGAATTTGAGACACCTTGGTTTTCATCTACTTCACTTAAGAGTGTGCCTTCAATTGATATGGACTTCTTGTATGAGCTTACTTTGGTGATGCTACCTACTTTGGAGTTGTTCACTTGTCGAGATGGAAACTTTGTATTTGATCCTGGAGTGCTTCCTTTTTGAGAGATTTCGTATGTTGGACAAACTTGAGACACGTTGGACCGTTCCATTTATCGAGGCGGATATTGTAAATCTTATAGTAAATGGCAACGTGCTAAGTTTGAGTGTATCATGTGAGATGTGCTTCAAAGTGATATCCTTTACTCTCCATGATGGTTTCCCCAAGGACAACTTAATTCGGGGCCGAGTCGAGCTAGCGACTTAGGGTTAAAAAAACTCAAGCATTGAATAACTAGGTTAGAAAACATAGAGTAGATTTTCAATAGGTTAGGTTTAATTAAAAGGATGTTATAGTAGAGTTGAAGTGGAGGGGTGCTTTTCTTCGTCTTTTGGTGTTTGTTTCAAGGGTTGCTCTCTCTCATTTCATGCTTGGAGCTTATGGAGGAGGCCCGTGTATCTGGTTCACTTCGATTAGTTTTTGCTATCGTGATATTAAACACTTGTGCTTAAAATGAAGATCCTTTAGTTGTCTCTTCTTTAACTTGGGTTAAGCAAGGTTATCAATGTCATAAGTGTAGGGGAGTTCACTCCCATGCTCTTAAACATTGAGGACAATGTTTATCTTAAGTGTAGGGGAGACTTCTATCGAAGTGACCTTACCTAGACCATTGCCTTAACTTCATGATAATTGGGAAAATTAATTTTTCGATCATTTTTCAAATTTTTGATCTACTTTGGCCAACAAAAATATGCATTCATAATTTTTGCATCAATCATTCTTCATTTGCATAACACACTTGCATTGTATATATTTCTTCTTTTATTTTTCATCAAAAATATATAAAAAGGAAAAATATAATAAAACATGGTTTTAACAAATTTAGACTTCTTTGACATATTAGGCCCGCCATGGATATTTTGACTCAACCCAAGTTTGCTTATTTTAGCACTCTCTAGCTAGTATCCTTAACCATGTAGTCCTTCATTGGTCTATTAGGCTAAGCATCCACCAATTTTATTATTTGAGATTTTAAATTTATGGAGAATGGGAAATGATAGAGTTGAAGCAAGTATAAAAGGGCTAGATAAACTTCATGATAATTACTTGTGGCTAAACCCTTCTCTTCTTTACCTCTATTTCTTCGCATGTATATAATTGTTAATAAATAATCAAGTACGGTTTTAATTGGTTCGTAATCTCTTATGCATTTTTGGCTAATCATTTATGGTTGATATAAGTACGTCTTAAGATTCTAAGTTAGCACGTTTTATGTGTACTAGACTTATGTCATGCTCCATACTTAGCGGGTGTTTTTCCTTTTCTTCTTTTCAAATTTCTTTGTGAGGAATAAAGAAAAATAAGAGCGGCTTATGAAAAAAATGAGTGGCTAGAAAAAAAAAAGGAAAAAGAAAGAAAAAGAAAAAAATAATACAAGACTCCCAAGAGGGGCAGTGTGGTGTTAATTATAGTGACTATTGAGTTCCAATATTACCTTGACGGGTTGCGGGGATTCAATAGATTGCTCCAATCCAATATTACCTTGACGGGTTGCGGGGTTGAAGATCCAAAGTCTCAAAAAGATGGCGGATGTAAATTATTGCGTGAGTTTTATTTTTCTTTCCTTAGCGAGTGTGTAGCTACTTATGAAAGCATGACATGAGGATTTTACACATAAGGCGAATGACTTATTACTCTTAGTACGGACTTGTATTAATTGTGAGCGGTTTTTCAAGTAATGGATGAGATGATTATTTAGGATTAAAACCGTGCTTCCTTATTTTTGGATTTTACATTTCTTATACTTCACACTTGAAATAAATGACAAATTTGCCCAAAAGCAATTTGCTCAAATAATAACCGGTTCCACATTTAATTGTCATGAATAAGTTGATGCACTTTTTACTTGTGAATGCAATGATCCCATTTTTAAGCTTGGTATGGGGAAAGTGAAACTTGAGGGTGATAAGTGTCCATGGTACCAAAGCCCTAATCCAAGTCATTGATTTCTTTATGAGTTATTTCCATCAAAACCATTTCAAGAAAATTCAAAAATATGTAAATAGAATTGTTTTCTTTGCATTGCATTGTAAATATTCAAAACCATTCATCATGTAGTATAGTCTAGTTTATTAAATCATAAAATGGCCAAGGTTGGTTAATTATGAGGAAAGTGTAACTTGGTGCTTTAAAATGCTGCATTGCATGAGGACATGGCAATGGTCAAGTGGAGGGGAGTTGATAAGTGTGAAAACACTCATCAATAATGATCCAAATACCACTCCAAACACAGTCAAATACATTATTTTAACTTTAAAATATCATAATTATGCGTGTATTTGTGTTTCATGTGTTTTCAGGTAAGAAGATACATTTTCGAGCAAATATGCGTTTTCATGGATTTATTTGATGAAAAGACGAAGAAAAAGACGAAAAGATGATTTAAGGACTTTATTTGCCAAGTTTCCAAAGATCAAGGGCTTAACTTGCAAATTTCTACAAAGATGAGGATGAAAGGAAAATATGCTAAGAAGTTTATATACCATTTGGATAGAGAATAGAAAATGAAGGACTAAAAGGAAATTAATTGGAAAGTTTATTAAATATTTGGTCAAAAGACCAAGACCGGTCAACCCACACACAAACCCAACACGCTTCGTCTTCAACCTTCAAGAGAGAGAAAATATATGACGGTTTCTTTCTTTTCATCCATCAAACCTGCACATACAAATCAATGACGATCAAGAAGGATTCAACCGAAACTTATAACTACAAAAGTGTTTCTCTCCTTTTCCTCTACAAGATGGGAGCAGTCAATTAGATCAAGACCCAAGGACGAAGAAACGCCCAATTTGGATTGAAGATGAAGAACGAGTATATCCTCGTATTTTACACGTGGCATCCAATCATTGGTGGAGCCACGTCATCCACCCTCTCTCAACGGCTATATATAGAAGACGAAGCTCTCATTTGCATTCGGTTAGCATAGGTGTAGTTTCACATAGTTAATTAGTTAGTAGGATTAGTTAATTAGTTTAATTTTTGCACATTCAGTTAGTTTTCAGTTTGTAAAATCAGTTACATTTCTGTTATAATACTGTAACCAATTTCTCCATTAACGAAGCTTGAAGTTTACTTAGTTCTTTTCTTTCTCTACTACTCTAATGCTTCGATTGTAGTCAGTAATCTTGTTGTGATTAATCTTTTCGTTAAATGGAATCTTTCTTTTCTCTTAACAGCTTTCTTCAATGTTTTCTTAATGATCTTTAATTTCTGCTCTTCTTAGCTTATTACTGTTCACGCAGGGTGTGTAGCTTTTCAGAAAGTTATTGTAGCTTTTGTTGAGATTTCCTTTCTCTGATTTCAATAGCTAGTTTTGTTAATGAATACTGATTTTGTTGAAAATGGTTAAGTTTTCAGTTCAAGATGCTTTCTTTAAATCGTTTTTGTTGATGTTTACTGATTAGTTGAGTCAGTTAGAGATACCGTTAATAATTCCTTAAGTAATTAAGTCAGAGTTGGAGTATGAGTTCTTTTTAGCTAGGGTAGATATAGATTTTGTTTCGTTATCTGTTTGGTTTGGAACCTTTTATGAGAGTTGAAATGTTAGAGATTTAGTCTAATTCAGTTAGTAAAGTTGAAATCAGCCTGATTTGATAGTAAATAGCATAGGTCTTTAGTCTTATATTCATTCACAAAGTAAAAGTCAGTTAACATTCAGATACGTTCTATAGAAGTTAGTTTGATCAGAACTTGATTACTGTTTAGCGTTTATCTTGCTAGCCTAGGATGCGTTTATCTTGATTACTGTTTAGTTCGTTATAGACCAGTTTATGTAGGTTTCATAATCGTAGAATCTGTTTGGATTTTCTTCGGTTTACTTCGATTTTGCAGGTTGCGCTTTGCTGTTTCAGAAGATCATGTCAGCAGATCAGTAGGAGTTCTCTTCTTGATTTCAGTTTTACAGGTTTTGGATCCGCCGTATGGTGGTAGTAGGCGTTTGTTCCGATTCCAGCTTATAGGTGTAGCGTAGCTTTGAATTCAGTATTGGAGGTGTTTTGTGTTAAACCGGCTCAGCGCCGCGTTTCGCCAACAAAGGACTGGCTTCGGATGTATTGGTCAAGCTAACTTTGTTTTTCTGCAAAATCTTTTGTGATATTCTGTTATTGTTAAACTTTTGATTTTAGTTGGTGATTGGAAGTTTGGTTACTGTAGTAGTTTCGTTGATTTGCTCAGTAGA
Source organism: Glebionis coronaria (assembly GCA_025667525.1). Taxonomy (NCBI): domain Eukaryota; kingdom Viridiplantae; phylum Streptophyta; class Magnoliopsida; order Asterales; family Asteraceae; genus Glebionis; species Glebionis coronaria. Next base: position 65,947 of record JANFOE010001100.1, read on the forward strand.
AGAATTTAAGGTGTAGTAAGCTGCTGTTAACTGATATTTTTTAAGTAAAAAGAGTAAAACTTGATCAAAGAATTTGTCCTATCTGATTTTTGTATCAATTTGTACATAAGTCAAAGTTTATTCGAAATATTAATTGGGCAGTTTCAGTTCATTTCTTTTGGGCCAGATTGCTTATGGGCTGTTTCAAAGTTTTTGGTTTGGATTCAAATAACGAGATTTTGAATTGGATATCAGTTAAAATTTCACTTGTGCATTTTATTTTTAGGATTGTAATTTTGGTTTTACAAATTGTCTTTTAGATTTTATATTTTGTGTTTTCTATTTTGAATTTTGTATTTTTCATTAGAAGTATAAATTTGTATTTTTCTTTCATTCTATATTTTGTGCATTTAAATGTCGTACTTGCAATGTGTTTTGTAGATTAGTACATATACGTAACTAGATAGTATTTTTACATTTTTACGTGCTATTTGCCAAGTAGAAATAGAATACCAAACAAGTCTTTTAACCAAAAACAATTAAGTCAAGCTTGAATAAGTTACATCAATTCGAATCGAGCTGAGAAGACAACTACACTAAAAACAAAATATTAACACCCTACTAAGATTGAACAAACACAGAATATGGCCTTAGCCTTGGTGATTTTTTAAGCAATCCCACAAGATTTGCAGCCCACACTTATGCACCCACTACACCCAGATTTCTTCAATCTTGGTGTTATGGTCATCCATATGCATCAAATACAAAGCTAGGAACCCTTTTCTTTCAACCAAAGACCTCAGCAAAGATTGAAACCGAACTTGAAGAACCAAAATGAAAAACTGAAATTTTTTGAAGCAAACTTAAAACAAACTTTTTGAAAATGAATTTAAAGCATGTGAACAATAACAAGAATAGTAAATTGGAACTTGGATTTCGTCACAAACTTAACACTTTTTCATTAACAAGAACAAAATATTTAGAGAGTTTTGACCTAGGAAACGAAGATCAAGAGAAATGTAAGACATCCTATGCCTTTTTATAGGCGTACAAAGTTTCTAGAAAGCTGATAAAAACTAAAACCCTAATGCCATGAAGTTCCAGGTTTGCCCTTTGAAGGTTTGAATATGCTTTGTTTGAATTTGTCTTCGAGATAGACATGTGACCAAGTTTGTTGTGTAGTGATAGGTGTGAAAACACCCATCCTTTTACCACTTAATTACAATAATAACCAAGCCAAAACGTGTATTTTGTGTCGTAAATGTCGGAATTATGCGTGGTTTGTGTTTTTGTTGTGATTTAGGATCAAAATGTGAAAAGGAAGGAAAACACGGGCTTTCACGGGCTTTTATCGAAGAAAAAGACAAAAGACGAAGTCAAGAAATCAAGAGTGCAAAAAGAACGGAAGTCCAAGACCAATTCTGTAGATTTATCGAAGAAAAAGTCAAAAGATGGAAGTTTACTAAAAGCCGAAGAACTCAAGTCTAATTTATTGAAGATTACAAGACGAGTTTATTAATCCCTAGACAAAAGTCGAAGAATTAAGAAGATTAAGGACTAATCAAACAATTAAAGAAAGAAGAAAGAGGGGAGGAAGCTTCCTTCCACTAATCCCCTCCTCCCCTATAAATACACCTCATTAGTCATTTGTTTAAGTTGTTGGCTAACTTGACAAATTAGCTCTTCCACCATTTTCATTTTCTTGCAACTTTATTTTTCATGTCATTTTAATTAATTTTCTTGCACTTTAATTCCTTTAATTCAAGTAAGTATTTTTAATTTTGTTGTTTAATCTTTATTTTCCTTTAATCAAGATTTTCTTTATCATTCTCATCCTACTTTTCTTGTCTTTGATTTGATTGTGGTTCGGATTAAGCATTGATTTTGCTTAATCTTATTGTTTATTTGATTAAAAAGTTCATCTTTTTATGCTTTTCTAAGTCTTACACGGATTAAGCTTTGAGCTATTCATGCTTATTGGCTTATTTAGTGTTTAGCTTATTGTTTTTAGTTTTCTTAAAAAGTTTTGCCTTTTTAAAGTTTCTTTTATAAAATTTGCAATTTTCATATTTAAAAGCTTTCAAATTTATGCTTGATTTCGTTTGATTAAGATTTGGATAAGTTCTTATTCGTGTGCTTATTGGAAGTGCTTATTGAGACTTTGGCCTATCTCCATTTTCGGATTATTTGGTGTTCCATCCCAATATTGAGCTTTTACACATTCGACGCCTCATTCCGATAGGTTGCTTGTTTGTATCGCAATAACTATTTGTGGTTCTACTTTGCGATAGCTTGTGTTCTCATTCCCTTGTTCCGATCGGGATTGCGATCGCTCATTGCGATCGCATATTCCGACGGAATTTAAGGTATATTGCGACGAAGTGCTTCCCAAATTTTGACAGCCACATTCGGATAGAATTTGGCACTTTAATTATTCCGACAATTTTTATTTTTTTAGACATTCCGATAGTTCTTTTTTTAAAACATTCCGACAGTTTTCTTTTAGTATTCCGATAGATTCTCTTTTTCACATTCCGATAGTTTAAAATAAAAGTAAAATATATATATATATATATATATATATATATATATATATATATATATATATATATATATATATATATATATATATATATATATATATATATACAAAAAACATTCCGATACAAAAAACATTCCGACAAAAAAAAAGAAAGGAAACATTCCGATGCAAATACACATTGCGATGGAAAGTTAATATTTTAACATGCTAGCTTGGCTGCTTAGCCAGTTTGGCGCCAAAATGAGCAGCTAGGCTGGCTGCTTCCAGCTGCCTCCCTGCTAGCTTGTTTATTTATTAGTATTGTTCCGTAATTGTTTAGTTTAATCTGAAAGTTGTTCCGATTTTATTTCTGAATGTTACGTATTTTTAGTTGAATTTTTCATCTAATTTTAAAATTAATATTTTTTTCGTAAAGTTCAAGTTTTATCTTTTATTTAGTACCCGCTTTAGGATTTGCCTCGTTTAGCTTTAAAGTACCATCTTAGTTTTATTTTCTCCTTTTTCATTTAGTAAACTTTATTTTCGAGTCGATAGTTAATTTCTTCGTTTAGTTTTATTTTTATTAATTGTTTCGCTTTAATTTACGTTTTATTATTTATATTGTTTCGTTATTTTTAGTTAATTGTTTTTAGCTTATTTTTATTACTATTCGCATTTAACTTTTACTTAGAAATAGATAATCAAAACTTTCTTTTTGTTAACCAAAAACGACTGAGTCACACTTTGAACCGGAAATCAATTCGTTAGGAGATCGGTTTAACGAACTTTTTCAACTAGTAAAAGCTTAATTTCAAATGGCGCCGCTGCCGGCTCTTTTCGTGAAGATTAACGGTTTTTTGTGAGAGACGCGTTGCCTTTTGGGATCCGTTCACTTGTGAACGTTATTTTTCGTATCAAAAATTTTCAAAAATCCCCAAATCATTTGAAAAATCATAAAACGCATTTCTTTTTCAAAGTTTTGCACCAAAAATATTCTTCTTGCTTCTCTATTTTTCTTTATGAATTCTTATGTCCATTGCGTCGGGTGTGGGAGACGATTATACGGGAACGACTCATGTCAATGGTGTACATGCGAGCAATGCGGAAAAGACCTTCCTCCTATTTCAATCGATTCACAATTGGGATTTTGTCCATCGTGCAACTTGACTAATTCGTCTTTTTCTAATCCACCTCCTACCCCCTTGCATATATTGTGGAAGCGATTCTCATTGGCATGTTTCGTGTCCAATTCGATACCCGCCTCATGGCGAGCAAGAACTGGGTTACAATTATGTCAATGGTAATAGCTATCTACAAGAAGCACCAGGTTTTTCTCCATACCCATGTTGCCAAAATTGTGGGGGCCCTCACGATACTTCTTATTGTCAGCCAATGAATTATTATGAGCCAAATCCGTGTCCTCATTTTTCTTCACCGATGGATTATTATGAACCAAATCCGTGTTATAATTCTTCTCAACCGATGACTTACTATGAGCCACATCCGTGCTATAATTCTGGTTTTCATAACTGTGAGCCCCCACACCCCAACCTCAATCATCAATCCTCTCAGAGAATTCATATTGCCCAACAACTCACTACTTTGAATGAAGAAAGACAAGCCATTCTTTGGAAACTTCATGACGGCTTAATTCAACTGACCGAGGTATTGAAGGAACAAAAGCGACAACAACAAGAGCAAGTATCTAATCTTAGTGATTATACCCCTCCTCTTGTGCGTCAATACTATTATGATGATGATGACGACGATGATGTCTACGCTCTCGACCCATCTTCTGAAGTTGCTACTACTACTCTCGATATTCCTAATGCGTCTAAGGCTGATGATTCATTGAGTGAGATTAGTGATTTTGGCCTCGATAAATTATTTGATGATGAGGTTTGTGACATGCCTACTGCTATGGAGTCTGAGGACGACGTTGTTCTTACGGAAGAGGTCGATCCTAATGATGACGATCTTTCTCCACGCTATGAGAATTTCACTTTTGAAATTTCTCAATCTCCACCGGGAGATGCGGGCGATGACGATTTATTCTCTCCGGCTTACGAGAAGTTCACCGATGAACTTGCTCTTGAAGATGAGGTGGAAGACGTGATTCTCCACGACAGATTACGGAAAGTGCATCTTCTTATTGCTCAAATCGAAGAGTTGACTTCTCCTCCTCTTTCCGAGTCTTTACCTACATCTATTCCTCCCGTTGAAGATAATGACCCATTGCTGGAAGAAATCGACATTCACTCAATACCTCCGGGTATTGATGATGATGACACGGAGGGGGATATTATTTTTGATAATTTACTGCAGGAAGGTATTGACCCAAGTCCCCCTCCCGAGCACCTTTCATCCTCCCCTTTAGCCACTATTACGGAGGATGAGTGCTTTGACCCGGGAGGTGACATTCACTATTTCATGATTGATAACATTACGACTTTGCCGAGTGCTCAGCATCCATTGTCTTTGGGGGATGACAATGTGCTTACTTTACCCACCACACCTCCCGTGGATCTTGATTTCACATACTTTTCGTATGTTGAAAGAACCTTTCTCCCATTCAAGACTTATCCCCCCGCCTCTCCTTTGTTGATGTCAACCGGGAACGAGGACAAGGTCTTTGATCCCGGTATTACATTCGAGGCTTCCCCATGGACCATTTAATTCGGGGACGAGTCAGGCTCGTGACTCGGTTAACAAAAACAAGCGCTCTTCGGGAGGAAACCCGATTATCTATCTTTACCTGTTTTCACCATAAGTGTAGGGGGAGCCCCGTTGGTGTTTCTTGTTTTCTTTCTTATCATGTGCAGGGATTAGAGCTTCAAAGACACACTCTTGATGACTTTCGACGAACCGTGATTCCGTGTTCCTTTCTTCCCGGTTCTATCCTAAACTCTTTTGATTCTCTATTCTGTATTTTTCAATATTAAAATAGGAATCACTTTAGTTGTCCTTTCCTTAGCAAGATTTAAACAACATGCACAATGTCCTAAGTGTAGGGGAGTTTACTCCCACATGCTTAAACATTGAGGATAATGTTTATATTAAGTGTAGGGGGGACTTCTATCGAAGTTAAGTGGTCTTTTCCTTGTATTTGTCCTCATTTTAACCGGAAAATCATTTTTTCGACATTTTTCAAAATTATTGATCTATTTTGGCCTATTAGTTTTTCCCTTTGTATAGTTATTTTCTTTCTTTATTAGAATAAATTTTAATAAAGTGGTTTTAATTTTGAAAACGTTGTGAATCTTTTGACTCAACCCGAGTTTACTTATCTAAGTTTACTCTAGCTAGTATCCTTAACATGTTTAAGTCAAGTTTTGCTAGGCTTTTATATAGGGAGCTATAAAACGCGAAAGTCTTAACCCTCACGGGTTAAGAACAAGAACTTTTCGCAAGTTCCTATAATTGATCCTAGAGAGTCGTTTATCAAGGGAACTTTAAAATGCGATTTCTAAACTTGAAAAAGTCTAAGAATTTGCAAGATCCTATAGATGACTCGAAAACCCAAAACTTTGATTTAATAGGCTAAGCATCCACGAGTCTCATTCCTTGAGATTTTAAAATGTGGAGAACGAGAGATGATAGAGTCAATTATAAGTTTGGTATCCTTTCGTGAATTTATGTGAGTTAATTATGAGCCTATTCTCCCATCGCTTGCTAATAAATTTATCTGCAATAAATAAGGTTATACGATTTGAAAAGTTACTTAGCTTCTAGCCCAAGATCGTTTAAAAGTTGCTCGGTATGGATTAGAGTTCATAGCCAAGGCATAACTTATTGAAGCAGGATGCGAAGATTGGCGAGTCCAAAAAGGTCCTAACAAGGCATGAGGGCTACATTTTGTTGCTAAAGATCCAAAGTGATGTGAAGAATCATTTATCAAAAATCAATATGAAGGATCGAGACACACGACGAAAAGCAAATACTCCCGCAAAGATCATGGAGAAGTCTATCCAAAAAGGCCCTAAAAAGGTATGAGGATAAATAGATCCAAGTCCAAAAAGGAGGCGGATCGTTGTATATCAAAGTCCATAGTAAAGATTGGAGAAAAATGAAGAAGTCGTGGTCGAAATATGAAGGATCTCTCAAAAAGTTCAAGAGAAGAAATTCCTATTATGAAGAGAAGACCATTATTTCATGAACGTCTCTTAAGATTTGAAGTATGAAGTCGCTGCCAAATATCGGTCCGAGAAAGGTCTCAAATCGCGAAGCGAGTTATGCCAAGATATGAACTTTATGAGGTCCCGAGAAGCAGTTTTAAAAGATTTTGTCCTTTAGCTAACTATTGATTAAATCGTCCCACTTTATTTTCAGCCTAAATAACTATCGAAATAAGTCAACAATGCATCTTCGTGATCATTCAAGACAATAATAAAATATAAGAGATACACCTAGGAATAAGGGAGTCTAAGTGAATAATTGGCCCACATGAGTTCGTGTTAGTTTGCTAACTTATAATAACAATGATCTCGTCTTTAAGCTTGGTTTGGAGAATGTGAAAACTTGAGAATGATGATTATTCATGACATTTTCAAAACCCTAAGGTATGATTTTGATTTCTTTACTTACTTTCTTCATTTGAATATTTATAATTTTCTATCTCTTTAATAAAGGCCAATATGGATTGATTATGATGGAAAATGTAAATCGTGCTTTGTAACTAATGCATTGCATGAGGACATTGCAATGGTCAAGTGTAGGGGATTTGATAGGTGTGAAAACACCCATCCTTTTACCACTTAATTACAATAATAACCAAGCCAAAACGTGTATTTTGTGTCGTAAATGTCGGAATTATGCGTGGTTTGTGTTTTTGTTGTGATTTAGGATCAAAATGTGAAAAGGAAGGAAAGCACGGGCTTTCACGGGCTTTTATCGAAGAAAAAGACAAAAGACGAAGTCAAGAAATCAAGAGTGCAAAAAGAACGGAAGTCCAAGACCAATTCTAAAGATTTATCGAAGAAAAAGTCAAAAGACGAACGTTTACAAAAAGCCGAAGAACTCAAGTCTAATTTATTGAAGATTACAAGACGAGTTTATTAATCCCTAGACAAAAGTCGAAGAATTAAGAAGATTAAGGACTAATCAAGCAATTAAAGAAAGAAGAAAGAGGGGAGGAAGCTTCCTTCCACTAATCCCCTCCTCTTCTATAAATACACCTCATTAGTCATTTATTTAAGTTGTTGGCTAACTTGACAAATTATCTCTTCCACCATTTTCATTTTCTTGCAACTTTATTTTTCATGTAATTTTAATTAATTGTCTTGCATTTTAATTCCTTTAATTCAAGTAAGTGTTTTTAATTTTGTTGTTTAATCTTTATTTTCCTTTAATCAAGATTTTCTTTATCATTCTCATCCTACTTTTCTTGTCTTTGATTTGATTGTGGTTCGGATTAAGCATTGATTTTGCTTAATCTTATTGTTTATTTGATTAAAAAGTTCATCTTTTTATGCTTTTCTAAAGTCTTACACGGATTAAGCTTTGAGCTATTCATGCTTATTGGCTTATTTAGTGTTTAGCTTATTGTTTTTAGTTTTCTTAAAAAGTTTTGCCTTTTTAAAGTTTCTTTTATAAAATTTGCAATTTTTATATTTAAAAGCTTTCAAATTTATGCTTGATTTCGTTTGATTAAGATTTGGATAAGTTCTTATTCGTGTGCTTATTGGAAGTGCTTATTGAGACTTTGGCCTATCTCCATTTTCGGATTATTTGGTGTTCCATCGCAATATTGAGCTTTTACACATTCCGACGCCTCATTCCGATAGGTTGCTTGTTTGTATGGCAATAACCATTTGTGGTTCTACTTTGCGATAGCTTGTGTTCTCATTCCCTTGTTCCGATCGGGATTGCGATCGCTCATTGCGATCGCATATTCCGACGGAATTTAAGGTATATTGCGACGAAGTGCTGCCCAAATTTGACAGCCACATTCGGATAGAATTTGGCACTTTAATTATTCCGACAATTTTTATTTTTTTAGACACTCCGATAGTTCTTTTTCTAAAACATTCCGACAGTTTTCTTTTAGTATTCCGATAGATTCTCTTTTTCACATTCCGATAGTTTAAAATAAAAGTAATATATATATATATATATATATATATATATATATATATATATATATATATATATATATATATATATATATATATATATATATATATATATATATATATATAAAGGAGCGTTATTGTGGTGACCATGTTTAAAATAAAAATAATAAAAACCAATCTAGACCATTAGATGTATTAACAATAACATTTTTTGATTATAATTAGCTAGATGGCATCATTGTAATTAAGTTGATATACATGGTAGGTTATACAAACTCATCCTACCAACCCTTCACACGTTTTTTTTCTGGTTTCTGTTTTTTACTCCTTTCTTTTATATATTATTTATGAAGTAATTCATTGTTTACTTATATTTGTTTATTACTAATACTACTCTCTAAACGTCATTTTAAGATGCATATCTTTGACTTTTTTGAAAGTGGTCACTGACTTTTTTTTAGTTAACTCGATGGACAATCAAGTTTCGAAAGAAGGAGAATAATACACAATCGATATTTTAACTTATTTATACTCGGAAAAAAGTTAACTTTTTAATTTAATATCCTGATACACAATGAATTACAAGACATACACAAATCATAATCAAACATATAACATAAATGATACACGACTAAATAAAAGAAACATGAACGATACGTAAAATTTAAGTGATACTTATTGGAAAAATACACAACAATCTATAAAATAATCAAGTGACACGTATTCAGAAAAAAATACACCGAAAATTACAAAAGAATAAAGTGATACGTGTCCCGAAAAGTACAACACTAACTAAAAAGTATCACTAAAAACACGTAAGTGATACGTATCCGAAAAAATACAAACTAAAAATGATCAGTTGATACGTATCCAAAAACAAAACAACTAACTAAAAAAATTCTAAATAATATGATTCGAAAAATATACACAACCAAAAAAAGTAAATGATACGTATCCGAAAAAATACATCAACTAAAATAGATAAGTGACACGTATCCAAAAAAGTACAAAAAACTAAAAAAAAGATCAAGTGATACATTTTTAAAAATATACACAACCAACTAAAATAAACAAGTGACACATAAAAAAAGAAAATACACTACCAACTTAAAAAAAATTAAGTAACGCGAAAAAAAAAGGTTTTAAAAATTGAAATACCAACAACTTAAAAAAAATTAAGTAATACGTGTTGAAAAAAAGTTTTAAAATTGAAATAGCAACAAATGATAAGACATGTACCACGAGTAAAAAAGGCTTATAAAAATACTCTACAATTATACATCTTTAGTGTGGTGCACGATTATATGTATGAAAGATGAAACCACTCAAGTATACATAAAAAAGTTTCATAAACATTTATTACCAAAAAAACAAATTAAGAAACTTCAATTGAGGCATTCATATGAAAAAAATATAACAACTAACAACTATAGTACATGGTTTAATATTAAGACTAAAAAAATCCATTCACATACTCGTATGAAAGAGAGCATTATAAAATGTTTATACACACAGACTAAAACAACGGAGATGGGAGAGAAAAATGGTGCGAAATAAATAGGAAGTTATGGTAGAAAGAGATTAGACTTCTTAAAGTTATCCAAAAAATTAAAAGCTAAAACTTAAGTACCAATAATACCCTTTTGTGAATATAACTTTATTTTATTTTTTCAAAACTAAAAATGACACATGGAATGTTATTAGTGGTTCTTATTGTTTTTATGTTAAGAGTGGTTCTTATATGAACATAAATCTATATATATATATATATATATATATATATATATATATATATATATATATATATATATATATATATATATATAAAACATTTCGATACAAAAAACATTCCGACAAAAAAAGGAAACATTCCGATACAAATACACATTGCGATGGAAAGTTAATATTTTAACATGCTAGCTTGGCTGCTTAGCCAGTTTGGCGCCAAAATGAGCAGCTAGGCTGGCTGCTTTCAGCTGCCTGCCTGCTAGCTTGTTTATTTATTAGTATTGTTCCGTAATTGTTTAGTTTAATCTGAAAGTTGTTCCGATTTTATTTCTGAAAGTTACGTATTTTTAGTTGAATTTTTCGTCTAATTTTAAAATTAATATTTTTTCGTAAAGTTAAAGTTTTATCTTTTATTTAGTACCCGATTTAGGATTTGCCTCGTTTAGCTTTAAAGTACCATCTTAGTTTTATTTTCTCCTTTTTCATTTAGTAAACTTTATTTCCGAGTCGATAGTTAATTTCTTCGTTTAGTTTTATTTTTATTAATTGTTTCGCTTTAATTTACGTTTTATTATTTATATTGTTTGGTTATTTTTAGTTAATTGTTTTTAGCTTATTTTTATTACTATTCGCATTTAACTTTACTTAGAAATAGATAATCAAAACTTTCTTTTTGTTAACCAAAAACGACTGAGTCACACTTTGAACCAGAAATCAATTCGTTAAGACACCGAGAAAACGAACTTTTTCAACTAGCAAAATCATAATTTCATGTAGTGATCTCTTATGTTCATCTTGGGCGTAGGAATGAAGGACAAGCTGTGGGTCGTTGATCTCTGGCATAACTTTGTTTGGTAGTATAAGGTGGGGTAGGGGAGGGTTTGATAAGCCATGTGGGTGATAGGGAAAGGTGATTAGGAATAGTATTAGGCTTAGCTTAGTGATAATCATGGATCTGGAGAAGATTAACCAAAACCTCCTTGATTATATAGGGTAATTAGATTAGGGTTAATGTGTTCTTGGCTGGGAAATTAGGCGAGTTTAATCTAGATTAGGGGTGTGGTTAGGTGTTAAGGCGCTAAATTTAAACTTAACTAATTAGTTAAATCTGGTAGTGGGGTGTGAGGTGGAAGAAAGGTGAGTTGTGATTGGTTGAGAGAGATAGTGGGGTGAGGTGGCAACCATTGGTTGGTTAAGGTAACTTTGCTTGTCTGCCGGTTTTAGTCCCTCTTTTTTTTCTTGTCTTCATATCAAGTTTTGGCAGATTTAACTCAAAAACCCTTTGTTAATAAAGTTTCAACTTTCACACTTTGGCCACAAACATTTTTGCAAAGTATACTTAAGGGTATATTTTGTCATTTATTGATTCTTCAAGGACCATTCGTGACATGTCTTCAATTTTGAAATAATTTTCTTGTATTCTTGACTTTGTGGAGGACTAAAAGTGACAAGTCTTCATTTTGTAGGGACCATTCTTGCCAATTCTTCAAAGTTGAGGGTCCTTTTTGGAATTTTGATAAACTTTAGGGACCAAACTTGTGATTATAAATATACAAGGGTATAAAGTATCATTTCTTCAATGATGAAGGACCCTTCTTGTACATCTTCAATTCTTCAAGGACTTTTCTTGGAAATTCAACACTTGGGTCCGGTTCATTGTGCGACTTCTTTTCCCGTGTTCGTTTTTTATTGATACTTGTGATCTTTTGTCATTTTCTCGATATCCATACCTAAAATACACATTGAACAAACACAAGCATATATATGGCACTTTTTATGATATTTTCATCGTTTTAAGCCCGTTTTAGACGATGAGAGTATGTATAAAAGCAGCCTCATCACTCCCCCATACTAAACCATTGCCGTGCCCTCACGCAATGCTAGAATAAAGTATCTTAGCATCTCCAAAATTCATTTTGATCGACTTTTATTGAAATGTAAACTTACTATACTACTACTACTACTTGCGTTTTAGACATAATGTATGATTTTCATCGCAAAATGGGACGTTTATGTTCCTAGAACAAGAACACGTGAATTCTTTGTTAGAAATAATTTCGGTGTCCTCGATTTCACCCAGTTCCATGCTAAGCGTGTAACGAGATCATTGTCATTATAAGTTAGTGATGACGTATAGTCCCCAACCGGGTCATGAACCTGGCCCACGGGTACTACCCGCATCCGGACCATCACGAATGGGTTGGATTAATGTCAGATAAGCTTATGGGCTTGAATGAACAGTGTCCGCGTAAAGTGTGTGCGGCCCACGGCCTGGTACAGCCGGGACAGGGTTAGACATAATCACAATCTTATTAGGATTGGGATTTACCTTCAAGTATAGGATATACGCTAACCATAATTAGAAGATAACAATCAAGCTAATTATGGTGATTATCTTATGCTTGGGGCCGAAGTAACAGTGAGCCCATTAGGGTTTCACTGCCTATATAAGGAACCCCAAGGGTTCCACAAAGGTATTACATTCTCCATACTCTCAACTCACAACCGATTTCTAACCCTAACCGATGACTTACTCTCACACCGGAGTCTAATCGTGGGATACATTCCAACGGAAGTCTAACGCGTGTTGCTTTAGTATGCAGGATCTCAGCAAGTTATTCACTTGGTGCAAGAGCCGGAGCCCAGCCTACCCGAATTAAGCCTAATTCGGGTCTAGCAAGGATCATCCAACTTTTGTATCAACAAGTTGGCGCCATCCGTGGGACCATCCATTGTATTCATCTACTAAGTCTGGATGATTTAATGAATTTATATCCTTTACTAGGCCAGGAGGAATGCAGTGGTTCAGGTAGTCCCGGCATTCTTCCACGTCCCTCATCCTAGCAGTGATGGTTGTCTTCCACTCAGGGCTAAAGTGTGTGGGGGAGCCGGACACCGGAATTTCCTGTAAAGCCGTGGGAGTACCTTCCTCGAAGGCCGGGCCAGATTTGGACACTGCGGCGTGAAGGACATGCTCCTTCTCCTTCCTCGTCCCTTGGACAGGTGCGGCACCAGCCTGGTCATCCCTACAACAAACATTGTCATGCACATAAGTATTATTACGAAAGCACAAACCTTTTACTTGGAAGAGAGAAATAATGACAGGCATGTGCGGACGGCTTACATATTGGTCTTCTCCAGCTCTGACGTAGTAGGGGGGACCTGAGTGACCGGGTCAACAACTAGGGGTGGCACGTTCTGAGCTACGTGGGCATCCTGTGTCATTCCCGAAGCTTGATTTGTGCTTTCCCCAGATTGATAGAGGGGGTGGTCTTCGCGCAGTCTCTTGACATGGGCATTGTGTTCTCCTATCACAGCCTCTATGGTTTTCCTTACCCTCTTATTTTTTCTACAGGTACGCTTTGGGATGGGTTGAGATTCTTCCTCCTCCTCTTCATCTACTTGTTGTACTTCTTCATCATCATCACCCAACATTTGGCGGAGGCTAGAGGTGGTTCTCTCAATCTTATCACCCTACTCCTCCTCATGGACATGGGTAGTAGTCTTCAGCGGTGAGGAGGTCCCAACCTCATTCTCCAACATCATGGAGTCCCCGTCTTCGTTGTCGAAATCTATGGGGGTCTTCAAGAGACTTGTATCCTCCTCGTCGAATTGGGGGTCAAGTACGGCTGCTAGGGCGACTGTCACATTTCTAGTTTGTTCAAGAAGTGGTAGCTCGTTTTCTCGTCTGGGGCGCGCTCCCTCCGGGATGGCCTTAGGATCTCCCTGGCGTAGGACTCCAAAGAAATTCATTTCTGCAAAGTAAAGGAGTACGTTAGTTATGGACAACCCATTTATATATCCTTGAGGGTACTTATACTATACCTACCTTTGCCACGGCCTCTCCAAATTACCGGGTATCTGTTCGACGGGCCAAAGTAGTTACGACTAATCCCTAGCAAGCAAAGGAATGACTCGGGTAGACTCCTATGAAACCCTGTCCTATTTCTATCTATTTCTTGAGCGTGCTGGCCGTTGTATGTACCGGACCGGGGAGGAAAGTCAGGGCGTAGCCTATGCTTATATACAAACTCAGTTGGCCATACTACTGCGTCAATAAAAAAGTAGTGGTCATACCAGTTTTTCAGCGAGTCCATGGCTTTATTGTGACTCATGGGGCTGGTTGGGGATCGTTTCTTAAAGGAAAGCCAACCATTCACTAAGTTGGGAATATAAAACAGCCTAAATAACTCTACGGTTGGGGCGATGCTTCGTGCACGGCATAGGATTTCAAATTGGCTAATCTTACATGCGCCTATGTAGTGTAACTGGGTGATATGTACATCATAATAACCTAGTAAATCTACAAGGAATCTGGTAAAAGGGATGCGGTAATTGGCCGCATCAAAAGACGAGTGTATAGGCTAATCTTTCCCTGGGGGCTTCAGTTATAAGATCCACGACACCAGGGAGAGAGGGATGAAGGTTGCTAGGAATGAAGAAGTCAGAGCAAAACTCTCCCAGATTTACTTTTGTCATTACATTCAGCATGGATCCGATGGTAGGGTTGTTCCTATGAGCCATAATTATTAACAAATGATGAATGGCGTGGTATTCTAACCTGTGTGGGGGAAGATCTGTGCGAAAGAAGGTGGTGGTAAGGAAGAAAGCGTTAATGGCGGAAAAATAGCAAAAGACTATGTGTCACACACAGCCGTGTGAACAACCTATTTATAGGGTTGCCTCGTTGGTGATGGTTCATTGGATTCATGGCACGTGTCTTCCACTAATCTAGATCGTGGGGTTAGGGAGGTAAGTGGCAAGTGAATAGTCAGGCGGGACCCACGGGTCACTTCTGACTCAGAAGATTGCGTCGCTCGAGGTACTGACTGTTTTCACTTTGTCAGTCAAAATGTCAGGTGAACAGTCAGTTGTGTCGGGATATGCGGTCATACGCAAGACCATATTCAATGTTTCATTTAATGTGTCTCGGTCGTCACGTGCGGCTGGGGTACCATAGGGATAAATTCCTCACAAGGTTGCCACGTGCGGCCAAACCATGGTTTTCAAAATTTAACATTTCAAGATGTTATTTCTTGGTACGTCCGAGGGGCATCTTGTTAGTCTAGATATTACGCCTTCGGTTGTAACAACTAGACTGGGGGGACATGATGACGTATAGTCCCCAACCGGGTCATGAACCCGGCCCACGAGTACTACCCGCATACGGCCCATCACGAATGGGTTGGATTAATGTCAGTTAAGCTTATGGGCTTGAATGAACAGTGGCCGCATAAAGTGTGTGCGGCCCATGGCCTGGCACAGCCAAGACAGGGTTAGACAGAATCACAATCTTATTAGGATTGGGATTTACCTTCAAGTATAGGATATACACTAACCATAATTAGAAGATAACAATTAAACTAATTATGGAGATTATCTTATGCTTGGGGCCGAAGTAACAGTGAGCCCATTAGGGTTTCACTGCCTATATAAGGAACCCCCAAGGGTTCCACAAAGGTATTACATTCTCCATCCTCTCAACTCACAACCAATTTCTAACCCTAGCCGATTACTTACTCTCACGCCGGAGTCTAATCGTGGGATACATTCCCACGGTAAGTCTAACGCGTGTTGCTTTAGTGTGCATGATCTCAGCAAGTTATTCACTTGGTGCAAGAGACGGAGCCCAGCCTACCCGAATTAAGCCTAATTCGGGTCTAGCAAGGATCATCCAACTTTTGTATCAACAGTTAGTAATTCTAACACTACTCATATGCCCTAATCACGTACTTAGACTCCCTTGATCCTAAGTGGTATCTCTTATATTTATTCTTGTCTTGAATGTTCACGAGGATACATTTTCGACTTATGCGATGATAGAGATTAAGGTCCAAAAATAGAGTCATAACGGTGTAACCAGGACCATCGAATTAATAACCTCCCCTAATAGACAACGATGTCAAAAATTTAAGTCAACAAGAAGGATCGATAAACACTGTTTTATAACGGTTTTGAACATGAGACTTATTACCAAAATTTTTATACGCCCCCTAACGGATGGGCCTTATTATCATAGGTTTACCTCCATCTTTTATTCAACTCCGCCATGGAGCTTTTATTATGACTTCGGTCTTGCCTTGCCTTTTATTTAACCTCGCCATGAGGTGTTTATTATGGCCGAAGACGTATATCCTCACGCTAAAAGCGAATTTTGAATCTTTAAAGCTTCAAAGTTTAAGGCTTTCACTTTCAATTTTGCATAGATTTTTCGACCTTCTGAGCTTTGAATTTTTGCTTGATTTAGGTGAGTGAGCACTTAAATTTATTATTAGGTGAAGCTTTTGATTATTCGGGGTGCCAATACTTCAAAACCGTGACGCTGACGATACCTTAATGTTTTCCTAATTTAATTACATGGAAGCTACTAGAAAAGACTAGAAACCAACAATCAAGACTAAACCGCTAAGTCAATACTTATTAGCAAAATATATATACAAGCGAAGGGAGAATAAGCAAACAATTAGAACATATGAGTTTTTGAAAGAATACGAGTACTCTACGTTTAACATAGTAACTTATAATTAACTCTATCATTTCTCGTCCTCATTTAAGAGACAGCCTAATAAAAGTTAAGTAATCGAAGCTAAGGGCTCAACACGCATGGTCGAGTGAAAAATTACTCTTATTCTTGCCATCGGAAAATCTACGTTCGTGTCTTAAACACTTATGAAAACATGAGAAATTTTTTAAAATTTGGCCATTTTTAGCCTTATTTTGCAACAAAACGATAACCTTTGGAAAGCGTGAAGGTTTGGCAAGGCAAGTATCTATTCACCCCCTATACTAAAGTTAAACATTGTCCTCAATGTTTTTAGTCTAAGGGTAGGATACCCCCATACTAGAGACGAAGTCGAATGCTTGGTCTAGCATGGAAATGGTGGAACCGTTAAATCAATAGCCGTTTATGAAGTGTGCTAAAAGACCTAAGGTTAGAACATCAAAGGATATATCATGTGGATATTGAGAAATTCTTCAAAGCAAACGATCGAGTGCTCACGTAAAACGAAGATGAGAGGTTCCAATCGTGAAGATGATCATCTAAAAACCACAATTTACAAACAACCACGGAATAAAGGTTGGAAGGGCATAAATCCCCTCACATAAGCTACATTAGAAAGAGATAATATGTACATAGATAAGCATGGGATCTCCCCCACGAGGCACCTCGTTTTTTATTACCGAGTCATGAGCTTGAATCGATCCCCTCAATACTAATTATCATTGGGGAAGGTGACTTGGTCGAGGTCGTCCAAGGAAGGGACTTCCCCACCAAAGTAGTGCTTAACCCTATCACCATTCACCTTGAAATTAGGACCATAATATTGAGCTAGCTCGATGGTCCCATATGGAAATACTTGGGTGATGGTGAACGGTCCGAACCAACGGGATTTCAACTTTCCGGAAAATATTTTCAATCTTGAGTTAAAAAGTAACACTTGATCTCCAACGTTAAAAACCCGGTTTTTAATTTTAGAATCATGAAACTTTTTAGTTTTCTCTTTATAAATTAATGAATTTTCATAAGCAGTGTCCCTAAATTCATTCAATTCATTTAATTGCATTTTCTGGTGTTTTCTCGCGGTCTCAATGTCATCATTACAATGCTTTAGGGCCCAATAAGCTTTGTGTTCGAGTTCAATTGGCAAGTGACAATTCTTCCCATACACAAGCTCGTAAGGAGTGCACCCAATGGGCGCCCATAAAGCATCGTCTAACTTATCCGACCAAGATTGTCGGTTTTCTCTTAACGACCTCTCCAAAATTCTCTCCAAAGCTCGGTTTGAAACCTCGAATTGCCCACTCGTTTGTGGGTGATAAGTCGTAGAAAGCCGATGTGTAACCTGATATTTCTTTAGAACCTTTTCAAATTGGTCGTTACAAAATGTGTTCCACGATCGATTATGATAGCACGAGGGGTTCCAAACCGAGAGAATAATTGCTTCAAGAACTTGACTACCACACGAGCATCGTTCGTGGGTAAAGCCTTAGATTCTACCCACTTGGATAGGTAGTCAACGGCGACAAGGATGTACTTATTACCACGAGATGATGGGAACGACCCCATAAAATCAATGCCCCATACGTCAAAGATCTCACACACTTGGATGATGTTTTGTGGCATTTCACCGTTTTGTGAGGCTTTGCCTTGACTTTGACACGAGTCACACGACTTGACAAGTGTGTGCGCATCTCGGTAAATAGTAGGCCAAAAGAAACCGGCATCAAAGACCTTCTTCGCCGTGAGATTAGCACCATGGTGACCAACCATGGGTCCCTCGTGACAAGCTCTAAGGATGTTAGTAGCTTTGGTGCCAAACACACAACGTCGAATAATTTGATCCGCATAAGTCTGAAATAGATAAGGGTCGTCCCAAAAATAGAACTTGACGTCACGTAAGAATTTTTGTTTTTGTTGTGTCGTCATACCCTTAATGATGAAATTCCCCGCATGGTAATTTGCGATGTCCGCAAACCATGGGGTAGAAGAATCTTCCTTGGAATTCACTACACCAAGTGTCTTGAGAGGAAATGTTTCGGTGATTTCCTTGTTCTTGTAAACACTTTGGTGAGGATCTTTCAAATGAGAGAGGTGATCGGCCGCAAGATTCTCGGCTCCTTTTTTGTCAAGTATTGTGACATCAAATTCTTGTAGGAGGAGAATCCAACGAAGCAATCTCGGCTTAGCATATTGTTTAGACAAGAGATACTTGATGGCCGAATGATCCGTATACACTATGCTTTTAGTCAAGACGAGATAAGGTCGGAATTTCTCAAATGCATACACCACGGCAAGAAATTCCTTTTCCATTGTGGTTTAGTTAAGTTGAGCCTTGGTCATCATCTTACTAGCATAGTGAATAGGAAAGAAATGCTTATCATGACGTTGCCCCAAAACGGCCCCAATAGCGTAATCACTAGCATCACACGTGAGCTCAAAGGGGAGGTTCCAATTTGGAGCAACAAGAATGGGAGCTTCGGTAAGTTTCCTTTTAAAAATTTCAAAGGCTCGAACACAATCTTTGTTAAAGATGAAAGGATCATCTTTTTCGAGAAGGTGAGTAATGGGTCGAGATATATTTTAAAAGTCCTTAATGAATCGACGATAAAAGCCAGCGTAGCCTAGGAAACTCCTAACTCCTTTGACGGTTTTGGGATGATGTAATTTGGTGATGACGTCTATCTTAGCTTTTTCTACCTCAATCCCCGCTTTCGAGACCTTGTGCCCCAAGACGATTCCTTCTTTACACATAAAATGACATTTTTCCCAATTGAGCACAAGGTTGGTTTCCTCACAACGTTTTAACATTTGTTTCAAATTTCCTAAACACGAAGTGAACGAATTACCAAACATGGAAACGTCATCCATGAAGACTTCCATCGTCTTCTCGATCATGTCATGAAAAATAGCCATCATGCACCTTTGAAATGTTCCTGGTGCATTGCAAAGTCCGAATGGCATTCTACGATAGGCAAACGTTCCATATGGACACGTAAACATAGTTTTTTCTTGATCACGAGGATCGATTGGGATTTGGAAGTAACCGGAAAAACCATCTAAAAATCAATAGAAATTGTTTCCCGCAAGACGCTCCAACATTTGATCCATGAAGGACAAGGGAAAATGGTCTTTACGAGTGGCGTCATTTAACTTACGATAGTCAATGCACACCCTCCAACCGGTCACGAGTCGAGTTGGAATTAACTCGTTGTCATCGTTTGGCACAACGGTCTTTCCTCCCTTTTTAGGGACACAATGGATTGGGCTCACCCAAGGGCTATTAGATATAGGGTAAATGTTCCATAAGGACAAGTGAATGTGGTCTTTTCTTGATCA
The DNA here is from genome assembly GCA_025667525.1 of Glebionis coronaria. Lineage (NCBI taxonomy): Eukaryota > Viridiplantae > Streptophyta > Magnoliopsida > Asterales > Asteraceae > Glebionis > Glebionis coronaria. The sequence goes on from JANFOE010001100.1 coordinate 86,084, forward strand.
TGAGGGTCAATGGGGATTTGGAAATAGCCGGAAAATCCATCCAAAAAGCAATAGAATTCATTCCCCGCTAGTCTCTCTAACATTTGATCCATAAAAGGTAATGGAAAATGATCCTTCCTAGTGGCATCATTAAGTTTCCTATAGTCAATACAAACACGCCAACCGGTCACAAGTCTAGTAGGAATCAATTCATTATCCTCATTAGTAACAACCGTCATTCCTCCTTTCTTTGGAACACAATGCACGGGGTTAACCCATGGACTATCCGAGATAGGGTAGATCATTCCGGCGTCTAGAAGTTTAGTGACTTCCTTTTTGATCACCTCATTAATCTTTGGGTTGACCCTTCTTTGATTTTGGATAGCGGGTTTATAATCATCCTCCATTAGAATTTTATGAGTACAAAACTTTGGATCTATACCCTTAATGTCGGAGATTTTCCATGCAATGGCCCGTTTATGTTTCTTAAGCCCTTTGATAAGCTCATCCTTTTCATTTTCCTTTAATCCCTTAGCAATAATCACCGGTAACTTATCCGATCCCTCAAGAAAAGCATACTCCAAATGAGTGGGTAATTCCTTAAGTTCTAATTCGGGTGCTTCCTCAATAGATGTTTTCACTTTAGTCTCATTAGCACTCATAACTTTTAGTTCCATAGGTGGTGATTCAAAAGGATCCAAATTTAACAATTTTTCAATCAACGCAATATCTCCCTCGGGATCAAAATTCTCACTATAAAACTCACTAGGATCGAATGGTGTGCTAAGGTAATCATCAATCTCCTTATCGATTTTTGAATAACCATTATTCTCAAGCTCTTCAAGAACGAAGTCACCTCCCTCAAATGGAGTGAGTGGAGGTTTAGCCAAAGAGATAATAGGATTCTATGAAGTGGGAGTGCCACTTTTATAAGTATCCGAAAAACCAAGCATATCTTGCGAAACCTCTTCGCTAGCAACATCAATCACATCGATTTGATTTATTGATTCCTCGTCGTCTTCGGAAGAAAACTTCGAGATGTTACCAACATTAAGAGTGATACTTTCATCATCAAAACGTAAAGTCAATTTTCCCTCTCTCATGTCAACTAAAGAACTAGTCGTATTTAAAAACGGTCTTCCCAAAATAAGAGGCACACGAGAATTTTCTGGATAATCACAAATTACAAAATCCGCCGGAAAAATGAACTTTCCTACTTTGACTAATACGTCCTCGGCTATACCTTTTGGAAAGGCGATCGATCGATCCGCTAGCTCGATAGTCATCTTAGTAGGTGAAAGCTCGGGAATGATAACCTTTTCCATACGGAAAGAGGCATCAAATTAATGCTAGCGCCTAGATCGGCTAATGCTAAGCATTCTTCCATATTAGGGAAATCACATGGTATCAAAAATTGACCGGGGTCTCCAAGCTTTTTGGGAAACTTTTTAGAGAGAACCGCGGAACAACTTTCATTTAAGGATGTAGACACTTCAACTAATTTCTCCTTATCGTTCATCAACCTTTTGATTGTTGAAGCAAACTTAGGCATGCTAAGCAATGCATCCGCGAAACTAAGATTAATATACATTTTCTTAAACACGTCAAGAAACGTAGAAACTTGAGCATTGGTCTTTTCGCGGAGCTTCTCTTTGGTAAGTCTCAAAGGGTAGGGTAGTGTGGGTTTAGTCTTCGGAAGCTTGGGTTCCGAAATAGGCAATTGGTCTACCTTTGGTGGAATAGGAATTTCCTTTTCTTTAACCACCTCGGGTTCTTGCTCCACTTCCCTCACCGGAGAGGTACTCACATGTGGAAGCAAAGGTCCGTCAAAAGCTTTCCCACTACGTGTGGTTATAGCTTTCATCTCACCATTCGGGTTTGGAATGGTGTTACTAGGTAAACCACCCGAAGACGAGGAAGGTTTGGTCATAAAAGATTCAAACATCGAAAGCAATTTATTTTGACCTTGTTCCATACTTTGTTGCATACGATTTTGACTTTGCTCACACATTTGCTCAAATCTTTGTTCAATTCTTTGTTGATTAAGCACAATCTTATTTTTTTGCCCTTTAATCGTATTTTGAAACTCATTTTTCAAAGTTGCCATTTGTCCTTGAATTTTGTTTTGAAAAGCTTTCAAATTTGCCTCATTCGTTTTAATGTAGCTTGACAAATCATTTTGATTATTCCCTTGAAAACCTTGATTGTTTTGATTAGCAGTAAACCCATTTCCTTGATTATAATTCCCTTGGTTACCACGGTTAAAATTATTCCCATTGTTTCCATTGTTGTACCTATTTTGAACTGGTGGAAAACCCGGTGGAGCAACATGATTTTGACGAGGAACTTGACCGTTGGAGCCATAAGTTCCCGTCGCGGCAAAAGCACTAGCTTGATCAAACCCCGTGTTTAAACAAGCATAATTAGGATGTGCTCCACCACATGATACACAAAAATTCTCAACCATATTAATGGATCCATGAGGATTCTTCCTAATCTCACTCAACAAAGTAGCAAATCCACTATCAATCTTAGAGTCCAATCTAGCAATCTCGGGATTCACATTGGAAACAACCGGTGTGTTTCGTGAATATTGTGCTCTAGACTTATCCTCAATTATTCTCCACGCGTCTCTCAGAGTTTTTCTTAAAAGATTACCACCCACGGCGGCATTTAAAGAATCTTGTTCAATCATATTAAGTCCATTATAAAAAGTATTTATTTGATGCAATTCCGAGAAACCGTGGTGTGGACATTGTCTCAACAAATCTTTAAATCTTTCCCATGCAACCCCAAACGATTCATGCTTTTTTTTGTTCAAATCTAGTGATCTCGTTCTTAAAGTGTGTTGTCTTAAATGGTGGAAAGAAATAATTCATAAACTTAGACACTAAATCATCCCATGTTAAGATCGAACCCGGTGGTTCTTTCTCATACCAAAGCTTAGCATTACCCTCGAGCGAGTACGGAAAAAGCATGAGCTTAATCACGTCATTCGGCACATCTCTAAACTTGAGAGTCGAGGTAATTTGATTAAAATTCCGAATGTGAGAATACGGGCTATCGGCCTCATTGCCACGGAATTGGTCGGCACGAATGAGCGATAAGAGACCCGTCTTAATCTCAAAATGATCCGCCAAAATAGCCGGCACAACGATTGCTTCCCCATACCCTTCTGTGTGTGCACGGAGCAATTCCTCCATTGTTAGGTTATCGGCCATCTCTACAACAATAGGTGGAAGCTCGAGTTCCACTATTCGTTGTTGACGATTTCTATTTCTACGAGGAATATTTTCAAGCCTATTAAAATCAATCACAAGACGAGAAGAACGTAATTACATACACTACAAAGACGAGAATTTAGAGGATTGAAGAAAAGAAATTAGACAAGAAGAAGATTATTTTTGGTATTTTATTTGGTATTGCTCAATCAATAATGATCGATAAAAAAGAAGGAATAAGGATAACTACTATGGAAGTAAATTACCCTCGGTCGACTTTGAAACGATAGGTGAAAACCTAAACGTCTCGAGGTTCAATAAGTAAACTACAAAAATAAGATTAAATACTACTTGAGTCGGCAAACCAATAATAGGTTCTCCCTCTCAATATACGCACAAGCAAGCGGGGAAACGAGGTGGCACAAAGCACTTAAAAACCTTTTTCCTTAGACGGCCTTTTATAGCACGTCACCTTATACCCACCTTATAGTTTGTATAAATCGAGTTCAAACTTCTTATTAGTATTTATCTATTTTGCCTTTTATTTTTTTGTTTTGGATTCGACTACAATAGCTAGGTGATGAAATCCCAACTAAGACCTTATTTGATAAGTATGTAAATTTATTGTTCTACGTAATACAATATATTATTCACAAAAAAAAACGAGAAAAACGATACATACTATATAATAGAAAAATAACAAAACTTTCTGAGGACGAAAAGGGTCTTCAAATCAACGATCAACAAATCTCCACAAAGACGAATCGTACACAAGATCCCCGGCAGCGGCGCCAAATTTTTTTGATGTGTCGTTGATAGTATATGTGATAATTTGAGATACGTTATAGGGTAAATTAGAAAATTACCTTTAGGAAAAAGTAATAGACTAATATTACCAATGACGAATTCAATTAAACACGTGAGTGAATCAAGTTCGTTGTACATGAAGATCTTATGAATTTGAGACGTTTTGCTTTGATTTGGACAATTGGTTCGAATTGGTTTTCGATTTTTAAACTAGAAATTAAATCTACCAATTTTAAACTATTTAAAATTAACCTAAAGTGCATGAATTGTAAACCCCGCTATTTTTTAAATCTAAATCAATTACTTACTTAAAAAATAAAATCTATTTTAATTAAAAGTAATCTATTTAATAATCTATTAAAATAAATCTATTTAATACAAATAACTTTTAAATCTAAAATTCTAATTAATTAAAAATAAACTAATTAAACTTTTTTAAATTTTAATAAAAACATTTTTTAATTTATTTCATTTTTTAAATTTATTATTAATCTAAAAACTCAGAACTTTGTATAATAAATTTTTTATTAAAACTAAATAACTAAAAGGAAACGTAAATCAAATTAAAAACAAAAATAAAGTCTAAATCTGCCAATAAAAATCCTACTATATTAATTAAAAAGCTGTTAAATAAATCAAATGAGCACTGAGCTCAGATGGTTAACACACTAGGCCTGTGACCAGGAGGTCACAAGTTCGAGTCCAGGTAGGGACATATTTTTTTTGGATTATTTCTTTTTTTTGGACAAGTAAACAAAATTGACCACAGGAATGGTCAAATGCGAGCTTATTGTGAATAAGCTGATAGTAATCAGCTCTTTTGGGCTTATCAGATCATTAGGATCTGATAAGCTAATTGCTATAACAATAAATCAGTCTAGAACTTAAATGAACCACCAAGAATTAACCATTCAGATTCAAGTAGTAAATTAATTCAGTAAGTTATACTACTCAAACTATTTAAAACACATATTAAAGCAAACACAGGATAAACGTATCTAAAACTTATCAGTTCAAAGCAAATCAAGCAGTCATCAGAATTCTAATACATAAGTAACTGAATATCTAACTAATTCAATCAGTTAACCAAATTTTTCATCAAATCATTTTGAAAGTTTCAACAAACAAACACGAAACAAAATTCATAGACAACTTAAGACTTTAACTAAGGCTACTATGATTCTAATGAAATCAAGCTAGACAGCAGTACTTAGATAATCTCCTAGATGAACAACAAATAAACGCAGGCCTAGAACTCAGCAAATGCAGCAACCTTATATCAGCAAGTTAAATGATACACATCACAAATCTAAAATACTCAATAATCCTATCCTTAGTAAATCTAATCAGAATATCAGATTCACAAATCATCAGATCATCTCATTCAACATACATCAAACTAAATCCAAACAAAATATCAATCAAATTCTGACTAATTCGCGACTTATATTCAAACCGATTTATCATCAAACTTTTATTTAAAACTGAACATTTAACAAATTAATCATATGCTTTACTTAAATCTAAACAGTAAGTTAACCAATCGTTTACATTCAGACAGATTTTATTAAACTAAACAAACTAAGCAGTGAAAGCATATAACATCAAACTTAAACAAAATTAAAACAAGAAACAAAAAGGAGTTAGAACCTTATGTAGTACCCGTTGAGTAGAAGACCTGCGCTGAGCAGTCTTTTGGAACGGAAACAACAAAATATATCACCATTCGAACACCTTTAAACTCACCGTAGAAACACCACCATTATTTCGGACCAGTAACATTATTTATACATTTATCCAATGGGATAAATGGGATTTCCCTATTTCTCTCTCAATATTCACACAAGCTATGATGAAAAACTTATATGAATAGTTCGCAGCTATAATATAAACTTTTAAGATTTAGATTGCAAATTATTTCAACAAAAATAAACGAGACACAAAATCAAAGGATTAAAGAACTAGAAATCGAATTTTATTATATCAATAGAAATAGTACAACTTTAAAAAGTAAGATTACAACATCTAAACTTAAACTAACATTATAACAGTAGAAAAGAAAAAAGGGATAAAAATTACAAGTAAATTGGGGGGGTTTTATAGCCATCCCTAAGGCTTGCTGAAGAGCATCTTCGGATATTCTTGAGCATATTCTTCTTTCTTTTTGGCCCTTAGATCAATCCTCTCTCTTGTTTGTTTTAATCTGATGGTTACCACTAGCACACGGATTTCCAACGTGGCATCCGTGTGTGCTAGTTGTGTTTCTTTCTAGCCTCCTGATTGGTTGAATGGGGTAAATGATGTGTCAAAGCCAATAAATAGATGCCACGTAGCCTCTTCGTTCCTCATACTCTCTTCCTATAAATTGGGGGATTTAATTCCCCCTCACGTGAATTACACGTGAGATAAAAAGCCCTTTGTTAATTCGACTTTTTATTGATTAGGGTTCTTGGAACAGTAACTTAAAGTTACTTGTTTTATGTTTTGGAGAAGATGGAGTTGCATAGAGTATAACGAAAATTTATATTTAATGTGAGTGGTGTAAAAAATGATGTAAAAGTGGGTGAGGGTCGTTTTAATAACGTGTGAATGTGTGACGGTTTACATTTATTTATTGTGTGAGTTAAATAACACTCACATGCGCCTGATTTAGCTTAGTAAACCCTAAAGCCCATGAATGTATTTCATTCCTCCTTTTCCCGTTATGGGCTTGGGCCCGTATCTTGTTAATTGTGCATTGGACTTGGATCAATCCATCCGTTTTCCCATTTCGGGCCTTGACTAAATGATTCTAACATAACTTCAATAATGGGCTTTTAAGGCCCATTAAACTCAAGTGTGGGTCCCACTTGGCACGTTTTCTTGACAAATGATAAAATTCTTTAAAGTCGAGCTCGATTTTGGTTTCTTCAATCTTTTTCTTCAATCTTGTGCCGATTTTGCCGATTTTTGTGAACTTGGTACCTACACACATTCAAACAAGAAATACACATATACAAGGCATTTTTGATACATTTCATGCATAATTTCATTGTTATAAGATACAAATGATATGAGTATTTAAGTTCATATCAAATTCCCCCTTGCTAAGCAATTGCCGTGTCCTCACGCAATGATAGAATAAAACTCTAACTACACCATTATTCAACTTTTGACATTTTATTTTGCAAAGACATAATGTATTGTTTTCATTATTAGAAAAATAACTTTAAGGATCATAAAACTCAAATAGATTCATCGTCCCCGACTTTTCACTTTTCCATGCCAAGTGCAAAACAAGATCATTGTTATTATAAGTGAGCAAACTAACACGAACTCATGTGGGCCAATTATTCACTTAGACTCCCTTATTCCTAGGTGTATCTCTTATATTTTATTGTTGTCTTGAATGATCACGAGGATGCATTGTTGACTTATTTCGATACTTTATTAGGCCGAAAATAAAGTGAACGATTTAATCAATAGCTAGCTAAAGGACAAAATCTTTTAAAACTGCTTCTCGGGACCTCATAAAGTTCATATCTTGGCATAACTTGCTTCGCGATTTGAGACCTTTCTCGGACCGATATTTGGCAGTGACTTTATACTTCAAACCTTGAGAGACGTTCATGAAATAATGGTCTTCTCTTCATATAGGACTTTCTTCACTTGAAGTTTTGAGAGATTCATACTTGGACCACGACTTCTTCATTTTTCTCCAATCTTTATTTGGGATTTCGATATACAACGATCCGCCTCCTTTTTGGACTTGGCTTTATTTATCCTCATACCTTGTTAGGGCCTTTTTGGATAGACTTCTCCATGACTTTTGGGGAGTATTTGCTTTTCGTCGTGTGTCTCGATCCTTCATATTGATTTTCGATAAATGATTCTTCACATCACTTGGGATCTTTAGCAATAAAATATAGCCCTCATGTCTTGTTAGGACCTTTTTGGACTCGCCAATCTTCGCATCCCGCTTCAATAAGTTATGCCTTGACTATGAACTCTAATCTTTACCGAGCAACTTTTAAACGACCTTGGGCTAGAAGCTAAGTAACTTTTCAAATCGTACAACCTTATTTATTGCAGATAAATTTATTAGCAAGCGATGGGAGAATAGGCTTATAATTAACTCACATAAATTCACAAAAGAATACCAAACTTATAATTGGCTCTACCATCTCTTGTTCTCCATATTGTAAAATTTCAAAAATGTGAAATCAATGGATACTTAGCCTATTAAATCAAAGTTTTGGGTTTTCAAGTCATCTATAGGATCTTTCATCTTCTTATACTCTTTCAAGTTTTAGAATTTGCGTTTTAAAGTTCCCTTGATAGACGACTTTCTAGGATCAATTATAGGAACTTGCGAAAAGTTCTTGTTCTTAACTCGTATGAATTAAGACTTTCGCGTTTTAAAGCTCCCTATATAATAGCCTAGCAAAACTTAATTCAAACACGTTAAGGAAAACCTAAGGTTAAAAACCGAGTCGAGTCAAAAACTATTCTTATTTTCACCAACGGAAAGCCTACATTTAGCACTTATTTTATTTATTAAAGCTTAAAAATAACACTAAAAATTTAAAATTTATTGAAAAATGAGAAAAACAATACGTTTGGACACGACAAAAGCAATTGCAAGCGATTATATCGATTGACTCCCCCATGCTAAAACCAAACATTGTCCTTAATGTTTCTTAGCTCAAGAGTAACACCCCCTTGCTAAAATACGAAGAGTCTAATGCAAAATCCTAGCATGGAAAGAGCACACGAATCTATAAGCCGTTTATTAATTATGCCTCAAGATAAAACGTTAGTCGATAAAAATCAAGGGTAAAGAGCGTGCCCCTTTTTGGCATTCAAAGAATGGAAGATCAAGTAGACCGGTAAAAACCGAACACGAGAGTCTTCAAATATTAGGGATCATACCTAAGATTTACAACACAACAAAATACGAGCACGAGCTTGAAAGATCAAGCCTTATTAGCGTTAGAAAATAGAAAGAAGATAGAATGTATGGGACTCCCCCACAAGGCACCTCGTTTTTGTTCACCGAGTCATGCGCTCGACTCGATCCCCGCATTCATTGGTCCTTAGGGAAAGTTTGAAGATCCGGGACAACCTCCGTAGGAATGTCCCCTCTAAAGTAATGTTTCACACGATGACCATTCACCTTAAAGTTAGGCCCATCTTTTTGAGCTAGCTCAATGATGCCATAAGGGAAAACTTGTGCAATGGTGAATGGTCCAGACCAACGGGATTTAAGCTTGCCCGAGAAAATCTTAAGTCTAGAGTTGAATAAGAGGACTTGATCACCAACATTGAAAATGCGGTTTTTGATCTTAGAGTCATGAATCCTCTTAGTCTTCTCTTTATAGATCAAAGAATTTTCATAAGCTTGATCCCTTAATTCACTTAGTTCATTTAATTGAACCTTGCGATGATCACCCGCGGTCCTCAAATCAAAGTTACAATGCTTAAGAGCCCAATACGCCTTATGTTCGAGTTCAATTGGCAAGTGGCATGCTTTTCCGTAGACCAACCTAAATGGTGTACAACCAATTGGCGTCTTGTAATCCGTACAGGAAGCCCACAATGCATCGTCCAATTTATCCGACCATGAAGTGCGATTTTCTCCAATAGAACGCTCCAAAATCCTTTTAAGAGCACGGTTTGAAACCTCCACTTGACCACTCGTTTGAGGGTGATAAGCCATAGAAAGTCGATGAGTGACACCATATTTCTTTAGAACTTTTTCAAATTGTTCATTACAAAAATGGGTCCCACGATCACTTATAATAGCCCGCGGAGTTCCAAACCTAGCAAAGAGTTGTTTCAAAAAGTTCACCACAACTCGAGCATCATTCGTGGGCAAAGCCTTAGCTTCAACCCATTTAGACAAATAGTCCACGGCTACGAGAATGTATTTATTTCCTTTCGAAGATGGAAACGGCCCCATAAAATCGATCCCTCACATGTCAAAGATTTCACAAACCTGGATAATGTTTTGAGGCATTTCATCCCTTTGTGAGTTCTTTCCTTGACGTTGACAAGCATCACAAGTCTTGATCAAGTCTTGGGCATCACGATATATGGAAGGCCAAGAGAAGCCGGCATCAAAGACTTTCTTCGCGGTGGCGTTAGCACCATGATGTCCCCCGGTGGGTCCCTCATGACAAGATTTAAGGATATCTTGAGCTTCTTTGCCAAACACGCACTTACGAATCACTTGATCCGCGCACACACGAAACAAATAGGAGTCGTCCCAAAAGTAATAGGATACATCCTTGAAAAACTTTCGTTTTTGTTGGGACGACATACCCTTGATCACAAACTTCCCCGCATGGTAGTTTGCGATGTCCGCAAACCATGGGGTACTGTCATCACCACGAAAAGCAATCATACCAAGCGTCTCGAGAGGAAATGTTTCATTGATTTCCTTGTTCTCTCGATCGCTTTGCTAAGGATTCTCAAGTCGAGATAAATGATCGGCCGCGAGATTCTCGGCTCCTTTTTTGTCGAGAATTTTGACATTAAATTCTTGAAGGAGGAGAATCCACCGGAGCAACCTCGGCTTAGCATCTTGTTTATTAAGAAGATATTTGATAGCCGAGTGGTCTGTATACACTATGGTTTGAGACAAGACGAGATATGGTCTAAACTTTTCAAAAGCATACTCAACGGCAAGTAACTCCTTTTCCGTTGTAGTGTACTTTGTTTGAGCATCCGTCATAGTCTTACTTGCATAGTGTATAGGCAAGAAATGTTTTGACTTATGTTGCCCCAAAACCGCTCCTACCGCATAATCACTAGCATCACACATAGTTTCAAAAGGTAGATCCCAATCCGGGGCAACCAAGATTGGAGATTCGGTTAACTTCTTTTTAAGCATCTCAAAGGCTTGAATACACTCATCCGAAAAGATGAAAGGACTCTCTTTTTCCAAAAGATGGGTCATAGGCCGATCTATCTTAGAGAAGTCTTGTATAAAACGACGATAGAAGCCGGCATGGCCGAGAAAACTCCTAACTCCCTTAACGGTGGTGGGTGGAGGTAATTTGGCAATCACATCGATTTTAGCCCTATCAACCTCAATACCGGTCTGAGAGATCTTATGTCCTAACACAATTCCCTCTTTGCACATGAAGTGACATTTTTCATAATTAAGAACAAGATTCGTTTCCTCACAACGTTGCAACATTCTTTCAAGGTTAGAGAGACATGAAGTGAAAGATTCCCCAAAAACCGAAAAGTCATCCATGAAGACTTCCATGGTTTTCTCGATCATATCATGGAAAATGGCCATCAAGCACCTTTGGAACGTCCTCGGAGCATTGCATAGTCCAAAAGGCATGCGAAGATAAGCAAATGTTCCATAAGGACAAGTGAATGTGGTCTTTTCTTGATCACGAGGGTCAATGGGGATTTGGAAATAGCCGGAAAATCCATCCAAAAAGCAATAGAATTCATTCCCCGCTAGTCTCTCTAACATTTGATCCATAAAAGGTAATGGAAAATGATCCTTCCTAGTGGCATCATTAAGTTTCCTATAGTCAATACAAACACGCCAACCGGTCACAAGTCTAGTAGGAATCAATTCATTATCCTCATTTGTAACAATCGTCATTCCTCCTTTCTTTGGAACACAATGCACGGGGCTAACCCATGGACTATCTGAGATAGGGTAGATCATTCCGGCGTCTAGAAGTTTAGTGACTTCCTTTTTGATCACCTTATGAATCTTTGGATTGACCCTTCTTTGATTTTTTATAGCGGGTTTATAATCATCCTCCATTAGAATTTTATGAGTACAAAACTTTGGATCTATACCCTTAATGTCGGAGATTTTCCATGCAATGGCCCGTTTATGTTTCTTAAGCACTTTGATAAGCTCATCCTTTTCATTTTCCTTTAATCCCTTAGCAATAATCACCGGTAACTTATCCGATCCCTCAAGAAAAGCATACTCTAAATGAGTGGGTAATTCCTTAAGTTCTAATTCGGGTGCTTCCTCAATAGATGTTTTCACTTTAGTCTCATTGGCACTCATTACTTTTAGTTCCATAGGTGGTGATTCAAAAGGATCCAAATTCAACAATTTTTCAATCAACGCAATATCTCCCTCGGGATCAAAATTCTCACTATCAAACTCACTAGGATCGAATGGTGTGCTAAGGTGATCATCAATCTCCTTATCGATTTTTGAATAACCATTATTCTCAAGCTCTTCAAGAACGAAGTCACCTCCCTCAAATGGAGTGAGTGGAGGTTTAGCCAAAGAGATAATAGGATTCGATGAAGTGGGAGTGCCACTTTTAGAAGTATCCGAAAAACCAAGCATATCTTGTGAAACCTCTTCGCTAGCAACATCAATCACATCGATTTGATTTATTGATTCCTCGTCGTCTTTGGAAGAAAACTTCGAGATGTTACCAACATTAAGAGTGATACTTTCATCATCAAAACGTAAAGTCAATTTTCCCTCTCTCATGTCAACTAAAGAACTAGCCGTATTTAAAAACGGTCTTCCCAAAATAAGAGGCACACGAGAATTTTCCGGATAATCACAAATTACAAAATCCGCCGGAAAAATGAGCTTTCCTACTTTGACTAATACGTCCTCGGCTATACCTTTGGGAAAGGCGATCGATCGATCCGCTAGCTCGATAGTCATCTTAGTAGGTGAAAGCTCGGGAAGTGATAACCTTTTCCATACGGAAAGAGGCATCAAATTAATGCTAGCGCCTAGATCGGCTAATGCTAAGCATTCTTCCATATTAGGGAAATCACATGGTATCAAAAATTGACCGGGGTCTCTAAGCTTTTTGGGAAACTTTTTAGAGAGAACCGCGGAACAACTTTCATTTAAGGATGTAGACACTTTAACTAATTTCTCCTTATCGTTCATCAACCTTTTGATTGTTGAAGCAAACTTAGGCATGCTAAGCAATGCATCCGCGAAACTAAGATTAATATACATTTTCTTAAACACGTCAAGAAACGTAGAAACTTGAGCATTGGTCTTTTCGCGGAGCTTCTCTTTGGTAAGTCTCGAAGGGTAGGGTAGTGTGGGTTTAGTCTTCAGAAGCTCGGGTTCCGAAATAGGCAATTGGTCTACCTTTGGTGGAATAGGAATTTCCTTTTCTTTAACCACCTCGGGTTCTTGCTCCACTTCCCTCACCGGAGAGGTACTCACATGTGGAAGCAAAGGTCCGTCTAAAGCTTTCCCACTATGTGTGGTTATAGCTTTCATCTCACCCTTCGGGTTTGGAATGGTGTTACTAGGTAAACCACCCAAAGACGAGGAAGGTTTGGTCATAAAAGATTCAAACATCAAAAGCAATTTATTTTGACCTTGTTCCATACTTTGTTGCATACGATTTTGACTTTGCTCAAACGTTTGCTCAAATCTTTGTTCAATTCTTTGTTGATTAAGCTCAATCTTATTGTTTTGCCCTTTAATCGTATTTTGAAACTCATTTTTCAAAGTTGCCATTTGTCCTTGAATGTTGTTTTGCAAAGCTTTCAAATTTGCCTCATTCGTTTTAATGTAGCTTGACAAATCATTTTGATTATTCCCTTGAAAACCTTGATTGTTTTGATTAGCATTAAACCCATTTCCTTGATTATAATTCCCTTGGTTACCACGGTTAAAATTATTCCCATTGTTTCCATTGTTGTACCTATTTTGAACCGGTGGAAAACCCGGTGGAGAAACATGATTTTGACGAGGAACTTGACCGTTGGAGCCATAAGTTCCCGTCGCGGAAAAAGCACTAGCTTGATCAAACCCCGTGTTTAAACAAGCATAATTAGGATGTGCTCCACCACATGATACACAAAAATTCTCAACCATATTAATGGATCCATGAGGATTCTTCCTAATCTCACTCAACAAAGTCGCAAATCCACTATCAATCTTAGAGTCCAATCTAGCAATCTCGGGATTCACATTGGAAACAACCGGTGTGTTTCGTGAATATTGTGCTCTAGACTTATCCTCAATTATTCTCCACGCGTCTCTCGGAGTTTTTCTTAAAAGATTACCACCCGCGGCGGCATTTAAATAATCTTGTTCAATCATATTAAGTCCATTATAAAAAGTATTTATTTGATGCAATTCTGAGAAACCGTGGTGTAGACATTGTCTCAACAAATCTTTAAATCTTTCCCATGCAACCCCAAACGATTCATGCACTTTTTGTTCAAATCTAGTGATCTCGTTCTTAAAGTGTGTTGTCTTAGATGGTGGAAAGAAATAATTCATAAACTTAGACACTAAATCATCTCATGTTAAGATCGAACCCGGTGGTTCTTTCTCATACCAAAGCTTAGCATTACCCTCGAGCGAGTACGAAAAAAGCATGAGCTTAATCACGTCATTCGACACATCTCTAAACTTGAGAGTCGAGGTAATTCAATTAAAATTCCGAATGTGAGAATGCGGGCTATCGGCCTCATTGCCACGAAATTGGTCGGCACGAATGAGCGATAAGAGACCCGTCTTAATCTCAAAATGATCCGCCAAAATAGCTGGCACAACGATTGCTTCCCCATACCCTTCGGTGGGTGCACGGAGCAATTCTCCATTGTTCGGTTATCGGCCATCTCTACAACAATAGGTGGAAGCTCGGGTTCCACTATTCGTTGTTGACGATTTCTATTTCTACGAGGAATATTTTCAAGCCTATTAAAATCAATCACAAGACGAGAAGAACGTAATTTCATACACTACAAAGACGAGAATTTAGAGGATTGAAGAAAAGAAATTAGACAAGAAGAAGATTATTTTTGGTATTTTATTTGGTATTGCTCAATCAATAATGATCGATAAAAAACAAGGAATAAGGATAACTACTATGGAAGTAAATTACCCTCGGTCGACTTTGAAACGATAGGTGAAAACCTAAACGTCTCGAGGTTCAATAAGTAAACTACAAAAATAAGATTAAATACTACTTGAGTCGGCAAACCAATAATAGGTTCTCCCTCTCAATATACGCACAAGCAAGCGGGGAAACGAGGTGTCACAAAGCACTTAAAAACCTTTTTCCTTAGACGGCCTTTTATAGCACGTCGCCTTATACCCACCTTATAGTTTGTATAAATCGAGTTCAAACTTCTTATTAGTATTTATCTATTTTGCCTTTTATTTTTTTGTTTTGGATTCAACTACAATAGCTAGGTGATGAAATCCCAACTAAGACCTTATTTGATAAGTATGTAAATTTATTGTTCTACGTAATACAATATATTATTCACAAAAAAAAACGAGAAAAACGATACATACTATATAATAGAAAAATAACAAAACTTTCCGAGGACGGAAAGGGTCTTCAAATCAACGATCAACAAATCTCCACAAAGATGAATCGTACACAAGATCCCCGGCAGCGGCGCCAAAATTTTTGATGTGTCGTTGATAGTATATGTGATAATTTGAGATACGTTATAGGGTAAATTAGAAAATTACCTTTAGGAAAAAGTAATAGACTAATATTACCAATGACGAATTCAATTAAACACGTGAGTGAATCAAGTTCGTTGTACACGAAGATCTTATGAATTTGAGACGTTTTGCTTTGATTTGGACAATTGGTTCGAATTGGTTTTCGATTTTTAAACTAGAAATTAAATCTACCAATTTTAACTATTTAAAATTAACCTAAAGTGCATGAATCGTAAACCCCGCTATTTTTTTAAATCTAAATCAATTACTTACTTAAAAATTAAAATCTATTTTAATTAAAAGTAATCTATTTAATAATCTATTAAGATAAATCTATTAATACAAATAACTTTTAAATCTAAAATTCTAATTAATTAAAAATAAACTAATTAAACTTTTTTAAATTTTAATAGAAACATTTTTTAATTTATTTCATTTTTTAAATTTATTATTAATCTAAAAACTCAGAACTTTGTATAATAAATTTTTTATTAAAACTAAATAACTAAAAGGAAACGTAAATCAAACTAAAAACGAAAATAAAGTCTAAATCTGCCAATAAAAATCCTACTATATTAATTAAAAAGCTGTTAAATAAATCAAATGAGAACTGAGCTCAGATGGTTAACACACTAGGCCTGTGACCAGGAGGTCACAGGTTCGAGTCCAGGTAGGGACATATTTTTTTTGGATTATTTCTTTTTTCTGGACAAGTTAACAAAATTGACCACAGGAATGGTCAAATGCAAGCTTATTGTGAATAAGCTGATAGTAATCAGCTCTTTTGGGCTTATCAGATCATTAGGATCTGATAAGCTAATTGCTATAACAATAAATCAGTAGAACTTAAATGAACCACCAAGAATTAACCATTCAGATTCAAGTAGTAAATTAATTTAGTAAGTTATACTACTCAAACTATTTAAAACACATATTAAAGCAAACAAAGGATAAACATATCTAAAACTTATCAGTTCAAAGCAAATCAAGCAGTCATCAGAATTCTAATACATCAGTAACTGAATATCTAACTAATTCAATCAGTTAACCAAATTTTTCATCAAATCATTTTGAAAGTTTCAACAAACGAACACGAAACAAAATTCATAGACAACTTAAGACTTTAACTATATGATTCTAATGAAATCAAGCTAGACAGCAGTACTTAGATAATCTCCTAGATGAACAACAAATAAACGCAGGCCTAGAACTCAGCAAATGCAGCAACCTTATATCAGCAAGTTAAATAATACACATCACAAATCTAAAATACTCAATAATCCTATCCTTAGTAAATCTAATCAGAATATCAGATTCACAAATCATCAGATCATCTCATTCAGCAGATATCAAACTAAATCTAAACAAAATATCAACCAAATTATGACTAATTCACGACTTATATTTAAAACGATTTATCATCAAACTTTTATTTAAAACTGAACATTTAACAAATTAATCATATGATTTACTTAAATCCAAACAGTAAGTTAACCAATCGTTTAAACATTCAGACAGATTTTATTAAACTAAACAAACTAAGCAGTGAAAGTATATAACAGCAAACTTAAACAAAATTAAAACAAGAAACAAAAAGGAGTTAGAACCTTATGTAGTATCCGTTGAGTAGAAGACCTGCGCTGAGCAGTCTTTTGGAACGGAAACAACAAAATATATCACCATTCGAACACCTTTAAACTCACCGTAGAACCACCACCATTATTTCGGACCAGTAACATTATTTATACATTTATCCAATGGGATAAATGGGATTTCCCTATTTCTCTCTCAATATTCACACAAGCTATGATGAAAAACTTATATGAATAGTTCGCAGCTATAATATAAACTTTTAAGATTTAGATTGCAAATTATTTCAACAAAAATAAACGAGACACAAAATCAAAGGATTAAAGAACTGGAAATCGAATTTTATTATATCAATAGAAATTGTACAACTTTAAAAAGAAAGATTACAACATCTAAACTTAAACTAAAATTATAACAGTAGAAAAGAAAAAAGGGATAAAAATTACAAGTAAATTGGGGGGGTTTTATAGCCATCCCTAAGGCTTGCTGAAGAGCATCTTCGGATATTCTTGAGCATATTCTTCTTTCTTTTTGGCCCTTAGATCAATCCTCTCTCTTGTTTGTTTTAATCTGATGGTTAGGAAAACACCACTAGCACACGGATTGCCAACGTGGCATTCGTGTGTGCTAGTTGTGTTTCTTTCTAGCCTCCTGATTGGTTGAATGGGGTAAATGATGTGTCAAAGCCAATAATTAGATGCCACGTAGCCTCTTCGTTCCTCATACTCTCTTCCTATAAATTGGGGGATTTAATTCCCCCTCACGTGAATTACACGTGAGATAAAAAGCCCTTTGTTAATTCGACTTTTTGTTGATTAGGGTTCTTGGAACAGTAACTTAAAGTTACTTGTTTTATGTTTTGGAGAAGATGGAGTTGCATAGAGTATAACAAAAATTTATATTTAATGTGAGTGGTGGAAAAATGATGTAAAAGTGGGTGAGGGTCGTTTTAATAACGTGTGAATGTGTGACAGTTTACATTTACTTATTGTGTGAGTTAAATAACACTCACATGCGCCTGATTTAGCTTAGTAAACCCTAAAGCCCATGAATGTATTTCATTCCTCCTTTTCCCGTTATGGGCTTGGGCCCGTATCTTGTCAATTGTGCATTGGACTTGGATCAATCCATCCGTTTTCCCATTTTGGGCCTTGACTAAATGATTCTAACATAACTTCAATAATGGGCTTTTAAGGCCCATTAAACTCAAGTGTGGGTCCCACTTGGCCCGTTTTCTTGACAAATGATAAAATCCGCTAAAGTCGAGCTCGATTTTGGCTTCTTCAATCTTTTTCTTCAATCTCGTGCCAATTTTGCCGATTTTTGTGAACTTGGTACCTACACACATTCAAACAAGAAATACACATATACAAGGCATTTTTGATACATTTCATGCATAATTTCATTGTTATAAGATACAAATGATATGAGTATTTAAGCACATATCAATCACCGACTTTTTAAGGTATGCGGTTAAGAAAAACCGATGAACAACTAGACAATTTTTGCAATTTCTCCTTGTTATTTAACATACTTTTAAAGTTGGCGGAAAATCGAGGCATCATGATTAAAGCGTCGGCAAAACTTATGTTAAAATGCATATCACGAAACATCTTAATGAAAATCTCAAATTGGTAATTGTCTCGTTCTTGCCATTTTTCCTTGTGACGTCTCGATGGGTAAGGTAAGGGTGGTGTTGGGTGGGGCATAGGCATAGCCTTTGGAATTTCGGTTTCCAATGTTGGTAAAGGGTCGACCGTAGGTGTGGTTTGAGCGGTACTTCGTGGGATTTTAGTGTGCTCCTTTTCGACCACAACCTCGGGTTCTTCCGCAATTTCCTCCTCCGTATGAGTAATTGGTTGAGGAGTCGGCTCCTTAAAGGTCTTACCACTACGTGTGGTAATCACTTTCATCTCTCCCTTCGGGTTTGACACGGTGTTGCTAGGAAGACAACCCGAAGTAGAGGCTTTGTTCATCATGATTGCTTCCAAGATAGCATTGAGCTTAAATCCTTGCTTAGCGGCGCTTTGATCTATCCTTTGTTCAATCCTAGATTGACTTTGTTCAATTTTGTTGTTTTGACCTCTAATTCGATTTTCAAAATCGTTTTTCAACTCTATTTTCATGTTGGCATTTTCCCTAGCAAAATTTGTTAATTTCCTTGTGTTTTTAGTCGTTTCCCTAGCTTGACTAGCCAATGCTCTTGGAAGTTTTCTAGAATCTTGTCATTTTCCGTAGCGTAATTCAAAAAAGTCATTTAGAACCTCTTTAATGTAATCACTTTGAAAACCTTGACTCGGGTTTTGAAAATTACGGTTTTGATTTTGGTTTTGCACTTGATTACTAGTCCCTTTATTCCCATTGTTGTTACCCTTATAATTGTTCCTTTGATTTCCTTGGTAACCACCTTGATTGTTGCGATAATTGTTAGCATTTTGATTTGGTGGAAAACCCGATGGTGTCATTTGATTAGTGCGGGTAACTTGACCGTTTTGGTTATAAGTTCCCGTGGCCGCATAGGCACTCGAAGTGTTACCACCGACGGTAATGCACTCGGAAAAATCATGACCTACACCACAATAAACACAATAAACCTCAACCGCTTTAGCCGTAGCGAGAGCGGGTTGTTCACCAACTTTAAACTCTACCAATAGTCCCTTAAGCTTATCAAAAATCTTGTTTTCCAAATTAGCCTCTATTTGGGAAGCGTCAATGGTATGTGACAATGAAGGCGAAGAAGAAGCCTTGTTAACACTCGGTGTGCTACGAGGGCTTTAAACCTTGGACCTATTTTCATAGATCAACAATGCTTCTTCACCTGTTTTACACAAAAAATTACCAGCCGCGGCGGCATTGAGATAATCTCGTTCATGATCGTTTAATCTACTGTAAAACGTGTCGATTTGATGTAAGTCGGAAAAACCGTGATGAGGACATTCATGCAACCTTCTTTAAAACTATTCCAAGCCGTTGAAAAACTCTCATTGTATTGTTGTGAAAACTTTGAAATCTCGCTTTTCAAATGCGTAGTCTTAGAGGGCGGGAAAAATTGGTTCACGAACTTTGAAACGAGATCCTTCCACGTCAATATAGAATTGGGTGGCTCTTTCTCTAACCAAATATTAGTGGGCCCTGCTAAGGAATACGAAAAAAGCATCATCTTAATCACGTCATTCGAGACGCCCTTAAACTTGCAAGTCGACGTAAGACGATTTAAATGGCGAATGTGGTTATGAGGGTTGTCCTTTTCGTCACCACGAAACTTGTTGTTTTGGATTATGGACAATAAACCCGTCTTAACCTCAAAATTATCCGCAAGGATATCGGGAATCACAATCACTTCTCCATAACCCTCAGTGGGTGCTTGAAGTAACACCATCATAGTACGATTAGCCATGGTGACTTCTTGTTCTACAATGGGTTCGTCAATGGGAGATTCTTCACTAGAAAGGTTTGGTGTTCCTTCCTTACGGTTTCGACGTTTATGTGCACGTTTTGCTTGGTTACGAGTTTGCATAAACGTCACGTACAACGTGGGGATGAGCAAAGAAGATTCTTTTTGGTGTTTTTACTTTTTCCAATTTTTTTTGTGCTTTTGATTGTTTTTACTTTTTTTTTGGATTTTTCTCGTGAATTACGTAGACACAAATCTACAAATTTCCCCTCGAAAGATTTATCGATTAAAGGAGCCTCAAGGAATGAAAACGATCACGTTGAGTTAACGCCTTCGATGCCTTTAGAACGTTGGTGGAACACCAAAACGTTCAAGAGGGTTTAATCTTTGTAACCAAGCAAATATATATGATATGTAGATAATACTTCGGCGGCAAACCCTCGATTAACCTTTTTTCTCTTAACACGCACAAGCAAGCGGGAGAAACGAGGCGGCGCGAAGCACTTAAGAGCCTTTTTCCCTTAGGTCGTGAAATGCAACCTACTTATACCCATCTTATAGTTTGTGTTAATTAAAATCAAGATTCTTGATGAGACTGCAATTATACATAGTCTCATCGTCCAAATCGGGCTTAAAACGCTTAAAATATCATCAAAATACCCCAATATATGCTTGTATTTGTGCATTGTGTATTTTAGGTACGGATATCGTGAAATCAACAAAAGATCACAAGAACCAAGCAAAAATGAACATGGGAAACGAAGCCGCACAAAGAACCGGACCCGAATCATGATTTTCCATTGAAGTCCTTGAAATTTCGAAGATTGACAAGATTGGTCCCTCAACTTTGGAAGACTTGTCATTTTATACCCTTGAAAAACTCTAAAATTGTATTTGGGTCCCTAAAATGTCAAGATATGTCATCATTTTCCCTTGAAGAATGCCAAAATTGCATAAGTGGTCCTTGATAAAAGTTTGCAATATGTTGGTGCCAAAAATGACAACCTTGTCAAAGATATTATAAAGGAAATGGAATGAGTTGCTGCTAGAACTTGGTGTGACAAAAAAATTGAAGTGCAGGGGTCCCTTTTGCCAATATTCAAACCCAAACCCAACCCAATACACCAAAACCCACCACTTAAGTCCAACTACCCTACCCGTTTTTAACTATAAGCCCACAGTGTAATATATAAAAAAAAATATTAACATAAACTTTTTCCCCAAAATAGATTAATCACTCTGATTATCTATTATAAACCCTAAACTAAATATCCAGGTACAATCAAACTCACACCAAGAAATTTTTCAAATTAATGTTAGGGATTTTGAAGACTAAGCAACCAGGAACCAACCCATGTGCTTAGATAGCGACATATCACGCTCTTGTCCCCCTTCCAAGCTGTTTTTGTCACGGGTCTTCACATATGAACAAGATTTGCCAGAGGCCAAGACCAAGATCAACGATTTAGATTGAATGCGTGCTCTCTACTCTCAATCTAACGTACAAGATCAAAAAGTTTTTTGAATTCATCACATGGCATCCAAGACTCGAATTCAAACTTGGGATCAAGAGGGAATCTTCTCAGCATCTTTGAAGGGCATATATGGAAACTCACTCACGGATTAGGGTTTGGAAGTTTTTCTCAGATTGTAGTATAAATAGCTTGTATAGCAGAATGTTTTAGTGGTTCCAAATTTTGGTTTTTCATAACTTTGTAATATTTTGTACAATTTAATGAAAAAGTAAGTTTGAGTTCCATTTAATTTTCATCGTTTTTTTTATACTTGCAACTTAAATTTCTGTCGTTTATCTTTAAGCACGTTTACATTTCAGTTTATCAAAAGTTTATTTCAAGAAATTGCTTAAATTTTTGAGAACCATTGTTGGATAAGCTTGGTTCAAACTTAACTGACAACTAGGTTTTGGATCTAAGGTTATTGAAGAATGTTACTTTTCTGTCAGCTTTAAATTATTTGCAAAAGTTTTATTTTTCAGTTTATTCAAGGAGAAAAGCTTTATTGTTTTTGTTCCTTGGAGATCCAAAATTAAGAGGTGTGTATATCTCATTTGACAAATAAGATATACATAGCCTCGGTTTTGTTAATTTCTTGTTGGTTTCTGAGTTTCAAAAGGATTTTATATCTTTAATTTTTTTTCCTTAAACATTTTTATTACTGTAGCAATATGCTTCAATAGGCTGAGCTTATTGAGCTTATTGTTCAGCTATTTCTTTGTCCTTTGTGTGTTTGCTTAATCTTTTGCAGGTTTGAAGTAGATTACAAGGTGTAGATGTGTTGATTTTTGTAGATTTAATCCCAAGTGATAAACTGTTTTGATTTTATGATAAGCTGAAAAAAGGATTGGAGTGATTCTTGAAGTAAGACTAGGCTGAGGGTCATATGCCCTTAGACTCAATGCAAGTAATGTTCCCTTCCCTTTTTTAACATCTATGTCATAAATTAAAATAGCTTATGTGCTCTTTGCTTATTCTATGTATTTGAACTGTCTTAGTTGCTTATTTGTCCTTCCTTGTTGCTTGTTTACTTGTCCTTACATTTACTTTTATCTGTCACAGCTTAAAATTCAGTTTTACTTCGTTAAATTTCATTTTATGCTCAAGAACTAGTGTTTGGAGTAATGTTACTTTTAGTCACTAGGGTAGAGTTATAGGTTTAGCTTTGTTGCATCACCATTTTGAGGTTTATTTTAGTAGCATTCAGCTTTCGTTTTTCATATAAACATAGAAAAAATTGTGTCCTTAAATGTTTTTGTATATGCACACTGTATGAATTAGTATTGATGCTTAGATGTTCTTTTCTGGGTTGAATGCTGCTTGTTTGTAATTTATTTTACCTTGTGTTAGAGTCTTAAGAGGTTTTGAGGTGTTATCTTTAATCTTGAACAACATTTGCTCAAACACTGCCTTCACATAGCTCATACTTCTGCCTATTTTGAGTTGCCCACATCAGCAGCTCTTAGTTACTGGTTTGGAGGTTTTAGTGTTAGAAATTCTAGGAACAAGTAGATTAGACATAAGTTTCCTTTTGATTTGAGTAAATTCAGCCTTGGAGATTTAGTTTAGCGATAAATTTGCTTTCATTTTCTGCTTTCAAAAGTAAAAAAAAATATAATAAAACAAAAAATATTGTTGCTCTTGTTTTATGCTAGTATAGATCAGTAGGTATCAATAGGATTTACTAGTTGTTCGGATTGCTTTGTTTGGGTTTAGTTCTGCCTATTTGGTTGTTATTTAGAGGTTCTAATTGGCTACAACTAGTTTGAAGTGTCATTTGCTAGTTTCACTTGTCTCTTGTCTTTATTTCCTTCAAACTAGCCATAATCTGATGACAATTACACCAGCAAGTATAACTCATCAAATTTGAGGATTTAGATAGAGTAATTTAGGATTTATATAGTTTAGGTATAAGGTTAAATTTGTTTCAATCCATTTTAAGTTTACTGTTCATTTGCGGATTTTAGCTTGTGGTGAAATTGGTTCTTTAAGTCCTTAGTAGCACTTAAAATATAGCTGATGCAGTTGGTTCTTACTGTTACTCTTTGACCTGCTGCTATTTTTCATTACTTGCATAATTTAGTGTATTTACTTTAATTCTTCTAGTGTCTTTAATTATTGAGTATGATGTGTTGTTTCTGGTTGGAAATCTGAGTTTTCTTATCAATGTGATACACAACACTAGCCAACTGCTAGTGTTGAGTTTCTGCCATAAGTCCATGAAAAGTAAAAAAAATCTGCCAAAAATTTGCAGCAAAGGGGGTTTGAACCCCTGACCTACACGTCATAGCAGACACAACACCACCACAGAATAACCAACTGCTCTAGTAGATCGTTTTGTTTAATCTTTCTTTTATTTTTGTTTTACACCCTTTTTTTTCGTGTATAGGCTGTAATAAAGAAATAACAAAAAAAATTGTCACAGGTGGGGCTTGAACCCGTGACATCCTGTTCAACAGCCTAACACCCCAACCATCTCCTCTGATGGTCATTTTTGTTAAGTGTTTACAATTAGATTTATTTAAACTCTTTTTGTTTCTTTTATTATTCTAGCTTTACAGCTTATTTAGCTTATTTCGCAGCTTATTCGAGCTTATTTTTTTGGGTTTTATTTTTTTCTAGCTTCTAAATAGTATTTAACATCTTCAATAAATTTTTTTAGATTTTAGAAAAATAATTTAGTATTTTTTAAGCATTTTTTTTATTAAATTCGTATTTAATTCATAAAAAATAATTTAAAAGTCGAAAAAATATAATTCTTTTTTCTAAAACTTTATTTTGTCATTTAGGACGTAGAAAAAAATAAATTTTCTTTTGTATAGTTTAAATTTCATTATTTTCTTTTTATTATTTCATTTTTAGGATTATTTTAGTTTTAAATTTGAGAAAAGTCATAATAAAATAGTTAAATTAAGTTTTTATTTTCAAAAAATATTTTTAAGTTTAGAATAATACATTTTAGGTTTACAAATAAAAAAGTTTAAATTTTGTCTTTTTCTTAGTTAATTTATTTTTTAGGATTTTTAATTAACTTTAAATATTAATATAAAATAATTTAAGAGTTTTCAAATTTTTTTGGTTTACGTTTTCTTTTTAATTAGAATTTTTAGGACTTTTTAGTAATTTTTAATTATTTTCTAGGTGAAGTTTTTCGTTGGGTCGCGTTTTTACGTTCGTACGTTCGCGCGTTTTCGTCCGTTTTGAGCGTAACTCGTCTCCTTTTTCTTTTCTTTACGTCTTTCCAAAAACGTAATCACTCGATTAAATAACATATAATATTGTTGGCTAAACACCATACCTCCACCGAGAACGAACTCGATTGTCGTCTTTACGTTTTTCCTAAAACGTATTGATTAATACTTACCGCGACTTTAGTGTTTGCTTGCTTTTTCCTAAAGGTAAGTAAAACGACTAAAAAATACAACATCAAAAAATGGCGCCGCTGCCGGGGAGGTGTGTTTAGCCATATTTATTTATCGTGTTTATTTGAGTGTTTACGTTTTTATCGTAAATACTTCTTTTTTATTTTTCTATATTATTAGCCATACAAATAAATAGTGTTAAATAGAACTCTATTAACACAAAATCGTTTTCTTGTTTTTATTGTCCATAATATATTGTATTTACGTAGAACAATTAACACACAATAATTATCCAAATACGCGAGAAATCGCACCTCAATAGTTGAGCGTTCCGGTCACTATTGTTGTATCGAATTCAAACGAAATCAAAGGCAAAATAGATAAATACTCTTAATTGGTTTAATCTCGATAAATACAAACTATAAGGTGGGTATAAGGCGGTTGTATTTCACGACCTAAGGAAAAAAGGCTCTTAAGTGCTTCGCGCCGCCTCGTTTTCTCCGCTCGCTTGTGCGTATTTTGAAAGTGACGATCTATTAGGGGTTTGCCAAATCAAGTATTATTAATCTATTTTTGTGAGTTTTAATTATTGAACCTCGAAACGTTTTGGCGTTCCGCCAACGTTTCAAAGTCGACGAGGGTTTTTACTTCACGTAATTACCTTCATTCTTCTTGGATTCATTAATCGAGACCTTTGATTAGTGGATAGTTTTTGTAGATTAATTTCTACGTAATACACCAAAATTCCAAAAAAAAAAAAATTAAAAAAACCAAAAACACAAAAAGATTCTTCGATTTTTTTCCTCTATTTTCATAATTCTCTTCCTTCACCCTCTATATCGTTTAATTCTCGTAACACCGTTCTCGTTGCATCATGTCGACTGATAGTGGATATTACTCGTGTCCATATTGTGGAGGCCCGCCCGATGGTGCCAATTGTTTTAATTGTAAGGTTATTGGAGGTCGAGAGGGTTATATCTATAACTCCGCTCCACGTGGTCTTGGTGACAATTTTCAATCTTACGACCAAGATCACCCATCGTCTTCGTTCTACTCGTCATATGATTCGTCTTTTAATTGTGATCAAAATCAAAATGGTGTAATGAATCAAAACGCCTTTTATGACTATGTGAGACGCAATAATGCAAACTTAATGATGATTCAAGAACAAGTTAGGAACCTTAAGGAACATCACGAAAAACAATTGGAAACTCAAAAGGAATTTTACTTAAAGGAAATGGCCTCCATGAGAACCGAGTTGGAAAACGAATATGATGCCGCTTTTAAAGAACAAAAACGTTTATCTGACCAAGTTGTCGAGAGATGGGATAAAATGGTTGACAAAATTGTGGAGGCTTACACTATTAAGCAAAATGAACTTCTTTCAACGATTGAGACCTTAGAGAAAAAAGTAGCTTCATACGAGTCGAGTTCTTCATCGAACGTCACCAATCCTAATCTCGAGGGAGAGGTTCAAGTTATTTTGACTCCTAAGACTCGTACGTCTCGTATTGATCCCAATCTCTCGAATTTTAGAGTCGTGCAACCTTCGTCGTCTTGCAAAAACGTTGAGGAAACAAAAACGTCATCCAACGAAGTTTTGAAAAATGTTTTTGAAAATAAACCAAAGGAAAAACTCGTAGGATACTTGGGATATTTAAATCTTGTACCTTCTAAACCTAATTTTTCTAATGAGGATGAAATTATTGAGGATTTTCTAAATCAATATACACTTGATTTTGACAAAGAAATTCCATTAAGTGAATTTAAAGAAGAAAAATGTGAAAAGGTTTTTAAGGAAATCATTGAACCCTCGTTTTTACAAGATGAACGAAAATTAATTCCGAAGGGACGTGTTAGTAATTTTGCTAAAATGTTCGAGAACCCACGTTCGATCCCTTCGAAGGACAAAGTTGAAACCGTCAAGGCAAAATCGTCACGAGACGAGCCTTTTACTCCTAATCCCACACCGAGTGAGATTTTGGATTTATCGTGTGAGAAGTCCGCCGATGGCCTTGCTCACATCGATAAGTTTTTCGATATCGAGGTCGAAACGACAAAGGCAAAATCTTCAATCAAAGAGCCTTCTATTCCTAGTTTCACGACGGTTGAAGCTAGCGACTCGATTATCGACGACTTGATTTCCCAACCTCTTCCACGAGGAAGAGAAGACGTTTTTGATCCCGACGGTGATTTTTCCGAGATCAAACGTAGTCTTGATAATCCGCCTTCGATTTTCGAGTTTGATGAGGACCGTTGCGTTAGCCCGGAGGGGGATGATTTATTAATCAATTCACATTTTAAAAATTCAAATCCTCCTCCCGCCTTCAAGATAAATGTGAAAATTTTAAGTGTGCCTAGAATTTTTTTGGAAACACCAAATATTTTCAATTTAATCAACTTGGGTTTTCGTAACAAAGAGTTAAAAAATGAAAAAGGAAAAGATTTTACAATTGATTTGAAATTTTTTCCAAAGTTAACTCCGTCATCACCTCGCTTAATTGAGCTTGCTACAAACGCGTCTACTTCTTTTGACGACGTTTTGTGTGGATCTAGTATGGGGGAAGCCCCATTTGTTCCCTCACACTTCTCCACCGAGGACGAGATTTTTGACCCCGGTATCACGTTTATGATAAAATCTCGGTCTTTTACCGAAGTAGTCACTAGAAGATCCTTCTACACTTACGGTATGAGTTTACCTCGAGTGACTCGATTTTTATGCCCAACCATTGTCCCACCCTTCTCTTCTTATGCTATTTTCTTGTGTCCCTTTGGGACGTTGTTACTTGAAGTCGTGTTGTTTCGTTTATCATCCGAAAACGAAGACACGATCTTTGATCCCGGTATAGAGTTTTTGCCTTTATACACGGTTGCTTTTGGGCCTTGATTACATGTAAGTCCCACCAAAAATGACCGAACCAAGGATATCCCTAAATGATCACATTTATGGGGATCCGAGTCGAGCTTTTGACTCGGTTATCAAAAACAAGGTGCCTCGTGGGGGAGTTCCCATGTTTATCCTTGTACATATTATTGCTTTTTAGTTAACCTAATGAGGGGACTTGTGCTCTTCCAACCTTTGTTCCGTGGTTGTTTGTGATTGTGATCTATTAGGTTCATCGTCATCATTGAAGCCTCTCGTGTTCGTTTTATGGATCACTTGAGCTTCGATCGTTGCCTTTGGAGATTCCGATATCCGATGATATCCTTTTATGTTCTAACGTTTATCTTATTAGCATAATTCATAAACGGCTTTTAGGTTATTCGTTTTACCCTTTCCATGCTCGAGATTAAGCATTCGACTACGTCTCTAGTATGGGGGTGTTTGTACCCCTAGACTCGAAACATTGAGGACAATGTTTAGTTTTAGTATGGGGGAGTGAGTAGATACTTCACCTTGCTTAAGTCACCACGCAATCCAATATTCATCTTTTTGTTATCATTTTATGCAAAATAAGGCTAAAAATGGCCAAATTTTAAAAATTTTCTAGTTTTTCATAAGTGTTTAAGACACGAATGTAGGTTTTCCGATGGTGAGAATAAGAGTAATTTTTGACTCGACCGTGCGTGTTGAGCACTTAGCTTCGATTCCTTAACTTTTTAGGCTAAGTCTATTAAATGAGGACGAGAAATGATAGAGTTATTTATAAGTCTCGTAATCGTCACGATCTCAGGTGTAGTAATTATTAGCTCATTCTCCCCACACTTTTGCATAATAAATTGTTAATAAATATTGATTTGGCGGTTTAGTCACTATTGTTGGTTTCTAATTTGTTTTAGTAGCTTCCATGTAATTAAATTGGGAAAACATTAAGGTATCGCCAGCGTCACGGTTTTGAAGTATTGGCACCCGAATAATCGAAAGCTTCACCCAATAATAAGATTTCAAGTGCTCACCTAAATCAAGCAAACAATTTGAAGCCCCACAAGGCCGAAAAATCTATGCAAAAGTGAAGTGAATCAAGCCTTAATCTTCGAAGCTTTAAAGATCCAAAATTCGCTTTAGCGTGAGGATATACGTCTTTGGCTAATAAAACCACCGATGAGGCGGATAATAAAAGGCAAGGCAAGACCGAAGTCATAATAAAAGCTTCATGGCGAAGTTGAATAAAAGATGGAGGTAAACCAAAGATAATAAAACCACCGATGATGGCGGATAATAAAAGTCTTGGTAATAAGTCTCATGTTCAAAACCGTTATAAAACCGTGTTTATCGATCCTTCTTGTTGACTTAATTTTTTGACATCGTTGTCTATTAGGGTGAATTATTAATTTAATGATTTTGGTTACACCGTTAAAACTCTATTTTTAGACTTAATCTCTATTCACGCATAAGTCAATGATGTATCCTCGTGATCATTAAGACAAAATAAAATATAAGAGATACCAAGTAGGAATAAGGGAGTTTAGGTTCGTAATTAACACTCATGAGATGTGATCGTGTTGCTAACTTATAATAACAATGATCTCGTTACACGCTTAGCATGGAATTGGGTGAAAATCGAGGATGACGAACTTATCTCTATGAGGCATTCACGTGTTCTTATTCTTTGACCCTAAAAGTTACTTAATCGTGATGAAAACAATACATTATGTCTAAAACGCGTGTAGTAGTTTATTTAAATTTATGTCTTGAATAAAAGTCATCATAAAATGAATTTTGGAAGTGCTACGATACTTAATTCTAGCATTGCGTGGGGACACGACAATGGTTTAGTATGGGGGAGTGATGAGACTGCAATTATACATAGTCTCATCGTCCAAATCGGGCTTAAAACGCTAAAAATATCATCAAAATACCCCAATATATGCTTGTATTTGTGCATTGTGTATTTTAGGTACGGATATCGTGAAATCAACAAAAGATCACAAGAACCAAGCAAAAATGAACATGGGAAACGAAGCCGCACAAAGAACCGGACCCGAATCATGATTTTCCATTGAAGTCCTTGAAATTTCGAAGATTGACAAGATTGGTCCCTCAACTTTGGAAGACTTGTCATTTTATACCCTTGAAAAACTCTAAAATTGTATTTGGGTCCCTAAAATGTCAAGATATGTCATCATTTTCCCTTGAAGAATGCCAAAATTGCATAAGTGGTCCTTGATAAAAGTTTGCAATATGTTGGTGCCAAAAATGACAACCTTGTCAAAGATATTATAAAGGAAATGGAATGAGTTGCTGCTAGAACTTGGTGTGACAAAAAAATTGAAGTGCAGGGGTCCCTTTTGCCAATATTCAAACCCAAACCCAACCCAATACACCAAAACCCACCACTTAAGTCCAACTACCCTACCCGTTTTTAACTATAAGCCCACAGTGTAATATAAAAAAAAAATAATATTAACATAAACTTTTTCCCCAAAATAGATTAATCACTCTGATTATCTATTATAAACCCTAAACTAAATATCCAGGTACAATCAAACTCACACCAAGAAATTTTTCAAATTAATGTTAGGGATTTTGAAGACTAAGCAACCAGGAACCAACCCATGTGCTTAGATAGCGACATATCACGCTCTTGTCCCCCTTCCAAGCTGTTTTTGTCACGGGTCTTCACATATGAACAAGATTTGCCAGAGGCCAAGACCAAGATCAACGATTTAGATTGAATGCGTGCTCTCTACTCTCAATCTAACGTACAAGATCAAAAAGTTTTTTGAATTCATCACATGGCATCCAAGACTCGAATTCAAACTTGGGATCAAGAGGGAATCTTCTCAGCATCTTTGAAGGGCATATATGGAAACTCACTCACGGATTAGGGTTTGGAAGTTTTTCTCAGATTGTAGTATAAATAGCTTGTATAGCAGAATGTTTTAATGGTTCCAAATTTTGGTTTTTCATAACTTTGTAATATTTTGTACAATTTAATGAAAAAGTAAGTTTGAGTTCCATTTAATTTTCATCGTTTTTTTTATACTTGCAACTTAAATTTCTGTCGTTTATCTTTAAGCACGTTTACATTTCAGTTTATCAAAAGTTTATTTCAAGAAATTGCTTAAATTTTTGAGAACCATTGTTGGATAAGCTTGGTTCAAACTTAACTGACAACTAGGTTTTGGATCTAAGGTTATTGAAGAATGTTACTTTTCTGTCAGCTTTAAATTATTTGCAAAAGTTTTATTTTTCAGTTTATTCAAGGAGAAAAGCTTTATTGTTTTTGTTCCTTGGAGATCCAAAATTAAGAGGTGTGTATATCTCATTTGACAAATAAGATATACATAGCCTCGGTTTTGTTAATTTCTTGTTGGTTTCTGAGTTTCAAAAGGATTTTATATCTTTAATTTTTTTTCCTTAAACATTTTTATTACTGTAGCAATATGCTTCAATAGGCTGAGCTTATTGAGCTTATTGTTCAGCTATTTCTTTGTCCTTTGTGTGTTTGCTTAATCTTTTGCAGGTTTGAAGTAGATTACAAGGTGTAGATGTGTTGATTTTTGTAGATTTAATCCCAAGTGATAAACTGTTTTGATTTTATGATAAGCTGAAAAAAGGATTGGAGTGATTCTTGAAGTAAGACTAGGCTGAGGGTCATATGCCCTTAGACTCAATGCAAGTAATGTTCCCTTCCCTTTTTTAACATCTATGTCATAAATTAAAATAGCTTATGTGCTCTTTGCTTATTCTATGTATTTGAACTGTCTTAGTTGCTTATTTGTCCTTCCTTGTTGCTTGTTTACTTGTCCTTACATTTACTTTTATCTGTCACAGCTTAAAATTCAGTTTTACTTCGTTAAATTTCATTTTATGCTCAAGAACTAGTGTTTGGAGTAATGTTACTTTTAGTCACTAGGGTAGAGTTATAGGTTTAGCTTTGTTGCATCACCATTTTGAGGTTTATTTTAGTAGCATTCAGCTTTCGTTTTTCATATAAACATAGAAAAAATTGTGTCCTTAAATGTTTTTGTATATGCACACTGTATGAATTAGTATTGCTGCTTAGATGTTCTTTTCTGGGTTGAATGCTGCTTGTTTGTAATTTATTTTACCTTGTGTTAGAGTCTTAAGAGGTTTTGAGGTGTTATCTTTAATCTTGAACAACATTTGCTCAAACACTGCCTTCACATAGCTCATACTTCTGCCTATTTTGAGTTGCCCACATCAGCAGCTCTTAGTTACTGGTTTGGAGGTTTTAGTGTTAGAAATTCTAGGAACAAGTAGATTAGACATAAGTTTCCTTTTGATTTGAGTAAATTCAGCCTTGGAGATTTAGTTTAGCGATAAATTTGCTTTCATTTTCTGCTTTCAAAAGTAAAAAAAAATATAATAAAACAAAAAATATTGTTGCTCTTGTTTTATGCTAGTATAGATCAGTAGGTATCAATAGGATTTACTAGTTGTTCGGATTGCTTTGTTTGGGTTTAGTTCTGCCTATTTGGTTGTTATTTAGAGGTTCTAATTGGCTACAACTAGTTTGAAGTGTCATTTGCTAGTTTCACTTGTCTCTTGTCTTTATTTCCTTCAAACTAGCCATAATCTGATGACAATTACACCAGCAAGTATAACTCATCAAATTTGAGGATTTAGATAGAGTAATTTAGGATTTATATAGTTTAGGTATAAGGTTAAATTTGTTTCAATCCATTTTAAGTTTACTGTTCATTTGCGGATTTTAGCTTGTGGTGAAATTGGTTCTTTAAGTCCTTAGTAGCACTTAAAATATAGCTGATGCAGTTGGTTCTTACTGTTACTCTTTGACCTGCTGCTATTTTTCATTACTTGCATAATTTAGTGTATTTACTTTAATTCTTCTAGTGTCTTTAATTATTGAGTATGATGTGTTGTTTCTGGTTGGAAATCTGAGTTTTCTTATCAATGTGATACACAACACTAGCCAACTGCTAGTGTTGAGTTTCTGCCATAAGTCCATGAAAAGTAAAAAAAATCTGCCAAAAATTTGCAGCAAAGGGGGTTTGAACCCCTGACCTACACGTCATAGCAGACACAACACCACCACAGAATAACCAACTGCTCTAGTAGATCGTTTTGTTTAATCTTTCTTTTATTTTTGTTTTACACCCTTTTTTTTCGTGTATAGGCTGTAATAAAGAAATAACAAAAAAAATTGTCACAGGTGGGGCTTGAACCCGTGACATCCTGTTCAACAGCCTAACACCCCAACCATCTCCTCTGATGGTCATTTTTGTTAAGTGTTTACAATTAGATTTATTTAAACTCTTTTTGTTTCTTTTATTATTCTAGCTTTACAGCTTATTTAGCTTATTTCGCAGCTTATTCG
This sequence comes from Glebionis coronaria, assembly GCA_025667525.1. NCBI lineage: Eukaryota > Viridiplantae > Streptophyta > Magnoliopsida > Asterales > Asteraceae > Glebionis > Glebionis coronaria. The sequence goes on from JANFOE010001100.1 coordinate 119,628, forward strand.
AGCTTATTTTTTTGGGTTTTATTTTTTTCTAGCTTCTAAATAGTATTTAACATCTTCAATAAAATTTTTTAGATTTTAGAAAAATAATTTAGTATTTTTTAAGCATTTTTTTTATTAAATTCGTATTTAATTCATAAAAAATAATTTAAAAGTCGAAAAAATATAATTCTTTTTTCTAAAACTTTATTTTGTCATTTAGGACGTAGAAAAAAATAAATTTTCTTTTGTATAGTTTAAATTTCATTATTTTCTTTTTATTATTTCATTTTTAGGATTATTTTAGTTTTAAATTTGAGAAAAGTCATAATAAAATAGTTAAATTAAGTTTTTATTTTCAAAAAATATTTTTAAGTTTAGAATAATACATTTTAGGTTTACAAATAAAAAAGTTTAAATTTTGTCTTTTTCTTAGTTAATTTATTTTTTAGGATTTTTAATTAACTTTAAATATTAATATAAAATAATTTAAGAGTTTTCAAATTTTTTTGGTTTACGTTTTCTTTTTAATTAGAATTTTTAGGACTTTTTAGTAATTTTTAATTATTTTCTAGGTGAAGTTTTTCGTTGGGTCGCGTTTTTACGTTCGTACGTTCGCGCGTTTTCGTCCGTTTTGAGCGTAACTCGTCTCCTTTTTCTTTTCTTTACGTCTTTCCAAAAACGTAATAACTCGATTAAATAACGTATAATATTGTTGGCTAAACACCATACCTCCACCGAGAACGAACTCGATTGTCGTCTTTACGTTTTTCCTAAAACGTATTGATTAATACTTACCGCGACTTTAGTGTTTGCTTGCTTTTTCCTAAAGGTAAGTAAAACGACTAAAAAATACAACATCACTTCTCGAAAGTAATTATCTATTTTGCTGAAATCCCAATTAAGGTTGCGTTTTCACGCTTTTGGAGTATTGTGGATTTATTATGATACGTAATACAATATAGTAATAATATTCACAAAAAACGAAAACCGATAATACGTGTGATTAGAGTGCTAATCACACAAATACGCTAATATCAAAAACAAAATTGTTCAAACTTAACACAACACGCCTCCCCGGCAGTGGCGCTAAAATGATTTGTAGTAAATCACACCCTTTAGGAAAAAGAGTGTATAAAGCGGTAAGTATTAAGTACACAATTTAGGAAAATCGTGCACTAATGACCCAAAGTAAATTGTGAGTTCGTTCTCGAGGAGGCTTATTGTATGTGTTATACTTGATGATATTTGAGATTAATATTCAGAAAAGAAAAGGGAAAAAAAATGATGACTATTACGATTACAATTAAACTACGACGAATGCTAAAACGTAAAACGTAAAAACGTGATGAAATTTAAAAATTACACTAAAAATTCCTAGAAAATCACAATAAATTCCTAAAAATATAATTAAGGATAAAAAATGAACAAAACTTTCTAGTACAATGCTAAAACCAAAAGCTGTAAACTATAAGACTAGCCCATAAGATGAAAATATTAAGATCTATCACAAAATAAAGTTGTTGCACAAAGAAATAAGCCATAAATGCTTATTGATAAGCTGAACACAGATTCGTACTAGCAGTGGCAAGCAACAGTAGGAAATGAGTTCTCACTGCTTGAACTAAAAATGTTGGTTTTAGCCTGTTTTAGTGGATGTTTTTGGACAATAATGGCACCCCTATAACCAGTGAGTTGTAGGGAGTCAAGAACAAGCTAGAAAACAACAAATCACCAAGCTAATTAGTACAATTTAATCAAATAGTGCCCAAATATGGAAATAAGCAAGGTCTGATGAAATAAGCGGTTGTTTAAGCCATTTTAAGCCAATAAAACTCCACCAAAAGCATACAAAAACAATATTTAACTTAATCAAGGACAAATAACCAACTTTCATGCAATGGATAACAAATTTCAAGCTAGTATTAAGCCTATGTGAGTTTCTGATGTAAATGATGAACACAATAAAACCTTTTGCTGATGCACTTGACCAAATTATGAGATTCAAATTCCCAAAACAGGTTATCTAGATGCACAAATTTTGGTTTATCACTTCTCAGCCTTAGTCTTATACCCTAGCTATCATTTGACCAAGTTTCAGTCCATACAAGCTTATAACTAACTTGTTTTAGTTCTTAATTTAGTTAAGGTACTTCAAGCCACAAGATATGCAGGTTTTTAGCAATATACCATAACAAAGCAAAACAAAGCACAAAGAGACCCTTAACACCTACTCAATCTTAACCAAAACTCACATTTCATACAATCTCAAACACTCTTTAAAAACTGATTAACAAAATTTTTCAAAGACTTTTTGAGATTCAATATTTCAAAACACAAAAATCAGATCTAAACATACTTAAAAGAACATAAATGAACCAAGAATCACATAAGAACACTTATCATGAAATCATATAGCAGATTCATATATATTGACAGAAAAATAAAGAAAGGAAAAGAGATGGATAGCAAACCTCAGGGATGTACTATCCACACCCCCGTTTGTTTGAGCTTTAGTGATGGCTAAACAATCACAAGCTTCCACTAAACCACCCTGCTAAGATTGAACATTGACTGAATATGACCTTAGCCTTGGTGATTTTTTAAGCAATCCCACAAGATTTTCAGCCCACACTTATGCACCTACTACACCCAGATTTCTCCAATCTTGGTGTTATGGTCATCCATATGCATCAACTACAAAGCTAGGAACCCTTTTCTTTCAACCAAAGACCTCAACAAAGATTGAAACAGAACTTGAAGAACCAAAATGAAAAACTGATTTTTTTTGAAGCAAACTTAAAACAAACTTTTTGAAAACGAATTTAAAGCATGTAAACAATATCAAGAATAGTAAATTGGAACATGGATTTCGTCACAAACTTCAAACTTTTTTCATTAACAAGAACAAAATCTTTACAGAGTTTTGACCTAGGCATCAAATTAATGCTAGCGCCTAGATCGGATAATGCTAAGCATTCTTCCATATTAGGGAAATCACATGGTATCAAAAATTGACCGGGGTCTCTAAGCTTTTTGGGAAACTTTTTAGAGAGAACCGCAGAACAACTTTCATTTAAGGATGTAGACACTTTAACTAATTTCTCCTTATCGTTCATCAACCTTTTGATTGTTGAAGCAAACTTAGGCATGCTAAGCAATGCATCCGCGAAACTAAGATTAATATACATTTTCTTAAACACGTCAAGAAACGTAGAAACTTGAGCATTGGTCTTTTCGCGGAGCTTTTCTTTGGTAAGTCTCGAAGGGTAGGGTAGTGTGGGTTTAGTCTTCGGAAGCTCGGGTTCCGAAATAGACAATTGGTCTACCTTTGGTGGAATAGGAATTTCCTTTTCTTTAACCACCTCGGGTTCTTGCTCCACTTCCCTCACCAGAGAGGTACTCACATGTGGAAGCAAAGGTCCGTCTAAAGCTTTCCCACTATGTGTGGTTATAGCTTTCATCTCACCCTTCGGGTTTGGAATGGTGTTACTAGGTAAACCACCCAAAGACGAGGAAGGTTTGGTCATAAAAGATTCAAACATCAAAAGCAATTTATTTTGACCTTGTTCCATACTTTGTTGCATACGATTTTGACTTTGCTCAAACATTTGCTCAAATCTTTGTTCAATTCTTTGTTGATTAAGCTCAATCTTATTGTTTTGCCCTTTAATCGTATTTTGAAACTCATTTTTCAAAGTTGCCATTTGTCCTTGAATGTTGTTTTGCAAAGCTTTCAAATTTGCCTCATTCGTTTTAATGTAGCTTGACAAATCATTTTGATTATTCCCTTGAAAACCTTGATTGTTTTGATTAGCATTAAACCCATTTCCTTGATTATAATTCCCTTGGTTACCACGGTTAAAATTATTCCCATTGTTTCCATTGTTGTACCTATTTTGAACCGGTGGAAAACCCGGTGGAGCAACATGATTTTGACGAGGAACTTGACCGTTGGAGCCATAAGTTCCCGTCGCGGAAAAAGCACTAGCTTGATCAAACCCCGTGTTTAAAGAAGCATAATTAGGATGTGCTCCACCACATGATACACAAAAATTCTCAACCATATTAATGGATCCATGAGGATTCTTCCTAATCTCACTCAACAAAGTCGCAAATCCACTATCAATCTTAGAGTCCAATCTAGCAATCTCGGGATTCACATTGGAAACAACCGGTGTGTTTCGTGAATATTGTGCTCTAGACTTATCCTCAATTATTCTCCACGCGTCTCTCGGAGTTTTTCTTAAAAGATTACCACCCGCGGCGGCATTTAAATAATCTTGTTCAATCATATTAAGTCCATTATAAAAAGTATTTATTTGATGCAATTTCGAGAAACCGTGGTGTAGACATTGTCTCAACAAATCTTTAAATCTTTCCCATGCAACCCCAAACGATTCATGCACTTTTTGTTCAAATCTAGTGATCTCGTTCTTAAAGTGTGTTGTCTTAGATGGTGGAAAGAAATAATTCATAAACTTAGACACTAAATCATCTCATGTTAAGATCGAACCCGGTGGTTCTTTCTCATACCAAAGCTTAGCATTACCCTCGAGCGAGTACGAAAAAAGCATGAGCTTAATCACGTCATTCGACACATCTCTAAACTTGAGAGTCGAGGTAATTCAATTAAAATTCCGAATGTGAGAATGCGGGCTATCGGCCTCATTGCCACGAAATTGGTCGGCACGAATGAGCGATAAGAGACCCGTCTTAATCTCAAAATGATCCGCCAAAATAGCTGGCACAACGATTGCTTCCCCATACCCTTCGGTGGGTGCACGGAGCAATTCTCCATTGTTCGGTTATCGGCCATCTCTACAACAATAGGTGGAAGCTCGGGTTCCACTATTCGTTGTTGACGATTTCTATTTCTACGAGGAATATTTTCAAGCCTATTAAAATCAATCACAAGACGAGAAGAACGTAATTTCATACACTAAAAAGACGAGAATTTAGAGGATTGAAGAAAAGAAATTAGACAAGAAGAAGATTATTTTTGGTATTTTATTTGGTATTGCTCACTCAATAATGATCGATAAAAAACAAGGAATAAGGATAACTACTATGGAAGTAAATTACCCTCGGTCGACTTTGAAACGATAGGTGAAAACCTAAACGTCTCGAGGTTCAATAAGTAAACTACAAAAATAAGATTAAATACTACTTGAGTCGGCAAACCAATAATAGGTTCTCCCTCTCAATATACGCACAAGCAAGCGGGGAAACGAGGTGTCACAAAGCACTTAAAAACCTTTTTCCTTAGACGGCCTTTTATAGCACGTCGCCTTATACCCACCTTATAGTTTGTATAAATCGAGTTCAAACTTCTTATTAGTATTTATCTATTTTGCCTTTTATTTTTTTGTTTTGGATTCAACTACAATAGCTAGGTGATGAAATCCCAACTAAGACCTTATTTGATAAGTATGTAAATTTATTGTTTTACGTAATACAATATATTATTCACAAAAAAACGAGAAAAACGATACATACTATATAATAGAAAAATAACAAAACTTTCCGAGGACGGAAAGGGTCTTCAAATCAACGATCAACAAATCTCCACAAAGACGAATCGTACACAAGATCCCCGGCAACGGCGCCAAAATTTTTGATGTGTCGTTGATAGTATATGTGATAATTTGAGACACGTTATAGGGTAAATTAGAAAATTACCTTTAGGAAAAAGTAATAGACTAATATTACCAATGACGAATTCAATTAAACACGTGAGTGAATCAAGTTCGTTGTACACGAAGATCTTATGAATTTAAGACGTTTTGCTTTGATTTGGACAATTGGTTCGAATTGGTTTTCGATTTTTAAACTAGAAATTAAATCTACCAATTTTAACTATTTAAAATTAACCTAAAGTGCATGAATCGTAAACCCCGCTATTTTTTAAATCTAAATCAATTACTTACTTAAAAATTAAAATCTATTTTAATTAAAAGTAATCTATTTAATAATCTATTAAAATAAATCTATTAATACAAATAACTTTTAAATCTAAAATTCTAATTAATTAAAAATAAACTAATTAAACTTTTTTAAATTTTAATAGAAACATTTTTTAATTTATTTCATTTTTTAAATTTATTATTAATCTAAAAACTCAGAACTTTGTATAATAAATTTTTTATTAAAACTAAATAACTAAAAGGAAACGTAAATCAAACTAAAAACGAAAATAAAGTCTAAATCTGCCAATAAAAATCCTACTATATTAATTAAAAAGCTGTTAAATAAATCAAATGAGCACTGAGCTCAGATGGTTAACACACTAGGCCTGTGACCAGGAGGTCACAGGTTCGAGTCCAGGTAGGGACATATTTTTTTTGGATTATTTCTTTTTTTTGGACAAGTAAACAAAATTGACCACAGGAATGGTCAAATGCAAGCTTATTGTGAACAAGCTGATAGTAATCAGCTCTTTTGGGCTTATCAGATCATTAGGATCTGATAAGCTAATTGCTATAACAATAAATCAGTAGAACTTAAATGAACCACCAAGAATTAACCATTCAGATTCAAGTAGTAAATTAATTTAGTAAGTTATACTACTCAAACTATTTAAAACACATATTAAAGCAAACAAAGGATAAACATATCTAAAACTTATCAGTTCAAAGCAAATCAAGCAGTCATCAGAATTCTAATACATCAGTAACTGAATATCTAACTAATTCAATCAGTTAACCAAATTTTTCATCAAATCATTTTGAAAGTTTCAACAAACGAACACGAAACAAAATTCATAGACAACTTAAGACTTTAACTAAGGCTACTATGATTCTAATGAAATCAAGCTAGACAGCAGTACTTAGATAATCTCCTAGATGAACAACAAATAAACGCAGGCCTAGAACTCAGCAAATGCAGCAACCTTATATCAGCAAGTTAAATAATACACATCACAAATCTAAAATACTCAATAATCCTATCCTTAGTAAATCTAATCAGAATATCAGATTCACAAATCATCAGATCATCTCATTCAGCAGATATCAAACTAAATCCAAACAAAATATCAACCAAATTATGACTAATTCGCGACTTATATTCAAAACGATTTATCATCAAACTTTTATTTAAAACTGAACATTTAACAAATTAATCATATGCTTTACTTAAATCCAAACAGTAAGTTAACCAATCGTTTAAACATTCAGACAGATTTTATTAAACTAAACAAACTAAGCAGTGAAAGTATATAACATCAAACTTAAACAAAATTAAAACAAGAAACAAAAAGGAGTTAGAACCTTATGTAGTATCCGTTGAGTAGAAGACCTGCGCTGAGCAGTCTTTTGGAACGGAAACAACAAAATATATCACCATTCGAACACCTTTAAACTCACCGTAGAACCACCACCATTATTTCGGACCAGTAACATTATTTATACATTTATCCAATGGGATAAATGGGATTTCCCTATTTCTCTCTCAATATTCACACAAGCTATGATGAAAAACTTATATGAATAGTTCGCAGCTATAATATAAACTTTTAAGATTTAGATTGCAAATTATTTCAACAAAAATAAACGAGACACAAAATCAAAGGATTAAAGAACTGGAAATCGAATTTTATTATATCAATAGAAATAGTACAACTTTAAAAAGAAAGATTACAACATCTAAACTTAAACTAAAATTATAACAGTAGAAAAGAAAAAAGGGATAAAAATTACAAGTAAATTGGGGGGGTTTTATAGCCATCCCTAAGGCTTGCTGAAGAGCATCTTCGGATATTCTTGAGCATATTCTTCTTTCTTTTTGGCCCTTAGATCAATCCTCTCTCTTGTTTGTTTTAATCTGATGGTTGGGAAAACACCACTAGCACCCGGATTGCCAACGTGGCATCCGTGTGTGCTAGTTGTGTTTCTTTCTAGCCTCCTGATTGGTTGAATGGGGTAAATGACGTGTCAAAGCCAATAATTAGATGCCACGTAGCCTCTTCGTTCCTCATACTCTCTTCCTATAAATTGGGGGATTTAATTCCCCCTCACGTGAATTACACGTGAGATAAAAAGCCCTTTGTTAATTCGACTTTTTGTTGATTAGGGTTCTTGGAACAGTAACTTAAAGTTACTTGTTTTATGTTTTGGAGAAGATGGAGTTGCATAGAGTATAACAAAAATTTATATTTAATGTGAGTGGTGGAAAAATGATGTAAAAGTGGGTGAGGGTCGTTTTAATAACGTGTGAATGTGTGACGGTTTACATTTACTTATTGTGTGAGTTAAATAACACTCACATGCGCCTGATTTAGCTTAGTAAACCCTAAAGCCCATGAATGTATTTCATTCCTCCTTTTCCCGTTATGGGCTTGGGCCCGTATCTTGTCAATTGTGCATTGGACTTGGATCAATCCATCCGTTTTCCCATTTCGGGCCTTGACTAAATGATTCTAACATAACTTCAATAATGGGCTTTTAAGGCCCATTAAACTCAAGTGTGGGTCCCACTTGGCCCGTTTTCTTGACAAATGATAAAATCCTCTAAAGTCGAGCTCGATTTTGGCTTCTTCAATCTTTTTCTTCAATCTCGTGCCGATTTTGCCGATTTTTGTGAACTTGGTACCTACACACATTCAAACAAGAAATACACATATACAAGGCATTTTTGATACATTTCATGCATAATTTCATTGTTATAAGATACAAATGATATGAGTATTTAAGCACATATCAATCACCGACTTTTTAAGGTATGCGGTTAAGAAAAACCGATGAACAACTAGACAATTTTTGCAATTTCTCCTTGTTATTTAACATACTTTTAAAGTTGGCGGAAAATCGAGGCATCATGATTAAAGCGTCGGCAAAACTTATGTTAAAATGCATATCACGAAACATCTTAATGAAAATCTCAAATTGGTAATTGTCTCGTTCTTGCCATTTTTCCTTGTGACGTCTCGATGGGTAAGGTAAGGGTGGTGTTGGGTGGGGCATAGGCATAGCCTTTGGAATTTCGGTTTCCAATGTTGGTAAAGGGTCGACCGTAGGTGTGGTTTGAGCGGTACTTCGTGGGATTTTAGTGTGCTCCTTTTCGACCACAACCTCGGGTTCTTCCGCAATTTCCTCCTCCGTATGAGTAATTGGTTGAGGAGTCGGCTCCTTAAAGGTCTTACCACTACGTGTGGTAATCACTTTCATCTCTCCCTTCGGGTTTGACACGGTGTTGCTAGGAAGACAACCCGAAGTAGAGGCTTTGTTCATCATGATTGCTTCCAAGATAGCATTGAGCTTAAATCCTTGCTTAGCGGCGCTTTGATCTATCCTTTGTTCAATCCTAGATTGACTTTGTTCAATTTTGTTGTTTTGACCTCTAATTTGATTTTCAAAATCATTTTTCAACTCTATTTTCATGTTGGCATTTTCCCTAGCAAAATTTGTTAATTTCCTTGTGTTTTTAGTCGTTTCCCTAGCTTGACTAGCCAATGCTCTTGGAAGTTTTCTAGAATCTTGTCATTTGCCGTAGCGTAATTCAAAAAAGTCATTTAGAACCTCTTTAATGTAATCACTTTGAAAACCTTGACTCAGGTTTTGAAAATTACGGTTTTGATTTTGGTTTTGCACTTGATTACTAGTCCCTTTATTCCCATTGTTGTTACCCTTATAATTGTTCCTTTGATTTCCTTGGTAACCACCTTGATTGTTGCGATAATTGTTAGCATTTTGATTTGGTGGAAAACCCGATGGTGTCATTTGATTAGTGCGGGTAACTTGACCGTTTTGGTTATAAGTTCCCGTGGCCGCATAGGCACTCGAAGTGTTACCACCGACGGTAATGCACTCGGAGAAATCATGACCTACACCACAATAAACACAATAAACCTCAACCGCTTTAGCCGTAGCGAGAGCGGGTTGTTCACCAACTTTAAACTCTACCAATAGTCCCTTAAGCTTATCAAAAATCTTGTTTTCCAAATTAGCCTCTATTTGGGAAGCGTCAATGGTATGTGACAATGAAGGCGAAGAAGAAGCCTTGTTAACACTTGGTGTGCTACGAGGGCTATAAACCTTGGACCTATTTTCATAGATCAACAATGCTTCTTCGACTGTTTTACACAAAAAATTACCAGCCGCGGCGGCATTGAGATAATCTCGTTCATGATCGTTTAATCTACTGTAAAACGTGTCGATTTGATGTAAGTCGGAAAAACCGTGATGAGGACATTCATGCAACCTTCTTTAAAACTATTCCAAGCCGTTGAAAAACTCTCATTGTATTGTTGTGAAAACTTTGAAATCTCGCTTTTCAAATGCGTAGTCTTAGAGGGCGGGAAAAATTGGTTCACGAACTTTGAAACGAGATCCTTCCACGTCAATATAGAATTGGGTGGCTCTTTCTCTAACCAAATATTAGTAGGCCCCGCTAAGGAATACGAAAAAAGCATCATCTTAATCACGTCATTCGAGACGTCCTTAAACTTGCAAGTCGACGTAAGACGATTTAAATGGCGAATGTGGTTATGAGGGTTGTCCTTTTCGTCACCACGAAACTTGTTGTTTTGGATTATGGACAATAAACCCGTCTTAACCTCAAAATTATCCGCAAGGATATCGGGAATCACAATCACTTCTCCATAACCCTCAGTGGGTGCTTGAAGTAACTCCATCATAGTACGATTAGCCATGGTGACTTCTTGTTCTACAATGGGTTCGTCAATGGGAGATTCTTCACTAGAAAGGTTTGGTGTTCCTTCCTTACGGTTTCGACGTTTATGTGCATGTTTTGCTTGGTTACGAGTTTGCATAAACGTCACGTACAACGTGGGGATGAGCAAAGAAGATTCTTTTTGGTGTTTTTACTTTTTCCAATTTTTTTTGTGCTTTTGATTGTTTTTACTTTTTTTTTGGATTTTTCTCGTGAATTACGTAGACACAAATCTACAAATCTCCCCTCTAAAGATTTATCGATTAAAGGAGCCTCAAGGAATGAAAACGATCACGTTGAGTGAACGCCTTCGATGACTTTAGAACGTTGGTGGAACACCAAAACGTTCAAGAGGGTTTAATCTTTGTAACCAAGCAAATATATATGATACGTAGATAATACTTCGGCGGCAAACCCTCGATTAACCTTTTTTCTCTTAACACGCACAAGCAAGCGGGGGAAACGAGGCGGCGCGAAGCACTTAAGAGCCTTTTTCCCTTAGGTCGTGAAATGCAACCTACTTATACCCATCTTATAGTTTGTGTTAATTAAAATCAAGCTTCTCGAAAGTAATTATCTATTTTGCTGAAATCCCAATTAAGGTTGCGTTTTCACGCTTTTGGAGTATTGTGGATTTATTATGATACGTAATACAATATAGTAATAATATTCACAAAAAACGAAAACCGATAATACGTGTGATTAGAGTGCTAATCACACAAATACGCTAATATCAAAAACAAAATTGTTCAAACTTAACACAACACGCCTCCCCGGCAGTGGCGCTAAAATGATTTGTAGTAAATCACACCCTTTAGGAAAAAGAGTGTATAAAGCGGTAAGTATTAAGTACACAATTTAGGAAAATCGTGCACTAATGACCCAAAGTAAATTGTGAGTTCGTTCTCGAGGAGGCTTATTGTATGTGTTATACTTGATGATATTTGAGATTAATATTCAGAAAAGAAAAGGGAAAAGAAAATGATGACTATTACGATTACAATTAAACTACGACGAATGCTAAAACGTAAAACGTAAAAACGTGTTGAAATTTAAAAATTACACTAAAAATTCCTAGAAAATCACAATAAATTCCTAAAAATATAATTAAGGATCAAAAATGAACAAAACTTTCTAGTACAATGCTAAAACCAAAAGCTGTAAACTATAAGACTAGCCCATAAGATGAAAATATTAAGATCTATCACAAAATAAAGTTGTTGCACAAAGAAATAAGCCATAAATGCTTATTGATAAGCTGAACACAGATTCGTACTAGCAGTGGCAAGCAGCAGTGGGAAAGGAGTTCTCACTGCTTGAACTAAAAATGTTGGTTTTATCCTGTTTTAGTGGATGTTTTTGGACAATAATGGCACCCCTACAACCAGTGAGTTGTAGGGAGTCAAGAACAAGCTAGAAAACAACAAATCACCAAGCTAATTAGTATAATTTAATCAAATAGTGCCCAAATATGGAAATAAGCAAGGTTTGATGAAATAAGCAGTTGTTTAAGCCATTTTAAGCCAATAAAACTCCACCAAAAGCATACAACAACAATATTTAACTTAATCAAGGACAAATAACCAACTTTCATGCAATGGATAACAAATTTCAAGCTAGTATTAAGCCTATGTGAGTTTCTGATGTAAATGATGAACACAATAAAACCTTTTGCTGATGCACTTGACCAAATTATGAGATTCAAATTCCCAAAACAGGTTATCTAGATGCACAAATTTTGGTTTATCACTTCTCAGCCTTAGTCTTATACCCTAGCTATCATTTGACCAAGTTTCAGTCCATACAAGCTTATAACTAACTTGTTTTAGTTCTTAATTTAGTTAAGGTACTTCAAGCCACAAGATATGCAGGTTTTTAGCAATATACCATAACAAAGCAAAACAAAGCACAAAGAGACCCTTAACACCTACTCAATCTTAACCAAAACTCACATTTCATACAATCTCAAACGCTCTTTAAAAACTGATTAACAAAATTTTTCAAAGACTTTTTGAGATTCAATATTTCAAAACATAAAAATCAGATCTAAACATACTTAAAAGAACATAAATGAACCAAGAATCACATAAGAACACTTATCATGAAATCATATAGCAGATTCATATATATTGACAGAAAAATAAAGAAAGGAAAAGAGATGGATAGCAAACCTCAGGGATGTACTATCCACACCCCGTTTGTTTGAGCTTTAGTGATGGCTAAACAATCACAAGCTTCCACTAAACCACCCTGCTAAGATTGAACATTGACTGAATATGACCTTAGCCTTGGTGATTTTTTTAAGCAATCCCACAAGATTTGCAGCCCACACTTATGCACCCACTACACCCAGATTTCTTCAATCTTGGTGTTATGGTCATCCATATGCATCAACTACAAAGCTAGGAACCCTTTTCTTTCAACCAAAGACCTCAACAAAGATTGAAACAGAACTTGAAGAACCAAAATGAAAAACTGATTTTTTTTGAAGCAAACTTAAAACAAACTTTTTGAAAACGAATTTAAAGCATGTAAACAATATCAAGAATAGTAAATTGGAACATGGATTTCGTCACAAACTTCAAACTTTTTTCATTAACAAGAACAAAATCTTTACAGAGTTTTGGCCTAGGAAACCATGAACAAGAGAAATGTAAGACATCCTATGCCTTTATATAGGCGTACAAAGTTTCTAGAAAGCTGATAAAAACTAAAACCCAAATGCCATGAAGTTCCAGGTTTGCCCTTTGAAGATTAGAATATGCTTTGTTTGAATTTGTCTTGGAGATGAAACATGTGACCAAGTTTGTTATGTAGTGATATCTTATGTTCATCTTGGGCGTAGGAATGAAGCACAAGCTGTGGGTCGTTGATTCTCTGGCATAACTTTGTTTGGTAGTATAAGGTAGGGCAGGGGAGGGTTTGATAAGCCATGTGGGTGATGGGGAAAGGTGATTAGGAGTGGTATTAGGCTTAGCTTAGTGGTAATCATGGATCTGTAGAAGATTAACCAAACCCCCTTGATTATACAGGGTAACTAGATTAGGGTTTATGTGTTCTTGGCTGGGAAATTAGGCGAGTTTAATCCAGATTAGAGGTGTAGTTAGGTGTTAAGGTGCCAAATTTAAACTTAACTAATTACTTAGTTAAATCCGGTAGTGGGGTGTGAGGTGGAAGAAAGGTGAGTTGTGATTAGTTGAGAGAGATAGTGGGGTGAGGTGGCGACCATTGGTTGGTTAAGGTAACTTTGCTTGTTTGCCGATTTTAGTCCCTCTTTTTTCTTCTTGTCTACATATCAAGTTTTGGCAGATTTAAATCAAAAACCCTTTGTTAATAAAGTTTCAACTTTCACACTTTGGCCACAAACATTTTTGCAAAGTATAATCAAGGGTATATTTTGTCATTTCTTGATTCTTCAAGGACCATGCATGACATGTCTTCAATTTTGAAAGTCTTTTCTTGTATTCTTGACTTTGTGGTGGACTAAAAGTAACAAGTCTTCATTTTGTAGGGACCATTCTTTCCAATTCTTCAAAGTTGAGGGTCCTTTTTAGAATTTTGACAAACTTTAGGGACCAAACTTGTAATTATGAATATACAAGGGTATAAAGTGTCAGTTCTTCAATGATGAAGGACCCTTCTTGTACACCTTCAATTATTCAAGGACTTTTCTTGGAAATTCAACACTTGGGTCCGATTCATTGTGCGGCTTCTTTTCCCGTGTTCGTTTTTGATTGATACTTGTGATCTTTTGTCATTTTCTCGATATCCGTACCTAAAATACACATTGAACAAACACAAGCATATATATGGCACTTTTTATGATATTTTCATCGTTTAAGCCCATTTTGGACGATGAGACTATGTATAAAAGCAGTCTCATCAGGGAGCAACCAAGGAAATAACCGCAACAACAACCGAGGAAACAACATAAACTACAACAACAATGTATGCATCTGCTCCTGTTTTTCCTGCTGCCCCTGCTGGCAAACAAGGTTATGCTGAAAATTTTAGTAAGTGTGAATTATGAAACTGGCATCATCCCATTGATGTGTGTCCTTCTAGGTGTGCTAAGTGTAATAGGATTGGTCATGAGAAAGGAAATTGTACTGTGGTGTGTTTTGGATTTGGAGAAAAAGGTCACATCAAGACTCGACGTCCAAAGGCTAGGAACCAGCAGAATGGTGGAGCTCAAGGCCGAGTGTATCAAGTGGTCAATAATGCTCAGCAGAATCCAAGAGTGGTCGCAAGTACGTTCCTTCTCAACGACCACTATGTTACTGTTTTATTTGATTCTGGTGCTGAGAAAAGTTTCGTGTCTCCTACCTTTACTCTTTTTATTGATATTACTCCTACTGCTTTAGACACTAGCTACGAAGCATAATTAGCAGATGGTAAGATTGTTAGCACCAATACAGTCTTACGTGGTTGTACCCTCGACTTGCGTAGTCACTTATTTAGAATCGACATCTTACCGACGCGTCTCGACAGTTTTGATGTTATTGTGGGTATGGACTGATTAGCATCTCATCGCACCATTATTGTTTTTTGATCGAATCGTGTGTATTCCCCTTTCCTCTGGTAAAACCTTAGAAATCCATGGCGAGAAGCCGGATGATAATCCGAATTCTATTTTATGTATCAAGGCTGGTGAGAAGAAGCTTGATGACATCTGAATTATTTATGAATTTCCTAGAGTATTCCCTGATGACTTGTCTGGACTACCTCCTATACACGAATTTGAATTTCGTATCGACCTTATTCCAGATGCTTTTCATGTTATTAAGCCACCTTATCGTTTAACCCCGTCCGAAATGAATGAATTGGCAAATTAGCTTAAAGAGATACAAGAGAAAGGTTTCGTTAGACAGAGTCATTCACCGTGGGGAGCTCTTGTGCTCTTTGTTAATAAAAAGGATGGTGCAATGAGAATGTGTATTGACTACGGTGAATTAAATAAGCTGACAATCAAGAATCATTACCCCTTCCTCGAATAGACGGCTTATTTGATCAATTACAAGGTGCTTGCTGCTTTTACAAAATAGATCATTCAGGTTACCATCTTTTAAGAGTACATGAAAGTGACATTTCCAAAATCGCATTCAGAACCCGTTATGGTCACTTTGAATTTATTGTTATGTCATTCGGTCTTACAAATGCTCCTATCGTCAGACTTAATGAACTGCGTTTGCAAGCCTTACTGTTGGGAATTATATATCTGGAGTTGATATGACAAAACAAGATGAAGGACCTAATAGTAAATAGTTAGCTTCTATAGTAAGCTAGGGTTTTGATGTAACCCTAGTACCTCTATTATATAAAGAGGTTTAGGCACACATGGTTATTCATTCATTCACAAACAATGTAAACCATAGGTATGTGTGTGTTTCTCCTGGTTTCAAGCCTATTATGCGCCAAGAGTAGTTAATAGCTTTATTAATAGTATGATTTATTAGTGAAAGCCTTGTCCATGATTATGATTGTGTTCTTTATTATTCCGCTGTGCTAGTTACAATCGCGATCATGATATCCTAGATGAGTTTAGATCCTAAGACTCAACAAGTGGTATCAGAGCTTGTTGGCTCTTGATCTGGTTGATCTACAAGGTTTTTGTTAGTATTTTCTATTTTTCAATAAATAATGGTGTACATACTGATCTAGGGTTTTTCCTGGCAAACCCTAGAAGATTCGTGTGGTTGCTGCTGAAAGAATTCTTGGTGTTGTTGTTACTTTGAAACTGTCTCATGTTTTTTCTTGGTTCTGATCATGTGTGTTGATATTAGGGTTTTTCCAGCAAACCCTAAATTCTGAAAAAGATGGTTGATGTCTTTACTTACATTGGTGAGTCAATCATTTGATTGATGATGAGCCCTTGTTGAGATATATACACAACACTTGATGTTCAGATCTTGAATCTGGTTGGTGTTCGTTGACAAAGCTGTGTTCATGGTCCAAGAAATTGGTTACAATGTTATTCTGTCCTGAATAAAATCAGCTGGTTTGTATTCTGGTGGAATAAGATAACGTGTATCAAGCCTTCATTTTGTTCGTCAAACAAGGACATACGTCTTGTGTGTTTTCTGTTTTGTACGTATAGTGATAGGAAAGAGACTTATGTAGCCCTTTAGAAGTATTGGCAGGCATGGATCATGATACTACCATGGGTTTCTTAGAAGTATATGAGAACTAAATGGTCCATGCACTTGATAGTACTATTGGTCAAAGAACTTAGAATGGTTTTGGAAGAAGGATATTATTCAGACGCAAGAACAGATGCTGTTGAAAAGGGTTAGTACATTTTATTTGTATTTGATCATGTACGTCACATACTACGATTTTCAGAGATCGCATTTATCTGAGATTGGGAATACGAGAGAAGTGATCAAATTCCTAAGTTTTAGGAGATGATATCTCTTTTATTTTTGGACGTTATGTGAAGATATCATGGTCCTGTGTTTCCTGAATATCATTAACGTAACTAAGGTTACCTTGATAAGTTCGTCATCGTCTTTATTGATGACATCCTTATTTACTCGAAATCTGAAGAAGAACATGAACATCATCTGAGGAAAATTCTAAGTCTCCTTGATAAAGAGAAGTTATATGCCAAAATCTCAAAGTGTGAATTTTGTTTGAAAGAGGTCTAATTCTTAGGTCACGTGGTTAATCAAGATGGTATACATGTGGATCCTAGTAAAGTTGAAGCAGTTAAGAATTGGAAAACTCCTGAATTGCCTACTGAGGTCCGCTCGTTTCTTGGGTTAGTTGGATATTATCGTAGATTCATTGAAAATTCTCCAAAATTGCCAAGCCTTTAACCCTACTAACCCAGAAGAATAAGAATTACATATGGGGCGAAGATCAAGAGCAAGTCTTTTTCATATTGAAGGAAAAATTGTGTAATGCCCCAGTGTTAACACTTCCGGATGGGCCAAATGACTTTGTAGTTTATTGTGATGCATCCTACCAAGGTTTCGGGTGTGTTCTAATGCAGCGAGGCAAGGTGATTGCTTACGCCTCAAGACAACTCAAAATCAATGAAATGAATTATACCACTCACGATCTGGAGTTGGGTGTAGTGGTATTTGCATTGAAAATATGCGGACGAAAAGTGTGATATACACTAATCATAAGAGTCTTCAATATATCTTTGACCAAAAGGACTTGAATATGTGTCAAAGACGATGGTTAGAACTTATTAGTAACTATGAATGCTAAATTAAGTATCACCCGGGCAAGGCCAATGTAATGGCAGATGCTTTAAGCATGAAAGAAAGTCTTAAGCCGAGGAGAGTGCGTGCTTTGAGTATAACCATTAAATCTGGCCTCAAGGCTAAGATTTTAGAAGCACAAAAATAAACTACAAAGGACCTTAGGGCTCTAGTTGAATGGCTGTAAGGATTAGATGTTCAAATTGAAAAGAAAGATGATGGAAACATTTACTTTGTTGGTCAAATATGGGTTCCATTCATTGGAGGAATAAGGAAAATAATAATGGACAAAGATTATGCTTCGAGATATTCGATACAACCTGGTGCAGATAAGGTGTAGTGCCGATTTGAGAGACGTCTATTGGTGGCCTGGTATGAAGAAAGACATAGCATCGTATGCCAACAGATGTCTTACTTGTTCAAAGGTTAAAGCAGTACACCAAAAACCTTCGGGTCTTTTACAACAACCGGAAATCCCTGAATGGAAATGGGAAAAGATTACGATGGACTTAGTTACAAAGTTACCTAGAAGCAGTGGTGGTTACGATGTAGTTTAGGTTATATTTGATAGATTGACCAAATCTGCTCATTTTCTTCCAGTTCGCCATACAAAACGGAAAGATTGGCACGAATCTACATTAAAGAGATTGTTGCAAAACACGGAGTACCGGTGTCGATTATTTCAGATAGGTATGGTATTAATGAGTACAGCTTATCACCCAAAGATGGATGGTCAGAGTGAACACACTATTTAGACTTTAGAAGACATGTTACGGGCATGTGTTATGGATTTTGGAGGCAGTTGGGACACTCATATTCCATTGGTTGAATTTCCCTATAATAACAGTTACCATAAGAGTGTCGAATGTTCACCATTCGAGGCGTTATACGGGCGTAAGTGTAGATCACCAATGATATGGAATGAAGTGGGTGAAAGTCAAATGATAGGGCCTGAATTAGTTCAAGAAACTACATAAAATATTATGTAGATTAGGGAAAGGCTGAAAACTGCTAAAACGAGGAAATTCATAACCTTGCTTATATTATAGATGGAATGATATATAAAGAAAGAGAGAGAGATGAAGAACTAGAGAGAGAAAGTAGAGAGAGGTTGGAGAGAATATGTGAAATATTGTATGATTAACGAAAGAATGTGTGAACCAACCCCTCCTAACATGCTAAGAGGGGGTTTATGTAGCTCACCCTACATGTGGGCTTCATGGATTATATTGTAAGACTATTACTACGAGCCCATACTACGTATATATTGTTGGAGTGACTGATACATCCTAAATACATAAAAACGTATTTCCAACAATCTCCCCCTAAGGGAGGTCACTCGAAAGTACAAGGGGGTTACCCAAGTTACGATAATAAAATAAACCTAGCATACTATGCTTTGTCTTGACTTGTAGTCGTCTTTTCTTTTTCTTGTGAATATCCTGATGTGATCTTTGACTTTAGTCTTGAGCACGTTTCCTTGCCTTGAACTTGTGCATTCATCACTTGTGATATTCGCCTCCTCGTGACTTCATGTTACACACACTTATACCTTTATAAATTCTTGAAAGCTTCAGAGTTTGATACAGCGGAAGACTTGATGTTGGAACTTTCTAGAATTTGCTGATGTCTTAAGTGCATAAATTATAAGCATCTGGGGACAACTTCTTCTCGGACACCGCAACGCCACCCTCTTCAGATGTAGCAACGTAAGTAGAAACGAACGAAATGCCTTTGAATATTTCATTCTAATTTGGTAGCATTTTCCTCTGGTCGGTGAAGACCATTGGACGATATAAAATATCGTACATGTGTAAGGTAATTTCAATTAAGAATCTCCATCTCAAAGTAGATTGCGAACATAAAGAGTAAATCATTTGGATAAAAGTATCCTTATGATTGAAGCGTCAATTCAGATTCTTGGAACAATTTTGATTCATTTAAGAATCGCACCATCATTGCTTTCCAGTTGTCACGAGCTTGATTCACAATGAATCTTGCAATTTGCCTAGCAAGTGTTGTTTGATGTTAACACTAGAAGGATTTCCATTTGTCACCGTAAATACTATATAGTATCATGAAGATTTTGCGTAGGACTCTTAAAATCATTCTTACTTTTCAGTGTGTGAAGAAGCAAGGAAATATGGAAATGTGTCCTAATGAGATTATTGATGATCTCAAGTGGCTCTAGACTCGATTGTGCATATTGTATTTTAGTGATCGGAGGCTAGAGAGGAGTGCCACCATTTCAATACCAATTAATTCGGAGTAAATAAATCGATAGAGTACGTGTTGATCTCCGTGTGATTAAAACAAATACCTTTTAAGAGAAATCTGAGTTAGCTAGAATGGGTTGTGCATTGTATCACTGGGTTCATGATGTCTTATCTTCAATACCTAGCATCATTAAAATGAGCCTGATAGCATATGTATTGACCCGGTTTCTGCATAAGTTGTAAGGAGGGATTATTTCTTTAGACCCTTTATCTTTACAATTCTTTTTCATTCTTCAAACCCTTCAATGCCTACCAATACGTCATCACTAGCATCTTGTTGTGATTGTTCTAGTGCTAACTTACGTACTTGGTCGACATTCAGCTACGTTCACAAACTTTCTCCATCTTTCCTAAGGACTACTATTTCTAGCTATGAAATGTCCTTGTGAAGATTCCTTCGGTTTTGGAAGAATCATTGAACTTAACCTATCCTACCATCCTTATGTCACCACAATCGTCACCGACGTGAAATAGATAGGTTATGGGTAAGTGTATGTCCCTATGAAATCCATTTTGAAGTGCAAATCCATTTGCTCCCCCTTAACATATGTCTCGATGTTCGAAAACATTTCGCACATGTTGGGATGAGCCAACACATTAAGTCAAACCAATGTATTAACTGATCTCATATTAAATAACATTTTCTCCCCTATATTAAAAATATTAACCCAACCGATATTTTTGATATCAATTGATTTAATGAAGTTTTAAGAGAATTTGGGAAGAAAGATGTAAAGCCAAATTATTTTCATGATTTTCACAAGCCCCCCTCAAATTAATGAGGGTAAACTTGATACGCACTAGAAGTACCCTTGATACATAAGTGTAAGGTACTTATCACGTGCAAATATCATGGGTGATAATGTATTCACAAGATTATAAATTTACGAGGTTGGACTTGAATGATAAGAACATCATATGATAGAATCATGTGGTTCTTGTTGAGAAATGTTGGTCTCCCTCGTCACGTCTGAAGTTATCTCTATACACCACATGTATGATTGGTATTTTTGTCTTGACACCAATTGTGAAGTCGGTATTTTTGTCTTTACACCAGCTGAAAGATTACTCCTCTTGTCTTGGCACCAATTGAGAAATTGATACTTCTGTCTTGACACCAACTGAAAGATTAATACTTTGTCTTGACACCAATTGTTATCACTATCAATACACAATGAATCAACATCGAAGAATCTGAATGCTAGACAATTACTCCCCCTCATTGTTGATCCGTGTTCTATCTAAAGAGTTGTAGTCGTCGTTTGAGTAGTCGCATCATCGAGTATGTGTATACCAATTCGTAGTTTCTCAATTTGTAGAGATGATAACTTCGTAAAAACAAGATTTCTCTCGTTTTAACAAATAAATGCCCTAAAGCATACATATATTCGTGTTAGAGATGACACCAAATGTTAATAAGGACACGATCCCTTACATGGTTATAAAGTAAAGCATTCACGAGAAAATTAATTCCTGTTGTTTAGTCAAAGTTTTCAAAAGAAATACTTGACTTTAATATGAAAAGCGGGTTACTATCTGAAATAATAGCAAGCCATATTACACAAGCTGAAAAACTTTGAATGTTTTTAATATTAGCCCATGGCCGAGAAAAATTTGTTGAGATATGCGATCGTTTAGCCATCGGTAAATTCGTGAGCCTATCGGGGGCTGATATCGCTCATTTATACGAGTTTTTCATAGCGATATTTGTTATGTTTTGTGTCCTAAACGTAATGGATAGACCCCATATTACTTATATTTTGTGAAAAGTGTGTTTTGTAGGTTCTCAACTCACCATGTCTTACCGACAAGAAAGAGTTGATTCACCTTGAGGGTACGGCTCTTGGTGTGACACATCAAATCCGTTGATGGTTGCCAGGTTACCCAAAACTGGATGGTTTTCACTTGCCATGGTCCTAGACTGAAAAGTGGCTAATCCAAGGGGGTACGGCTCTTGGTAAAGATTTTATCAAATCCGTTGATAGCTGTAATAGCTTGCTTAAAGCTATAGGGTGTTCAATTCACCGATGCTTCATTGCTAAGAATTGGCGAGTCCAGAAGGGTACGGCTTCTGGTAAAGACATATCAAATCCGTTGACGGCTGTGATGGTTTGCCTAAAATCATCAGGGTACCCCCACTCACCATTGATTCACGTTCTAAGAGTTGGGCTGGGTTCTAGTCTCCCAGGGTGATGCTTATTCCACCAGAAAGACTGGCTAGCCCAAGAGCGAGCAGCTACTTGGTAAAGGCTCATCAAATCTGCTCATGTTGCTGTAAAGATTTGGGACCAAAAGGGGCTAAGCAAAACAAATCAGGGAAATCAGTATCAGCCTCGGATCAAGAGTTGCGCCGCAGGACATACCTGTTGCGGCGCAACAGAAGTTGCTACAAATCAGTTCAGCCTCGGATCATCAATTGCGGCGCAAGACTCAATAGTTGCGGCGCAACTAAAGAAGCTACAGGACTTGGCACTTGCGGAACAAGAGTTGCGGCGCAAGACCTAACAGTTGCGGCGCAACTGGTCTTTTTGCAGTTACAAACTCTGTTTTTATTTCCTCATTAAGGGGGAAACTAAAGAGTAAGTGGACATCATGGGACATTATTGCTAGACGTTTTTTGATGTCCCAGGAGAAGTATTTAAGGAACACAACATCCACAACAAGGAGGACGATCATACAGCAATCCATTCATATCATCATACACTCAACATCCATTCTTGAAGATATAATTCAAGAATCATCATCATCAAGCTTTAGCATAATTTTCATTATCATCATAAGTTTCTATTGAACAATTGTTACTTCAAGTTTTTACTTTGTTACTTTGAAGATCATTGGAACCTTTTTCTCAATTTGGTATTTATCTTCTATCATTTTAATAGCAAGATTAAAGTATGTCTTTTACATATTCAATTGTGTTTGTTACAATCATGAGTAGCTAATTCCTTTATACGTTTGCTTGGATTATGTGATGTTTATGTGTTAGATTTTGGGTTGGAAATTCGATTGATTTGTTGAGATTAATTGGGGATCCGTTTGGGTTAATAACTTAATTATCTTGTCAAAATTGTTTATACTCTTGTTTGGTAATCTAAAAACGGGTATTCGAAAGGAATCCGTAATTTTTACTAAAATAGGAACGAATTAATCGGCCTGTCTTTAGTTGATTATAAGTGAATGATATTCGAAAGGAGTCATTAACAACAATTTTCATAAGTAGATATTCACACAAACGCTAGCTACTAAATTAAGAGAAATCGGTTTAGGAGTTAGTAAGCTATTCGAAAGGAAGCTTATAAATTAATTCTCACTTATCAGCTTGAAACTTTATGCACTATTACTTGAGGTGTTAACGGTATTCGAAAGGAATCGTTGCATGGTTAGGTAATTGGAGAAATCCGGTATTCGAAAGGAACTTAGGATTTTACATTAGAAGTTTATCGATATTTTCATACCTAAGGAATAACTCATAGTCATTCACGGTCCAAGCAAGCGTATCTTTTATCCATATTTGAAATCTTGAATATTTTCACTGTTTTTATAAGCAAGTCTTCACTAAGACTAAAACCAATTTGTTACTCGTTACGCATTTTTACTAACTAATATTTCAACTATAAATAGTCCCTGTGTTCGAACCCGATATTTGCTAATACTATTTTACAATTGACAAGGGTACACTGCCCGTGTTATAATCTAGTAAAGGTTAATTTTGGGAAAACTAGATTGCACGCATCAAGTTTTTGGCGCCGCTGCCGGGGACTTGATTTAGTTGAATATTTTTCACGGGTATTGTTGTTTGTGTTGTGATTTTCAGGATTATTGATTGTGTATGTACACGAGATCCCAAGGGAAACCATTGCAAAGTCCTTTGTCGGATCCGGAAAAACTTTTGAGGAATCGGGGTTTAGGAGCAGTCGCTTCGGTAGTTTATAGTGAAAGCATATCCTCCGAGGATAAAGTTGAATCAGTTTTTGAAGAAGAAATGTCAGACCACGATGATGATGATGCTGGACCAAGGAACAATCCACCCAATCCTTTTGACATACCGATGATCGATAGGAATAGGATGGTACCACAGACGAATGGGTCGGCTATTGTGGCACCGGATTTGGGGGATGACTTTTCCGTTAAAGGTCATCACTTAAAGATGATTCAAGATAGTACCTTTGACGGACATTTCAAGTCCGACCCGCACAAACATGTGGCGAGTTTCATGGAGACATGTAGAATGTTTCGATATGGAGCGGGTCAAGTGGAAAGCGTTATGCTAAGTTTGTTTCCATCGTCTCTCACGGGAGAGGCGAAAACATGGTTTAATGAATTAGAGCCGGGTACGATTAGAACTTGGGAAGAAATGAGGGAGCTTTTTGTAACAAGATTTTTTCCACCTATTTTGCGCAGGAAGCTATTGAATCAAATCCGTTCTTTTCAACAATGGGACAACGAGTCCATAACAAGTGCTTGGATTAGGCTTAAGGAATTGTTAAGGAACTGCCATGGGCACGAGTTAGATAAAGATGAAGTTATTGATATCTTCTACTACGGTTTGGATAGTCGTTCTCAACATGACTTGGATTTGGCAGGTGGTGGCAGTTTCTTATACAAGTCACCAAACGAGGCTCACCGAATGATGGAAGATCAAGTTCAAGCTCATATTGCTAGGGATCGGATTAATAGGAATAGGAGAACCAGAGGAACGGTAAACCAAGTTGAAGAAGGAGGTAGTAGTGGTAGCAACAAAGAAGTGGTGAACGAGATTAAAGCCTTGGGTAAGGAAATGAAAAGCCGAATGGATCGTTTGGAGAAAGATGTACACTTAGTGAAAAACGGTTGTGGGAAATGCGGGGGACCTCACTACACGGATGATTGTGAGCCGAAATCTGAGGAGGCTAACTATGCCAACTATGGGTATCAAAACCGGGGAAATAGTGGGTATGGAAATAAGAATCAGGGAAACAGAAATGAGGCGAGATTTCAACCCAACCAATCGAAACAAAAGGAGGAGCATACCGAACAGAATTTTGAGGAAATGATGAAAGATTTTGTCTACTCCCAAAAGGCAGCTAATGATATGATGGCTAACTCCATGAAAGGATTCACCGCAAAATGGGAGCAAAACCAACGGAACACCCAAGCTAACATGCAAGACTTGGAGCGAAAATTTGAAAGATTAAGTGAAAAGTTCTCGAACCGACCAACGGGTCAAATGCCAAGTTCAACCCAACCAAATCCGAGGCAAAATCAAAACAACACCGGAGGATCATCGAACCAAGGGTCGAAGTATGTAACACCAAATAATCGTGATGAGCATGTGAACGTTGTGGAGACTAGGTCTGGACCCAAGTATGGGGGGAACCGAGAATTGGTGCTAAATAAAGACAAAACAGGAAATACAGCTGAAACAGACAAGTTGCGCCGCAACAACCAAAAACTTGATGCGTGCAATCTAGTTTTCCCAAAATTAACCTTTACTAGATTATAACACGGGCAGTGTACCCTTGTCAATTGTAAAATAGTATTAGCAAATATCGGGTTCGAACACAGGGACTATTTATAGTTGAAATATTAGTTAGTAAAAATGCGTAACGAGTAACAAATTGGTTTTAGTCTTAGTGAAGACTTGCTTATAAAAACAGTGAAAATATTCAAGATTTCAAATATGGATAAAAGATACGCTTGCTTGGACCGTGAATGACTATGAGTTATTCCTTAGGTATGAAAATATCGATAAACTTCTAATGTAAAATCCTAAGTTCCTTTCGAATACCGGATTTCTCCAATTACCTAACCATGCAACGATTCCTTTCGAATACCGTTAACACCTCAAGTAATAGTGCATAAAGTTTCAAGCTGATAAGTGAGAATTAATTTATAAGCTTCCTTTCGAATAGCTTACTAACTCCTAAACCGATTTCTCTTAATTTAGTAGCTAGCGTTTGTGTGAATATCTACTTATGAAAATTGTTGTTAATGACTCCTTTCGAATATCATTCACTTATAATCAACTAAAGACAGGCCGATTAATTCGTTCCTATTTTAGTAAAAATTACGGATTCCTTTCGAATACCCGTTTTTAGATTACCAAACAAGAGTATAAACAATTTTGACAAGATAATTAAGTTATTAACCCAAACGGATCCCCAATTAATCTCAACAAATCAATCGAATTTCCAACCCAAAATCTAACACATAAACATCACATAATCCAAGCAAACGTATAAAGGAATTAGCTACTCATGATTGTAACAAACACAATTGAATATGTAAAAGACATACTTTAATCTTGCTATTAAAATGATAGAAGATAAATACCAATATGAGAAAAAGGTTCCAATGATCTTCAAAGTAACAAAGTAAAAACTTGAAGTAACAATTGTTCAATAGAAACTTATGATGATAATGAAAATTATGCTAAAGCTTGATGATGATGATTCTTGAATTATATCTTCAAGAATGGATGTTGAGTGTATGATGATATGAATGGATTGCTGTATGATCGTCCTCCTTGTTGTGGATGTTGTGTTCCTTAAATACTTCTCCTGGGACATCAAAAAACGTCTAGCAATAATGTCCCATGATGTCCACTTACTCTTTAGTTTCCCCCTTAATGAGGAAATAAAAACAGAGTTTGTAACTGCAAAAAGACCAGTTGCGCCGCAACTGTTAGGTCTTGCGCCGCAACTCTTGTTCCGCAAGTGCCAAGTCCTGTAGCTTCTTTAGTTGCGCCGCAACTATTGAGTCTTGCGCCGCAATTGATGATCCGAGGCTGAACTGATTTGTAGCAACTTCTGTTGCGCCGCAACAGGTATGTCCTGCGGCGCAACTCTTGATCCGAGGCTGATACTGATTTCCCTGATTTGTTTTGCTTAGCCCCTTTTGGTCCCAAATCTTTACAGCAACATGAGCAGATTTGATGAGCCTTTACCAAGTAGCTGCTCGCTCTTGGGCTAGCCAGTCTTTCTGGTGGAATAAGCATCACCCTGGGAGACTAGAACCCAGCCCAACTCTTAGAACGTGAATCAATGGTGAGTGGGGGTACCCTGATGATTTTAGGCAAACCATCACAGCCGTCAACGGATTTGATATGTCTTTACCAGAAGCCGTACCCTTCTGGACTCGCCAATTCTTAGCAATGAAGCATCGGTGAATTGAACACCCTATAGCTTTAAGCAAGCTATTACAGCTATCAACGGATTTGATAAAATCTTTACCAAGAGCCGTACCCCCTTGGATTAGCCACTTTTCAGTCTAGGACCATGGCAAGTGAAAACCATCCAGTTTTGGGTAACCTGGCAACCATCAACGGATTTGATGTGTCACACCAAGAGCCGTACCCTCAAGGTGAATCAACTCTTTCTTGTCGGTAAGACATGGTGAGTTGAGAACCTACAAAACACACTTTTCACAAAATATAAGTAATATGGGGTCTATCCATTACGTTTAGGACACAAAACATAACAAATATCGCTATGAAAAACTCGTATAAATGAGCGATATCAGGGGCACACACTCAACACGAAGAACACATTTTTATTATTACGTTTATTATATATTATTAAACGTTTAATAAAAACTTCACTATTAATTAGTTAAAGGTAGTTAAATTAATTAACAGGTTGAAATTAAGTATTTTGAATTTCGTTTATTCTCGATTCTTGACAAATTGAAAGTCCTAAAAAACTCAAGTCTTTAACTGTTCTTGGTTGTTAAGGGTATTTGGAAGTCTATGTCTAATTCAATCAACAAGTAAAAAGTGGAAAATAGTAGGCTACGTATCCGTAAAACACTTTGCAAATACCAAGTACTATTCACCAAAATTCAAAATGTAAATGCATAAGAGTAAAAGTGCTTGAAATGTAAGCTAAATGAAAGTTAAAGGGCTAAAATGTAAATGTTAGAAACTAAAAGGACCAAAAATGTAAAATTCTAACAACTCGTAACAAATTTAACAACTTTCTAAAACTGCCTAACCAATTTTATCAAAAACTGAAAGTATAAGGACTAACAACTTGCAAACCCTAAAAACAAGTAAGATTATCACTAAATGAAAGCAGTTAACAAGTAAAAGGACCAAAGTGCAATTAATATGAACTATTGAACAAAAACGGGTATAACCACTTCAATAAGCTGGACTGAGCTTATTACTGGACCAAATTAAATCTAGTTAGTTTTAAAGAGCTTAAAATGGAAAATTAACTAGACTTTTCCAAGGAATCTGCTTAAAAGGTTGTAAAACAAAAGATAGCTTATTCTAATAAGCCAAGAATAAGCAAACATGAAACTGAGACTTCCACAACTTGATTTTATGAACAATCTGATTAATAAGCTGACAAGGAGTATGGAATGTCTTTCCAAATTGAAAATGATTCACTAGTTAAGCCAAAAAATGAAATTAAGCTCAAATGAGCTTATTTGACCAAGCGTTGACCAACTTTTTGAAAAAGCTAAAAAGTTCTAAATTTACTCAAGACATATTGGCAACAAGATTTGTGAAGAAAAATTGGCAAATTTGTGAAGTGGAAATTGAGATACAAGAAATCAGTTTAGTTTATATCACATAAACTTGCATTTGATCATGAGCTTATTAAAAAGCTTATTTCTCATTCAATCTTGCAAACGGTATAATTTCCTTTAACACACTAGAAGCTTGGATGTTAAACTACAAGTAGGAACTGGTTTCAAGCAAAATGATCAAGTAATAAAGGAATGGCGATGGATTGAATTTGGCAAGTTTTCTGATTAACTAGAAATCAAGTTTTGACCCAAACTATTTTTAGACCAATTGCCTCTTTGACTAAGTTTTTGACAACACAACTGAACCAAAATGATCACACAATGTTACTTGATGTAAATGAACAAGAATCATTCATTTACACAAATTCTAATCACCAAAACTCATTTATTCCAAACACTGCTTTAAACAACTGTATAAGACTTTTGTAAATGGACTTTGAGCACAAGTATGAAACAGGTTATGAAATGTATCCAGACATGTTTAGTTAATGAAATGAGAGTAATTTGAACTGAATACAAACTTGCAAACACACTTAACCACTAAATGATCTATATGACCTATTACTGATGAAAAACAAAGCTGAAAACAAGTAAACTCATATCAAAGCTACAATAACACTCAAATACTATCAAACTATCACAATTACACTAGAATCAAACTAAACACATTATCAGTTCATCAAGTAATAGCTAATCTAGGAATGTAACATGCAAAACATTTCAAAGGAACCAAAAATAGGAATTTGAGACCTTTTAGCAAGAAGCCTCCTTTGATGGAGTAGAGGAGTGTTGAACTCTCTATAACTACTTCCTTCAAACCAATTCAACTATAATCAACAACCAATTCACCTCCAAAAGCCATTTCTGAATCAAATCAACAAAATCTGCTTCAAACTACTTCAACAGGTACTGGAATGGAACTGAACTTGCTAGAAATGCTTGATAAGCTTCCAAATCACAACACAAACTCCATTGATCAATGTAGATTAACAGAATCACAAGATATCAACATAAATGCAGGATTGAGTAAAGTGAGGATGAGATATGAACTGTTTGTTTTGTTTTATTATTTTGGAGGGAAAGTTTGTTACAAAATCTAACTGAATAACTACCTCTCAAGTGTGTGTCAAACACTTGAGAGAAGCTAACTAACTAAAAGTAGAAATGGAATTGAGAGAGAAATTACAAGTGTGTGTTTTTCACACTTTAACTACTTTTTAAGCTACCCATTATAAATGAAGTCCTATCTCCTATTTATAGAGCTGGAGTTGAGAAGTTGTTGGAGATTATGACGTGTCTCAGCCAATGAGAGAGTGCCAGGTGGTATGAACTGGGTAATTGCAAATCCGTCTTCAAGAACACAAAAGGGCTTTTTGATTATGTTGATTCTCAGTCTAATTGAGTTGTATAGCTGGATTCGTCTTCCCATTTGGAGTCTTTTTCATGTAGAAATTTTATCTTGAAATGCAGTGTAACTCCAATTTGATTCTGGGCTCGTTTAGCTTTGGAGATGACACGTGTCGTCTTTTTATTTGTCCTTATATTAGCACACGGATCATTATCCGTTTTTGGATATAATGATTATTGCATGTAGGCTCCTGATTGGTTAATAAAAGGATAGTGGAGGTACTGTGCTTGGATTCGTTTATTAAATGCGAGTTAATGAGTGGGATAGCTGGCGTGTAACTTGGCAATCCGGATAACAATTTTCTTGCCTTTTGATTGGTGGAAATGGTAATGACACGGATTAAGACCAAAGTTTGTGTAACTTTGTCATTTTCAGTCCCTCTCTTTGGCAGAATATTCAATTGAGCTCATTTCTTCATTCTTTTGGCAAATTAAGTCCTTTGACTTGTATTCTTGATTATTTAACTCACTTGACTTGGTTGACTTGAAAGTTGACCAAGTTTGACTTTAATCTTGACTTTTTTTTCCCAAAATTGCATTTAAGTCCCTCACCTTTTTAACATTGTCAAGATAGGTCCTTTTCTTCAAATGGCTTGTCATTTTTGATCCTTCTCTTTTTCATCATAAATGAGCTTGATTTCCACTTGTTTTCTTGAAATTGTATCCTTGTTACCTATTTAAGCACAAACACAAAACATACCACAAAATACTGCTTTATAGCATAAAAGTTATGTATTTTCTATGTGTTTTAGGGTAATTTGTTGACTTATTGATATGAGATTTTTCTCATATCAAATCCCCTCCACTTGATCATTGCCATGACCTCATGCAATGCAATATTTTAAAAAACAAATTTACATTTTTCTCATAATTAACCCACCTTGGCCAATATGGAATGCTTTTACACTACTCTACACTATATGATGCATGATTTTGATTTTGTACAATGCAATGTAAAGGAAACCAATTCTATTTATATATTTTTGATTTTTCATAAATGGTTTTGATGGAAAAACTCATAAAGAAATCAATGACTTGAATTAGGGCTTTGGTACCATGAACACTAATCACCCTCAAGTTTCACTTTCCCCATACCAAGCTTAAAAATAGGATCATTGTATTCACAAGTAAAAAGTGCATCAACTTATTCATGACAATTAAATGTGGAACCGGTTATTATTTGAGCAAATTGCTTGAAGGCAAATTTGTCATTATTTAAAGCGTGAAATATAAGAAATGCAAAATCCAAAAATAAGGAAGCACGGTTTTAATCCTAAGTAATCCTCTCATCCATTACTTGAAAAACCGCTCACGATTAATATAAGTCCGACTCAAGAGTAATAAGTCATTCGCCTTATGTGTAAAATCCTTATGTCATGCATTAATAAGTAGCTATACACTCGCTAAGGAAAGAAAAATAAAACTCATGCAATAATTTATATCCGCCGCCTTTTTGAGACTTTGGATCTTCAATCCCGCAACCCGTCAAGGTAATATTGGATTGGAGCAACTATCAAATCCTCGCAACCCGTCAAGGTAATATTGGAATTCAATAGTCACTATAATTAACACTTCACTGCCCCTCTTGGGAGTCTTGTATAATTATTATTTTTTTATCTTTTTTTTTTCTAGCCACTCATTTTTTTCATAAGCCGCTCTTATTTTTCTTTATTCCTCACAAAGAAAGTTGAAAAGAATAAAAGGAAAAACACCCGCTAAGTATTAAGCATGACATAAGTCTAGTACACATAAAACGTTCTAACTTAGAATCTTAAGACGTACTTATATCAACCATGAATGATTTGTCAAAAATGCATAAGAGACTACAAACCAATTAAAACCGTTCTTGATTATTTATTAACATATATACATGCAAAGAAAATAGAGGCAAAGAAAGAGAAGGGTTTAGCCACAATTAATTATCATAAAGTTTATCTAGCCCTTTTATACTTGCTTCAACTCTATCATCTCCCATTCTTTACAAATTTAAAATCTCAAATAATGAGAGTCGTGGATGCTTAGCCTAATAGACCAATGAAGGAATACATGGTTAAGGATACTAGCTAGAGTAAGCTTAGATAAGCAAACTCGTGTTGAGTCAAAGTATCCATGGCGGGCCTAATATGTCAAAGAAGTCTAAATTTGTTAAACCATGTCCTTATTATATTTTTTTTTCTTTTTATATATTTTTGATAAAGAACAAAAGAAGAAATATATACAATGCAAATGTGTTATGCAAATGAAAAATGATTTATGCAAAAATTATGAATGCCTATTTTTAGTGACCAAAGTAGATCAAAAATTTGAAAAATGTTTGAAAAAATAATTTCCAAGTTATCATGAAGGTCAATGACAAAGTCTAGGTAAGGTCACTTTGATAGAAGACCCCCTACACTTAAGCTAAACATTGTTCTCAATGTTTAAGAGCATGGGAGTATAAACTCCCCTACACTTATGACAATGAATAGGCTTGGCTTAACCCAAGCTAAGGAAAGATCAACTATAGTGAATTTATTTTTAAAGCTCAATGTGTCTATGAAAAATCACAATAGTAACAAAGTGAACCAGATACAAGGGCCTCCTCCATAAGCTCCAAAGCACGTGATGAGTGAGAAACCCTACAAACAACATGAAGACAAAAGGAAGGTCTCCCCTACACTTCTCATCAACTCTATATCCTTATTTCTAACCTACCACACTCTAAGTCTAAAAACTCTAGACCTAGTTATTCAAGCTTGATTTTTGGAGTCTCTAGCTCGACTCATCCCACACTTAAAAAGTGTCTAAAACCTATCATGGAGAGTAAAAATTTTGCCCTTGTTAAAAAAATCTCCATGATGAGGTAAAGCAAGTTTTCACTTATCAAAACTCCATAAATATCCCCTGGATCAAATACATAATTACCATCCCACTTATAACACAATCCAACATCGAACTTCCCAAGAAATGGTGAAAAGAGTGAGGTGTTGTTCTCAAAAATGGTTGCCCATATGTTCTTCCAAAGGTGATAAGGTGATACTCTTAAATCTCTCACAAGTGTTCCTTTTATTGCATCAAGCGGATACTGAGATGGTTTAGCAAGCTCTATACCAGGATCAAAAATCTGTTCCTTGATGGGAAAACAACAAGTGGTGGTTGCCTTAGAAGATTCTCCCTTGTAGGTCACATGGTGAGAGAAAGGTTGTGGAGTAATAGGTAACAACAAGCTCTTTGAAGGAACCATCATGACTTGTTTTCCTTTTTTACTTTGAAAGGGCGAGGTGGAAAAGGACGAAGTTAAAGGATCTTCATGCAATAGAGATTATAGAAAGAGTATGTCCCCCTCCTCATCAATATAACCAAGAGTGTACTCAAAAGGTATATCAACCTCTAAAAACTCAACACTCTCATCCATGATAGAATCCTCCTCCTCACCATAAACATCATAGATTGGTATATCAAAAATTGGTGATTCCTCAAAACTCAAGGAAGTGTGATCATCAATTAATGGAGAATCACAAGTAGAGAGCTCATCATCACTATAATCCTCATTGGTGTCTTCATCATGGTGGAAAAGCGGGTTATCAAATGATGTTTCAAAGAGAGGATTGGAATGAATCACAAAATTACTAAAGTTAAGCTCTTGAGGTTCATGAAAATCCAAGGATGAGGTAATAGAGGAAATGGTTTCAACATAAGGTAGATCATAATCTTCACTTGAGCAAGCTTCATAAAAATATTCTTCACAAACTTCATCAAGGATATCATCTTGAGTTTTCTCCTCATTAACAACATCAATATGCTTTACCGTTTCGGGCTCATTAGATTTCTTTGACAACTTTCCCATGTTAAACATAACTCTTTCATCTCCTACCCTCATTGTAAGTTCACCTTCTGCCACATCTATAAGAGTCCGACCCGTTCTCAAAAATGGCCTACCAACAATCAAAGGAACTCTCGGATCCATATCATAATCATCCACCACAAAATCTACAGGAAAGGTAAATCTATCAACCCCAACAAAAACATCCTCCGCAATTTCACCGGATAAGCTATAGTACGGTTGGCCAACTCAAGAGTCATCCTAGTAGGAGTGAGCTCGGGAAGTGAAAGTCTTTTTCAAACCGATAATGGCATGAGATTTATGCTTGCCCCTAAATCCGCTAATGCCATGCAATTTTCCACCCTCGAGAAATTGGAAGGAATAAAAAACCTCCCGGATCTCCAAGCTTAGTAGGCAACTTCTTAAGCAAAACCACGGAGCAACTTTCATTTAAGGAAGCATTAGGAAAATCCACCAATTTCTCCTTGTTATTAAGTAAGTCCTTGATCATCTTATCAAATTTAGGCATATTGGTTAAGGCTTCCGCAAAGGAGATGTTTATGTTAAGTTGCTTGAACATCCTCAAAAACTTTAAGACTTGTATATCATCCTTGTTCTTAAGCTTTTCCTTTCTCAATCTTGATGGATATGAGAGACTTGAATTTTGTTGTGGTTGAGTAGTTGATGAAGGATTTTCTTTTTTGGGTTCTTCATTGATGGGTGTGGAAGTTAAAGGAGTAGAAAGTGTAGGTATTGAAGTTGTAGAACTTGAGGATGGTGAATTAGATGTAGAAGGCTTATCACAAGATGGAATCATAGTAGGCTTTACCAAAGTAGGTTTGGGTGGTGAATGATCATGATTTTTCTTTCCACTTCTTGTTGTGATAGCATTGACATTAGCCCTCGGGTTTGTCTGTGTGTTATAAGGTAGAGGCCCTTGTGGCCTTTGATTGAGAAGCATCATAAACTTTTTGTTTGTTTCCTCATGCATTTCCCTCATTCTTTTCTCATTAGCTTGGAACCTCTTTTCATTCTCTTGATTCACTTTGTGAAGAAGCTCAATGGTGTTAAAATCATGTGGCACATTCCCTTGAAAACCTTGGGGTTGAAAAGGTGGAGGTTGATTATAAAACCCTTGGTTGTTGTTTTGACAGTTATTTCCTTGATTATGAAAGGTATTGGGTGCTCTAAAATTATTTTGTCCTTGGTAACTTGGCCTAGGCCCTTGATTTCTTTGTAACAATTGAGGAGGATTGTTTTGAGTTTGGGTGGGTGGTTGGGGTGGGAATCCGGGTGGAGCAAGGTAGTTTTGTGATTTGTAAGAGAGATTGTTTTGATTGATGTTTGGTTTGAAATGCTCTCTATGTTCATCTTGGTAAGCATAACACTCAACTTGATAACCGTGCACCTTATCACATTGTTGGAAAGAATGAGGACCTCCACAAGTCTCACATGAAAGAGCAATAGCATTCACATCATTGGTGGAATTCTTGTTCAAAGAGAGTTCACTAAATTTCATGAGTGTGTTGGTCATAGTATCAAGATTTTGGGAGATCATCTTTTCCATTTGTGGGGTAACACTCTCTTGCACCACATGGACTCTCTCATCAAATTGTGTGTTAGTTTGCACCATTTATTTGGTTTCAATAATGTCCCAAGCTTCTTGAATGGATCTAGAAAGAATGTTTCCACCCGCGGATGAGTTGAGTGAATCCTGGTGGTGTGGTCTTAATCTATTATAGAAAGTGTTGATTTGGTGAACCTCATTGAATCCATGATTTGGGCATTTTCTCAATAACTCCTTGAACTCCTCCCATGAATCACTAAAGGTTTGGCTAGGTTTTTGTTGAAATCCAATAATTAGCTTCCTCAAAGCCGTGGTCTTAGATGGGGGAAAGAACTTGTTCAAAAACTTCTTAGTGAAATCATCCCAAGTAGTAATGCTCTTAGGTGGTTGTGTATCAAGCCAATACTTAGCATTGCCCTCTAGTGAAAATTGGATCAAGATTAACTTAATGGCATCATGGGGAACTTCATTGTACTTAATGGTGTTTCAAAGAGATAGAAACTTATTGATATGATCATGTGGATTATCACTAGGTCTCCCAAAAAATGGTGTGTTTGAAACCAAGCTAATCATAGATGTCTTAAGCTCAAAGGTATTTGCGGGAATCTCGGGTATCACAATAGCATCGGCATATCCTTGCACACTGGATTGCAAGTGCTCCATCAAAGGTCGAGTGTCAACGACGACCATGGCTTCTTGTGTAATGATCAAAGCATGATTCTCGGGATCGGCTTGATGGACGGTGTTTTTTTTACTCTTTCTCTTTTTCTTCCTTTTCGGAGGAAGGGGTTGTACACCAAATGGTATTTGTGCACGCCCGCGGGTGAGCATGCAACTCAAATCAAGGATTGAGAGAGAAGCTCTCGTTCGACTTTGAAGAAGAAGGGATTATCCTCTTCGAGATTCAATATGAAATATCCAAAAGAAAGTATAATATACGTAAGTACTACTTGGGTGCAAGACCCCCAATCAAGCCTTCTTTCTTAGAATACACACTAGTGAACGGGGGGTTAGGTCGCGCGAAGCACTTAAGTACCTATTAACCCTTAGACGGCATTTTATAGTACGTCGCCTTTCTATTCACTTTGTAGTTTGTATTCTTCGAATTCTTGCCTATTGGAAGTATTTATCTATTCTTGATTAATTAAATTTGATCAATACACGTGTCAATGACCGGAACGCTCCCAAACACGGTGTATTGCAAAAGCAATACTTATGGAAGTATGTGTATTGATTGTTCGTATACGTATACGTATCTACATATAATAATATAGAGATAATATTTTTGTATTTATTAGGTTTTGTAAAGAAAATACTATATGTACGTAAAAACCAATGAAATCCAATAATATATATTTTTTGTTGCAATCTCTTAGGAAAAAGATTGTTTTTTGAATTTTTGAATTTTTTTTGGTCAATTATTTAGGAAAAGAATTGTTTTTGTTATTTTGTAGTTTTTATATTTTTATATTTTTTATTTTTTTTTGTTTTTGATTTATGATACGTAAAAATAACGTTCACGAGGTGAACGGATCCCAAAAGCCAATCGAAACCGTCAATCAATAGTCTCTCGTAATGTCATGAACCGACAACGGCGCCATTTGAAATTGAGTATTTTGAAGTTCGTTTATTCTCGATTCTTGACAAATTGAAAGTCCTAAAAATCTCAAGTCTTTAATTGTTCTTGGTTGCTAAGGGTATTTGGAAGTCTATGTCTAATTCAATCAACAAGTAAAAAGTGGAAAATAGTAGGCTACGTATCTATAAAACACTTTGCAAATACCAAGTACTATTCACCAAAATTCAAAATGTAAATGCATAAAAGTAAATGTGCTTGAAATGTAAGCTAAATGAAAGTTAAAGGGCTAAAATGTAAATTTCAGAAACTAAAAGGACCAAAAATGTAAAATTCTATTAACTCGTAACAAATTTAACAACTTTCTAAAACTGCCAAACAAATTTTATCAAAAACTGAAAGTATAAGGACTAACAACTTGCAAACCCTAAAAACAAGTAAGATTAGCACTAAATGAAAGCAGTTAACAAGTAAAAGGACCAAAGTGCAATTAATATGAACTATTGAACAAAAACGGGTATAACCACTTCAATAAGCTGGACTGAGCTTATTACTGGACCAAATTAAGTCTAGTTTGTTTTAAAGAGCTTAAAACGGAAAATTAACTACACTTGTCCAAGGAATCTGCTTAAAAGCTTGTAAAACAAAAGATAGCTTATTCTAATAAGCCAAGATTAAGCAAGCATGAAACTGAGACTTCCACAACTTGATTTTTATGAACAATCTGATTAATAAGTTGACAAGGAGTATGGAATGTCTTTCCAAATTGAAAATGATTCACTAGTTAAGCCAGAAACTAAAATTAAGCTCAAATTAGCTTACTTGACCAAGCGTTGACCAACTTTTTGAAAAAGCTAAAAATTTCCAAATTTACTCAAGACATATTGGCAACAAGATTTGTGAAGAAAAATTGGCAAATTTGTGAAGTGGAAATTGAGATACAAGAAATCAGTTTAGTCTATATCACAGAAACTTGCATTTGATCATGAGCTTATTAAAAAGCTTATTTCTCATTATATCTTGCAAATTGTATAATTTCCTTTAACATACTAGAAGCTTGGACGTTAAACTACAAGTAAGAACTGGTTTCAAACAAAATGATCAAGTAATAAAGGAATGATGCTGGATTGAATTTGGCAAGTTTTCTGATTAACTAGAAATCAGGTTTTGACCCAAACTATTTTTAGACCAATTGCCTCTTTGACTAAGTTTTTGACTACACAACTGAACCAAAATGATCACACAATGCTACTTGATGTAAATGAACAAGAATCATTCATTTACACAAATTCTAATCACCAAAACTCATTTACTCCAAACACTACTTTAAACAGCTGTATAAGACTTTTGTAAATGAACTTTGAGCACAAGTATGAAACAGGTTATGAAATGTATCAAGACATGTTTAGTTAAAGAAATGAGAGTAATTTGAACTGAATACAAACTTGCAAACACACTTAACCACTAAATGATCTATATGACCTATTACTGATGAAAAACAAAGCTGAAAACAAGTAAACTCAGATCAAAGCTACAATAACACTCAAATACTATCAAACTATCACAATTACACTAGAATCAAACTAAACACATTATCAGTTCATCAAGTAATAGCTAATCTAGGAATGTAACATGCAAAACATTTCAGGGGAACCAAAAACAGGAATTTGAGACCTTTTAGCAAGAAGCCTCCTTTGATGGAGTAGAGGAGTGCTGAACTCTCTATAACTACTTCCTTCAAACCAATTCTGAAACGCCCCTTTCTCGACTCTAAAATTTGACCCAAAATTTTTTTTTAACAAAACCATGATCGGTATTGACCTTCTGTAACTCTTTCATAAACTGAACAAAATCAATAAACATTTAGACCTTGAAGGTATTTTTAGATAAAACTAGACTCGAATATTTCTAACAACATATGACACAACTTCTACCTCCTTACGGTTTATTATATACAAAATAAACAAAAAGACTAAAATCAGGCAAACCCATTTGTGCACTAATGACCCCTACTATTTCCTGCAAAATCCTTCTAGTGCACTAAAATACCACTCAAGTGCACTATTTTATGGGAAAACCTCTCTAGTGCACTAAAGGATGTCTCGAGTGCACTAAAATACCCTCCAAAACACTTTTTTTTTTAAAATGCCTCTTGTGCACTTTTGACCCATTTTTCTGTAAAATGACTTCTATAACTCAAGACCACATGAGACTTTCCAGAAATTGTTATCATAACATATTACATCATTGTCATAAACATTCAAGGTATAAATGACCCAAGCACACGTACTTCACGGGGTTTTCCAAACACTCCCTTTTGACCCATTTACATACACTTTAACATACAACTATAACAAGTGACCTTGACCGACTTTAATATCGACATACAAAGTATTTGACACATATAAACATTACCAAAACACCCTTAACGACACTTGGGGTTCAACTTCACTCTGAGCTCGGTATTATAATTCTAGCATCATAACAATATCAAGATTTCAATAGTGGGTCTATCATACCAAGGCCTTACATGCTTCATATTACACCTACAAAAACATTCACAGCTATAACGGTAAGCAATAATGCTTAGTAAGTAAAACAAACATGACATATGGTTATATATCATACAACATGTAAACATCACATAACATTAACCATTCACAACACATAATCTTTGATCACTTATATAATCATAGTACATCACCTTAGCCAAAAGCATCAATTAAGCATAAAACACCAACTCAAACACAATATAACATCACCTTAGTCACATACATAACATAATATAACATCTAGCTCATCAGTCCACTTTAAACATATTTGCTATTACCACATAAACATTCGCATAACATATACATGTTAGAATCAATATAGCACATGTTAATTTCATTTTACTTACCTTCCCACCAAGCTAATTACTAAGGCATCATCATCATCATCATGTTTACTTGATTCATATTTGAAAGTCATATAAATACCTATTTTCACATTAGAAAATTATAATTAATCAAGGGTTTATAGAACCTTTACACATAACATTTCAACCACTATTTCTAATCATCATATGATCATACTTTGATCATATGATGAAGCCCCCATTACCCAATTCACTTTAATCCACTATATGCTTTAACCCATATCTAAATCCCTTTATAATACTTGATTTAAAACTATAACCTAAAATCCCCAATTTGTGTACATGAACCCTAATTCTTATTCGCTAATTAATTTTAAGATATGATTACTTACTTGTGGGAAATCACTGCTAAAGATGAATTACATGAATCTAAACAATAATCTTCCTCTAAAATTGATCATCAAGACTTCATGGTTTCCCTCCCTTTTGTTTATGCCGACACACATAATCTCTCTACACATTTCTGGATTTGAAATTAGAGGTGTAGAGTTTTTGGGATATGGTAGTTATATCTTAGGTCATTTGTCAATAATGGTCCTTTAAGTCTAATTCTTTATAACTGTGACGCATGATACTTTCTAAACACATTTTACATATTTACATTAGCTATTAGTTTAACTAATGGGTTTGACTAGCCAATCACATAACACATTCAAACTTGTAAAAGTCATGGTCAACTATCAAATGTTATTATTGTAAATTAACGCGGTTTTGGGGTGTTACAAATTCAAATTTAATCAACAACCAATTCACCTCCAAAAGCCA
The DNA here is from genome assembly GCA_025667525.1 of Glebionis coronaria. Taxonomy (NCBI): domain Eukaryota; kingdom Viridiplantae; phylum Streptophyta; class Magnoliopsida; order Asterales; family Asteraceae; genus Glebionis; species Glebionis coronaria. The sequence goes on from JANFOE010001100.1 coordinate 160,310, forward strand.
TTTCTATATCAAATCAACAAAATCTTCTTCAAACTACTTCAACGGGTACTAGAATGGAGCTGAACTTGCTAGAAATGCTTGATAAGCTTCCAAATCACAACACAAACTCCATTGATCAATGTAGATCAACAGAATCACAAGATATCAACAGAAATGCAGGATTGAGTAAAGTGAGGATGAGATATGAACTGATTGTTTTGTTTTATTTATTTTGGAGGGAAAGTTTGTTAAAAAATCTCTGAATAACTACCTCTCAAGTGTGTGTCAAACACTTGAGAAAAGCTAACTAACTGAAAGTAGAAATGGAATTGAGAGAGAAATTACAAGTGTGTGTTTTTCACACTTTAACTACTTTTTAAGCTACCCATTACAAATGAAGTCCTATCTCCTATTTATAGAGCTGGAGTTGAGAATTTGTTGGAGATTATGACGTGTCTCAGCCAATGAGAGAGTGCCAGGTGGCATGAACTGGGTAATTGCAAATCCGTCTTCAAGAACACAAAAGGGCTTTTTGATTCTGTTGATTCTCAGTCTAATTGAGTTGTATAGCTGGATTCGTCTTCCCATTTGGAGTCTTTTTCATGTAGAAAGTTTATCTTGAAATGCAGTGTAGCTCCAATTTGATTCTGGGTTTCGTTTAGCTTTGGAGATGAAACGTGTCGTCTTTTTATTTGTCCTTAGATTAGCACACGGATCATTATCCATTTTTGGATATAATGATTATTGCATGTAGGCTCCTGATTGGTTAATAAAAGGATAGTGGAGGTACTATGCTTGGATTCGTTTATTAAATGCGAGTTAATGAGTGGTACAGCTGGCGTGTAACTTGGCAATCCGGATAACAATTTTCTTGCCTTTTGATTGGTGGAAATGGTAATGACACGGATTAAGACCAAAGTTTGTGTAACTTTGTCATTTTCAGTCCCTCTCTTTGGCAGAATATTCAATTGAGCTCCTTTCTTCATTCTTTTGGAAAATTAATTCATTTGACTTGCATTCTTGATTATTTATGTCCCTTGACTTGGTTGACTTGAAGGTTGACCAAGTTTGACTTTAATCTTGACTTTTTTTCCCAAAATTGCATTTAAGTCCCTCAACTTTTGAACATTGTCAAGATATGTCCTTTTCTTCAAATGGCTTGTCATCTTTGATCCTTCTCTTGTCTTTTCATCATAAATGAGCTTGATTTCCACTTGTTTGCTTGAAATTTTATCCTTATTACCTATTTAAGCACAAACACAAAACATACTACATAATACTGCTTTATAGCACAAAAGTTAGGTATTTTCTATGTGTTTTAGGGTGATTTGTTGACTTATTGATATGAGATTTTGCTCATATCACGGGTTTTAATTTATTTATCGTGAGTTCGTTAATTAAGTTAAGGGACCAAAAAGTCGGGTTTTGAAACCCTCTTGGCCTAGTCGACCGAATATAATACCAAGGGGTATTATGTAAAATTGTTTTGGCTTTAAGTTTAAGCTATTTGTGGGTTGGGCTTAATTTTGAGGAGGTGGAGGTTAGTATAAATACAATCACATACCTCATAACATTTTTTGCCTCTCCCCTCTCTTGTGTTTCGGACAGGCCAGATGCAGTAGAGCGACAACCGGGGAGCGGATTCTCCACCGTCGGGGGGGGGGGGGGGGGCAGGAGACATCCATCTCAAGGCACATCACGACCTTCCGATCGCAACACCCCACACACCAAAACCAAAAAATTCTTTCGTTTAACCCTAAAGTGACATAAAGGTTAAACCTTTATAAGATCTATTAACTTTTGGTGGTTTCTTGTAAAGTCTTAAGTTGTTTAACTAAACCTTAGATCACTAGATTTAGGTTTTGGTCTCCTTTGTGGTTTGACACATAGCAAACCCAAACTAGGGTTTCCTGGTGATTTTTCCAAGAGTCTTGTAACATCTACAAACCGATCCTTACGTAATCCCACTTAGGGTTTTGGATCTAGGGTTTTTAGTTACAAGATCTATTGAAGTGAAGTTACTACTAGCATCGTAGTGATTGTTCGTTTGACGTGTCGTGTGAGCAAACTTTAGATGACGGTTATTTTACTGTTATAGTTCAAGATCAAGATCTATTAATTGATTGCTTCAATTAATTCGAGGTAGGTTTTAAATTGTTTTAATTATGTGTTAATCATGATTGTTTATACTATATCCATTCCATCGCGTACTCGTAGTTAATGGTTTAACTAGTTTTCAAGTTCCAACAGTGGCATCACGAGTCAATTCGTATGGCATTCATGGGTTACACATAGAATAAAACACGCTTGCTTCGCTTTAAAATCTATTTTATTTATGTTTCTATGGAAATTACATGCATACTTGCCATAAATTTTTAATCTTGATCTAGATAATGGTTAAAATTGGGTAGGTTAAATTGAACCGGTTAATAATTACGTTTGTTTTTTATTATCCGTCAAAGACCTTTGCATCTCACTTTTGTGATTCTTTGCACGTCATCAAGTACCTTGCTCGAAAACTTGATGAGGGTCTTTGGTCCTCAATTTGGGGAAGACTCACTTGAGATCTTGGATCTTATATGATTTATCGCTTTCATATAGAGTCTGTCTTCTGCTTCTACCCCCTTCTAGTCTGTTTTTATGTTCTTATTTGTTTTCTATTATGAATTGCAAAACGTAATAATTCAAGATTCTAGGAATCATAAAAACGGATCTCTACTTATATCGAAACTAGCTTTAAAAGTATGTCATATTAATACACCATATTTTCCTTGCGAATCGGCTATGTGTTATTTGTTAGAACTTGCTTTTTAAACAAATCTTAATATTGACATAAGATCTATGAAACTTGTTTTTATTATAATCTAATTGTTTTACGAAATCATATTGTCACTCGAGTTGGGCTTACATACGTAATGATGGCTCATAAACCATCTTCTCAACGACGTGATTTGTAAAATTAATTGGTTTATAATACTTAAATATACAATACCGTTTTGTGATTTACTGATGATGGACTTGCCATTTCACTACATGCTCTAGTCAAGCTATCTAGAGTTTAGAAGATCTTTAATCTTTTCCCGTGTCTCATATGTGTTTTGGCACTTATTTGATAATTATCCCAAGAATTTGCGCTCTCGGGCGCATGTAGAGTAGGATATAGGGTTTGATCTTTCTTTAATCTTTTCCCGCGGTAAACACATCTAAACTAAAAGTCAATAAAAGGTTTTCTTAACTTGTGTTAAAAGATGATTGCATGCATCTTTTACACGTTTTGACATTTGTTTTCTAAAACTTATGTGATACCTATTTGAGTTATTAAGTCTATGTCATCCAATTTAATAGCACTTGTTGTGTATTTTCGCCATATGGTCAGACCTAGGGCGAATCATGCACCCAAGGAGATCTTTTTCATAGGTCAAATCTATGCCAATTATTGCATGCTTTAAATTGGTACGACTTAAGTCGAGTTCCCAGTCAGGTTCGGAACCCGAGGCATAAGATGAGATGAAACATACTCATGTTTATATTACATGTAGAACAAGTTTGTTTGAGATATTCATTGGTACTCGAAAGAGATGTGAGAACGTCCCATCCAAACACTCTACAACAATAAAATTCATGAATCGTCTCATAAATCTAATAGTTTCACTTGTAATGCAATTAACGCTCGACGCTTACCTCTTTCCCTACTTATTATTAGACTGTCTGACCTCTAATATTAAGTGGGAGTGCAAGCAAGGATCTTAGTCTCATAATGATTAATTGTGTAATTAATTCTTTTGAGAATGTAATTATCTAAAATACTAATCATTGAACTTTTATTTTGTAGATGAATAATTCTACCTCTTGCTTAAACAACACAGTTGTTAAGTCTTTCCTTGAGAAAATAAAGCTGACTGAAAGTAACTTTGTTGATTGGTATCGTGCTCTTCGAATAGCGCTCGAAACCGATGAATTGGTTAAATACCTTGAGCAACCTATCCCTGATGCTCCGTTTCTTCCTCATGGTCACGAAGGTCCTGAACAAGACCCTGAGTACCATCTCACTTGGGTTAGGCGGTCCAGAAAAATTGGTGGCCTCATGCTCATGACTATGTCCCCAGAACTCCAAAGGCTTTTTGAGGGTCATGGTGCATGGTCAATGATGGAAAAATTGAATACTATGTTCACTAAACAAGCGGATCAGGAACTCCTTGATGTTGCAAGTACCTTTCACGCGTGTAAACATGAGGATGGACAATCTATGAGATCTTATGTCTTAAAGATGAAGGGCTACATAGAGAATTTCGAACATGTCGGTCATCCCGTATCACTCAAACTTACAGTGAGCCTAATCTTAGCCTCACTGAACAAGGATTATGATAGGTTCGCGCAAGATTACAATATGCATGGTCAGGGGAAGACAATACCTGAGCTGCATGCCATGCTCAATCTACATGAGAAAACGTTGCCAAAGAAGGTTACATAAGCTAGCAATACCATTAATGCTATTAGGGCAGGAAAGATCTAAAAGGCTAATAAGGCTAAACCGTCTAATGTTGTGAAGGGTAAGAATCATGGCAAAGGGAAGAAAGTAACAAACTTTACTCCGCGAACCAAGATTCTCCATCCACCAAAAAGAGAGAATGTTTCTAAGGATGCCATTTGTCACCAATGCGGTGACATTGGTCATTGGAAGAGAACTGTCTAGAGTATCTCACTGAGTTGTGGAAGAAATATAAGTCCTCTCAAGGAGCTAGCACTTCAGGTATCTTCACTATAGAACTCTTTACTTTTCCTAATAAATATTGGGTTTATGACACTGGTTGTGGTACCCACATCTGTAATACTACTCAAGGGCTACGGATATGTAAGAAGCTGAAGCCGGGAGCTTTGAATCTGTACGTCGGCAATGGTCATCGTGCGGCTGTTGAAGCCATTGGTGTTTTTCAATTATTTCTCCCTAGCAGACTAGTTGTTCTTTTAAATAATTGTCATGACGCACCTTCTATTTCTAGAGGGATTGTTTTAGTTTTTCGTTGTATGACAATGGTTTTGTTAACCGTATTGAGAATAATGCAAGTATTTTAGTTTCTAAAGATAATATGTTTTATTTTAGTGCTATTCCTCGTGATGGTATATTAGAAATTGATATGTGTGATTCTAATGCAAACGATAGTTCTATTCATGCTGTAAGCAACAAAAGGGATAAATCTAATTTGGTCTCTACATTGTTATAGCATTGCCGCCTTAGCCACATAAACAAAAAGCACATTAAGCAATTACAAACTGATGGATTGCTTAAGTCAAACGATGACGATTCCTTTGACAAATGTGTTTCATGTTTATCTGGTAAGATGGCACGAAAACCTTATTCACATCAAGTGGAGAGGGATAAAGATCTACTTAGACTTATCTACATCGATGTATGTGGTCCATTTAGAATCGTGTCAAGACAACGTGTAAGTTACTTTGTCACTTTCAATGACGACTTTAGTCATTATGGTTATGTTTACTTGCTAAAGCATAAACATGAAGTGTTTGAAACATTCAAGGTGTTTCAAAAGGAAGTAGAAAATCAACTCCGTAAAACCATAAAGGTACTACGTTCTGATTGTGGAGGTGAATTTATGAGTAATGAATTTTTGGATCATCTTAAGGAGCATGGGATTATTTTCCATATAAATCCTCCATACACTCTATAACATAATGGTGTGTTTGAGAGGAGAAATAGAACCCTACTTGATATGGTTCGCTCCATGATTGCCCAAACAACTCTTCCAAAATCTTTTTAGGATTATGCTCTTGAGTCTGCTGCACACATACTCAATATGGTTCCAACTAAGAAGGTTGAAAAGACTCTATACGAAGTATGGCATGGGCTAGCCCCTAAGTTGTCTTACTTAAAGGTCTGGGGATGTGAGGCTCTAGTTAAGCATGATACGCTTAATAAACCTGACAAACTTGAACCCCGGTCTGTTAAGTGTATCTTTGTAGGATACCACAAAGAAACGATGGGTTACTCCTTCTACTACCCACCCGAAAACAAAGTTATTGTTGCTCGTAATGATGAATTCCTAGAGAGTAATCTTATGAATCAAGAAGCAAGTGGGAGTTTAGAAGATCTTGAAGTAATTCAAGATGAAGATATACATCCTTCTGAAAACACTAGCGATCATGAAGAGGATGATCAAAAAATTGATGAACCTATAAGTGATTATTCTCCCATTCGAAAGTCTACGAGGACTGATAGGTGTGAAAACACCCATCCTTTTACCACTTAAATCGGGCTAAAACGAGACCAAAACACGTATTTAATATCATTTGTTTGGAATTATGCGTGGTTTTTGTGTTTATTGTGTCTTCAGAGTCGACCGGATGAATATTAAAGAAAACATGGGATTGCACGGGTTTTATCGAAGAAAAGGGCTCAAGACGAAGTCTATTGTCCAAAAGGTGCAAAAGATTTGAAGTCATTGTGCCTATTTGAAGATTTATCGAAGAATAGAGCCAAAAATGGAAGATTCATTTATGTCGAAGAACTCGAGTCTATTAAATAAAAGATTATAAGACGAGTTGGAATTATTCACCGACACTTCTCAAATCCAAGTCGGAAACGTTTATTTAAAGACGCATGAAGACTTAAGAAGAAAGAAGAAAAAGAAGCCCAAATCAAAGCCCAATCAAAAGCCCATCAACACCATACACACGCCTATATAAAGCCTTCACCTCACAAATTTTCACACACTTAGTTTTAGCTAGTCTTTAGCTTTTCTTCATTTTTTCTCTAGTTTTAGAGAGAGAAAGTTCCAAACTTTCTCTCACTAAACTTTTCCTTTGATTTCATCTTTTAAATTTAAGCTTTCTTGTACTTTTGATTTCATTAATCTTAATCAAGTTTATGCTTTTAAAGTCTTCAAGTTTTTCCTACTTTTCTTGATTTGTCAAAATCCTTGATCCGATTGTTGAAATCCATACGGTTTGGATTTGGATGTGTTCGTGAATAGAGTTTGATCTTCTTAGTTTCTTTTGAAGCTCTACGTGAATAGGCCATAAGCTCTCCATGTTTATTGGTTTATTGCTTTTCGAAGCTTATTATTGTTTTCAGATTACTTCATAGTTTTAATCATTCACAAGTTTTGTTTATTAAGTTTAAAGTTTCTTGTTTTCAAAAGTGGTTAAATTTAAGTGTTTTGAGTTATTTAAGTCTCGGATTATATAGCTTATTTTAAGTGCTTATTGAACTTTTTGAGTTTCCACCATTCTCGGAAAATAGCTGCCTTTATTCCATCGCAATACAAGGGTTTTAACACATTCCGATGGATCTTCGTTGCTTGGTATCGCAATAACCCAAAAAGGGGTTTTACTTTGCGATAGGGTGTAAGTCCCCCTATTCCGATCTGGGATTGCGATCGCATATTGCGATCGCACATTCCGACGGGTTTAGGTCCATTTTTTTTAGTCGAAACTCTGGCCAATTTTTGTCTTCTATATTCCGATAGAACTAATATTCCGATCTGGGGCATTCCGATAGCCTCATTCCGACAGCTTGATTTTAGATTATTCCGATGGTGATTGTTAGAAACATTCCGATGAACTTTCACGTGAGATATTCCGATGGGTCATTTTAATTGCATTCCGATAGTAGTAATTTTCAACATTCCGATAAGAACAAGTTTTTAAGCATTAATTCAATTAAGTCTTCAAAGTAATTTTCTAATCTTTCCTTTACGTTTTCAAGCACTCAATTTTAACTTGTCAATTTAGTTAATCTTCTAAAGTTTTAAGTTACTCAACGTCATTTACATTTAAGTGTTATTAGTTTAAAAATAAACTAACCAACTCCTTTTTAGTAACCAAGAACAAATCATTCCACTTAAGGCCGAGATCAATTCGAGAGGATATCGAGAGTAAAATTAGAACCCGTTGCAAAGAAAAATATCAAATGGCGCCGCTGCCGGGGCCTCTCGTTAAGATCAAAAGTTTTTTGTGAGAACTTGGATTTTGGGATCCGTTCCCCGTGAACGTTACTTTTTCAAAAATCTTCAAAAACAACAAAAAAATATAAAATTTTCAAAAATCCTAAAAATTAAAAAGACAATAAAAACCAAAAATATTTTTGCTTTGTTTTTCTTTGTTCGTTCTTTTGCAGGTGTATGCGCACTCGATCCACGTCTTATCAAGAGCCCGAGCCTCTCGATAACTTAGACATGGCTGGTGTACAAAACAACAATAACATACCACCTCCGAACAACAATAATAACAACAACAATCCGCCTTTCAACAATATGAACAATAACAACAACAATGAGCACCTTCCGGATAATCGCCCAATGATTGAATTGCTGCAAGCTCATGTCGATGGCAATACGGATCCAATTGTTATACCACCAATTGCCGCCAACAATTTCGAGCTAAAGTCAGGCTTTATCCAGATGGTCTCAGCTCAACCATTCTTGGGACGAACCATTGATGACCCACACGACCATATCAAGAGATTTCTACAACTCACCAACACGGTCAAGTTCAATGGAGTGCCACAAGAAGTGATAAGGTTACAACTTTTTCCCTTTTCTTTAGAGGGACAAGCCCGGCATTGGCTTGCTAAGGAACCGCCACAGAGTATTCTCTCGTGGACGGATTTGGAAACAAAGTTTATCAACTACTTTTTTCCACCCTCTCGTACTACCGCTTTGCGGAATGAGATTATAAACTTTGAACAAAAGTACGATGAGTCATTCAGTGAATCTTGGGATCGTTTTAAAGATCTTTTAAGGAAATGCCCACAACATGGTTTTACCAAAGTTCATCAAATCAATACTTTTTACAATGGTTTAAGCATGAGTGACCAAGATTCACTGAACAGTGCCTCGGGGGGTAATCTATTGGCTAAGACTTCCAATGCTGCTTGGGATATCATTGAGAACAAATCTCGTGTGCAAACCAAGAGTGTTAGGACCAATGTTGCTAGTGCTAGCACTAATGACAGTGACAAGCGATTAGACAAAATCACTACGCTTCTTGAATCGCTTGTCACCCACACCGTCAGCAACAACAACAGCAACAACGCCAAAAACGCTCAAGTGAACGCTGTCAGCCAACCTTGTGAGATATGCGGTGGTCCTCACTCTTACACAACTTGTACTGCCACCCAAGACTACCCCGCTGAGAATGTTAATGCAGCATATGGCACCTATACTCAACCTGCTTATCAAGCAAAACCTCAAGGTGACCGTAACTTGCTTAGCTACCGTTCCAACAACTATCTCTCACCACTTGGTTTTAATCCTAACAACCAAAACCAACAACAAAACCTTAACCGCCCTCCTCAACAACAACAAACTCGTACACCATACATCCCTCCTCACAAGCAGCAACAACCACAACAACGAAACACCCAAGTTTACCAGCAACCTGCTTATCAACCACCCGCATACACTGCTCCTTCAAACCAAACCCCCGCATCACATCAAGACATTGGAACCTACATGAGGACTAACGATGTGATCATGGATAATCTCCAACAGGAAGTGCGCAACTTGAAAGCAGACTTGATGAAACAAGGGAATGATCTGAGAGCTGATATGAAACACACTATGGATAGTTAAACGAATGACTTAAGGAACATGATGGCTAGCTTTTTCCAAGGTAATCAACCCTCTTCTTTGGGTACTCTTCCGAGTAATACCGTTGCAAACCCAAGAGGGGAGATGAAAGCAATCACTACTCGAAGTGGTAAAGGTACCAAGGAACCCGAGCTTCCTATACCTCCACCGGTGATTGTGACTAAGGAGAACGAGTCACCTGCTCCTATTCCTCATCCTTCTCCTTCCCCAATTTCTCCACCTCTTCCTTCTACCCCTCCTCCACCCAAGGATGTGAGTGATCCTATTATTCCAAAGCCTTCCTCTTCTTCCAATATACCTTATCCATCTAGGTTGAGGAAAGAGAAGCTCAAAAGCAAGGATGATATTCAGGTTTCGAACTTCCTTAAAATGTTCAAACAATTGAATTTCAATATCTCCTTCGCTGAGGCTCTCGCTCACATGCCTAAATATGCTAAAATGTTTAAAGATCTTCTGAGCGACAAGGAAAAGCTCCTCGATCTCGCCAACACCCAACTTAATGAGAACTGCTCTGCAGTGCTCTTAAGGAAATTGCCAATCAAGCTTGGTGATCCGGGTCGTTTTCTTATCCCTTGCAATTTCCCGGGAGTAGAGAATTGCATGGCCCTAGCCGATCTAGGTGCCAGTATTAATCTCATGCCTCTAAGTGTTTGGAAGCAATTATCTCTCCCAGAGCTAGTCCCCACCAAAATGACTTTGGAATTAGCTAACCGTACGGTTGCTTATCCAGTGGGGATAGCCGAAGACGTCATTGTAGGAGTCGACCAATTCACCTTCCCTGCCGATTTTGTTGTCGTCGACTACGAGATGGACCCCCGTGTGCCACTCATTGTTGGTCGTCCATTCTTGAGGACCGGTCGCACTCTCATTGATGTTGAAGCCGGTGAGCTTATCATGAGAGTGGGTGACGATAAAGTAGTCTTCAACATGGGAAAGTTATCTAAACAGCCTTCTTCTTACGAGAATGTTAATTGTATTGACGTTCTTGATGAGGCTTGTGAAGAACACTTCAAGGATGCTTGTAAAAACATTCCTACCTCTCTTCCCAATGTTGAGACCGTTTCCTCTATCGACTCATCACTATCTCTATTTGGAGAAAGTGATTTCCTTTGGAAAGATTTGGAAGCCACCTTGGAAGATGTGAAGCACGACAATGACGATTCTACTGCCACTTGGGATGAAGACCTCAGTTTCATTACAAACCTCCTCAAAGAAGACAATCCTTCTTCTCCATCTTCCACTATCATTGCTATCGATACTCCGACTTCGAATACGCCTCCCGTCGAAAATCCTCCGGATTTAGAACTTAAGGAGTTGCCGCCCCATCTCGAGTATGCGTTCCTTGAAGCAGAGAAGAAGCTACCCGTCATCATCGCTAAGGACTTGCAAGACGAAGAGAAAACTCGTCTCATCGCTGTGCTTAAAGCTCATAAGAAGGCAATTGCTTGGAAAATTTCCGATATCCGCGGAATTGATCCGAACTTTTGTACTCACAAGATTCTCATGGAAGATGACTTCAAACCCACAATCCAGAACCAAAGAAGGGTTAATCCTAAAATTCATGATGTCATCAAACAAGAGGTTATCAAACTTCTAGATGCCGGCTTGATCTACCCTATTTCGGATTCGCCGTGGGTAAGTCCCGTCCATTGTGTGCCCAAGAAGGGCGGAATAACCGTTGTTCCCAATGACCACAACGAGTTGCTTCCCACTCGTCTCGTTACTGGGTGGAGAGTTTGTATTGATTATCGCAAGCTCAATGATGCCACGAGAAAAGACCACTTTCCTCTTCCCTTCATGGATCAAATGCTCGAGCGTCTAGCTGGTAATGACTATTACTGCTTCTTAGACGGTTTCTACGGGTATTTTCAAATTCCCATCGATCCCAAGGACCAAGAAAAGACCACATTCACTTGTCCCTATGGAACATTTGCTTACAAACGCATGCCTTTTGGTTTATGTAATGCTCCTGGGACATTCCAAAGGTGTATGATGGCGATCTTCCATGACATGGTGGAAGACACTATGGAAGTATTCATGGATGATTTCTCGGTCTATGGCGATTCATTCTCTGCGTGCCTTGCTAATTTGGAACGTATGCTCAAGCGGTGCGAAGACACTCGCCTAGTTCTGAATTGGGAAAAATGCCATTTTATGGTAAAAGAAGGCATCGTCCTAGGACACAAGATCTCGAAAGCCGGTCTTGAAGTAGACCGTGCTAAAGTCGATGTTATCGCTAAGTTGCCTCCACCTTCAACCGTGAAGGGTGTGAGAAGTTTTCTGGGTCATGCGGGCTTCTACCGTCGATTCATCAAAGATTTTTCTCAAATCGCTCGCCCGATGACCCACCTCTTGGAAAAAGATACTCCTTTTATCTTCTCCAAAGAGTGTCTTGAAGCCTTTGACTCACTTAAGGATAAGCTTACTAAGGCACCCGTCTTGGTCACCCCCAATTGGGAGCTGCCTTTTGAGTTGATGTGCGATGCTAGTGATTTTGCTATTGGAGCGGTTCTTGGACAAAGAGTGAACAAACACTTCCAACCGATCCATTACGCTAGCAAGACAATGACAGGGGCACAATTGCATTATACGACAACCGAAAAAGAGCTCTTAGCTGTTGTCTATGCTTTTGAAAAATTCCGCCCCTATCTTGTCCTTTCTACCACCATTGTGTACACCGATCATTCCGCGTTGAAGTACTTGTTGACAAAGCAAGATTCCAAACCAAGACTTCTTCGCTGGGTTTTGCTGCTCCAGGAATTTAAAATCGAAATTCGCGATAAAAAAGGAGCAGAAAACCTAGCCGCGGATCATCTCAGTAGACTTGAGGATCCTTACCAGGGGGATCATCCAAACAAAGAAATCAACGATTCTTTTCCCCTGGAGACCTTAATGTCTATAAACTCGACTGCTGACGAAACCCCGTGGTTCGCAGACATTGCAAACTATTTAGCGGGTGGAGTCCTCGTTGACGGGTTAACATCCCAGCAAAAGAAGAAGTTCTTCAAAGACATAAAGACTTACTTCTGGGATGACCCGTATCTTTTCAAACAATGTGCTGACTTGATTATTCGCCGATGTGTTGATGGACCGGCAGCCTTCGAAATCCTTGATGCTTGCCACAAAGGACCCACTGGTGGTCACTTTGGTCCCAACTACACCGCCAAAAAAGTGTTTGATTCAGGATTTTATTGGCCCTCCATTTATCGTGACGCTCACGATATGGTTAAAAAATGTGATGCTTGCCAGAAACAAGGCACGATCACACATAAAGACGAGATGCCTCAGAATTTCATTCAAGAGTGTGAAATCTTTGATGTTTGGGGTATCGACTTTATGGGGCCATTTCCTTCATCTAAAGGAAACAAATACATCCTTGTTTCCGTTGACTACGTCTCCAAGTGGGTTGAAGCCAAAGCTTTACCTACTAATGATGCAAGGGTGGTTTGTAACTTTTTGAAATCGCTGTTCGCTCGATTCGGCGTTCCTCGTGCTATTATCAGCGACCGCGGGACTCATTTTTGCAACGATCAATTTGCAAGAGTCATGGCAAAGTATGGTGTCAATCACCGTCTTTCCACCGCTTATCATCCCCAAACCAATGGGCAAGCCGAGATATCCAATCGTGGATTGAAACGAATTTTGGAGCGTACTGTGGGAGAGCATCGTGCCGCGTGGGCCGATAAGTTAGATGATGCTCTGTGGGCTTTCCGTACTGCTTACAAGACCCCGATCGGTTGTACACCTTATCGTCTTGTGTACGGGAAAGCATGCCACCTTCCCATCGAGCTGGAGCATAAGGCGCACTGGGCCTTAAAGTGGGCTAACTTCGACATCAACAAAGCCGGTGATCATCGTAAGATTCAACTCAACGAGCTCAATGAACTAAGGAATGAAGCTTATGAGAACTCGCTGATCTACAAAGAGAAGACGAAGATCCTCCATGACGCAAAAATCAAGAACCGAGAGTTCCATGTTGGTGATCAAGTCTTACTTTTCAACTCTCGGTTGAAGATCTTCTCTGGCAAGTTGAAGAGCCGCTGGTCTGGTCCATTCACCGTCGCCAACGTCTTTCCGTATGGGACCATTGAGCTTTCTCAGCCAAATGGGCCCAATTTCAAGGTGAATGGCCAGTGTCTGAAGCTGTACTTTGGTGAGGACATCTCTCAGGAGATGATTCCATCCCTCACCACGTTCCCCATGAACTAATTTTGGGTCGAGTCAGGCTCGTGACTCGGTCATCAAAAACAAGCGCTCCTCGGGAGGCAACCCGAGTATCTATCCTTTTACGTTTTAACCTCCTAAGTGTAGGGGGGCCTGCATAGGTGTTTGTATTTGTGTGGTGATGTGATTACAGGGATAAGTGCACTCTTGGAACCTTTGAAGAACCGTGCTCCCGTGTTATCCGAAATCCGGTTCTATCTCTCAACTATCGTGATTCAATTTTCTTCATACTCACATTTGAAATTGATCACTTTAGTCGTCTCTTCCTTAACTTGAGTTAACCAACGTGCACAATGTCATAAGTGTAGGGGAGACTTTTCCCACATGCTTAAACATTGAGGACAATGTTTATCTTAAGTGTAGGGGGGACTTCTATCGAAGTTTTAAGTGGACTTTTCCATGAAAATGCCTTCATTTAACCGGAAAATCATCTTTTTCAACATTTTTCAAATTTTTAATTAACTTTGGCCATTTAGTCGTAATTTTTAAATTTTTATCGTTGCTTTCATATGTATATATCCCGCAATAAAGTCAATAATATTAATAAAGTGGTGTAGCTAGTTTTGAAGTCTTTGACATATTAGGCCCGTTGCGATTATTTTGACTCAACCCGAATAGACTTATTCAAGTTTATTCTAGCTAGTATCCTTAACCATGTAGACCTTATTTGGTTTATTAGGCTAAGTGTCCACGAGTCTCATTACTTGAGATTTTAAATTATGGAGGACGAGAAATGATAGAGTCAATTATAAGTCGGTGTTCTTGCGCAAGCTCACTTGGTGTGATTATTTGCCTATTCACCCATCACTTGCTAATAATTTATCTGCAATAAGTAAAGTCTTACGATTTGAAAAGTTACTTAGCTTCTAGCCCAAGATCGTTTAAAAGTTGCTCGGTAATGACGAGAGTTCATAGCCAAGGCATAACTTATGAAGCGGGGCGCGAAGATTGGCGAGTCCGAAAAGGCCCTAACAAGGCATGAGGATTCAATTTTATTGCTGAAGATCCAAAGTGATGTGAAAAGCATTATTCCCTAAATCAATATGAAGGATCAAGACTCACGACGAAAAGCAATCAACTCCCATAAAGATCATGGAGAAGTCTATCCGAAAATACCCTAACAAGGTATGAGGATAAATAGATCCAAGTCCGAAAAGGAGGCGGATCGTCGTATCTCAAAATCCCAATTAGAGATTGAAGAATAATCATGAAGTCGTGGTCAACAAAGTTGGAGTACCCCTTAAAAGTCTCCAAGTGAAGAAACTCTATTACGATGAGAAGACCATTATCTCAAGAACGTCTCTCAAGATATGAAGTATGAAGTACATGCCAAATATCGGCCCGAGAAAGGTCTCAAATCACGAACCAAGTTATGCCAAGATATGAACTTTTTGATATCCCGAGAAGCAGTTTTAAAAGATTTTGTCCTTTAGCTAACTATTGATCAAATCGTCCTACTTTGCTTTCAGCCCTAATAAACTATCGAAATAAGTCCAAAAATGCATCTTCATGATCATTCTAAGACAAAAATAAAATATAAGAGATACACCTAGGAATAAGGGAGTTTAAGCATTTAATTAAGCCATGTGTGTGAGTGTTTGAATTACTAACTTATAATAACAATGATCTCGTTTTTAAGCTTAGTTTGGGGAACGTGAAACTTGAGGGTGATAAATCTTCGCAGCACCGAAGCCCTAATGTAAGTCCTCGATCTCTTTCCAAGTGATTACCACATAAGTTATTTTCTATTCTTTTACATTAAAATTTTAAATTCTTAGTACTTTAAATTTTTGTTTAGTAGTATTTTAATAAGGCCAAGGTTAATTAATAATGAGAAAAGTGTAATTATGCTTTGTCACTAAGCATTGCATGAGGGCATGGCAATGGTTAAGTGTAGGGGATTTGATAGGTGTGAAAACACCCATCCTTTTACCACTTAAATCGGGCTAAAACGAGACCAAAACACGTATTTAATATCATTTGTTTGGAATTATGCGTGGTTTTTGTGTTTATTGTGTCTTCAGAGTCGACCGGATGAATATTAAAGAAAACATGGGATTGCACGGGTTTTATCGAAGAAAAGGGCTCAAGACGAAGTCTATTGTCCAAAAGGTGCAAAAGATTTGAAGTCATTGTGCCTATTTGAAGATTTATCGAAGAATAGAGCCAAAAATGGAAGATTCATTTATGTCGAAGAACTCGAGTCTATTAAATAAAAGATTATAAGACGAGTTGGAATTATTCACCGACACTTCTCAAATCCAAGTCGGAAACGTTTATTTAAAGACGCATGAAGACTTAAGAAGAAAGAAGAAAAAGAATCCCAAATCAAAGCCCAATCAAAAGCCCATCAACACCATACACACGCCTATATAAAGCCTTCACCTCACAAATTTTCACACACTTAGTTTTAGCTAGTCTTTAGCTTTTCATTTTTTCTCTAGTTTTAGAGAGAGAAAGTTCCAAACTTTCTCTCACTAAACTTTTCCTTTGATTTCATCTTTTAAATTTAAGCTTTCTTGTACTTTTGATTTCATTAATCTTAATCAAGTTTATGCTTTTAAAGTCTTCAAGTTTTTCCTACTTTTCTTGATTTGTCAAAATCCTTGATCCGATTGTTGAAATCCATACGGTTTGGATTTGGATGTGTTCGTGAATAGAGTTTGATCTTCTTAGTTTCTTTTGAAGCTCTACGTGAATAGGCCATAAGCTCTCCATGTTTATTGGTTTATTGCTTTTCGAAGCTTATTATTGTTTTCGGATTACTTCATAGTTTTAATCATTCACAAGTTTTGTTTATTAAGTTTAAAGTTTCTTGTTTTCAAAAGTGGTTAAATTTAAGTGTTTTGAGTTATTTAAGTCTCGGATTATATAGCTTATTTTAAGTGCTTATTGAACTTTTTGAGTTTCCACCATTCTCGGAAAATAGCTGCCTTTATTCCATCGCAATACAAGGGTTTTAACACATTCCGATGGATCTTCGTTGCTTGGTATCGCAATAACCCAAAAAGGGGTTTTACTTTGCGATAGGGTGTAAGTCCCCCTATTCCGATCTGGGATTGCGATCGCACATTCCGACGGGTTTAGGTCCATTTTTTTTAGTCGAAACTCTGGCCAATTTTTGTCTTCTATATTCCGATAGAACTAATATTCCGATCTGGGGCATTCCGATAGCCTCATTCCGACAGCTTGATTTTAGATTATTCCGATGGTGATTGTTAGAAACATTCCGATGAACTTTCACGTGAGATATTCCGATGGGTCATTTTAATTGCATTCCGATAGTAGTAATTTTCAACATTCCGATAAGAACAAGTTTTTAAGCATTAATTCAATTAAGTCTTCAAAGTAATTTTCTAATCTTTCCTTTACGTTTTCAAGCACTCAATTTTAACTTGTCAATTTAGTTAATCTTCTAAAGTTTTAAGTTACTCAACGTCATTTACATTTAAGTGTTATTAGTTTAAAAATAAACTAACCAACTCCTTTTTAGTAACCAAGAACAAATCATTCCACTTAAGGCCGAGATCAATTCGAGAGGATATCGAGAGTAAAATTAGAACCCGTTGCAAAGAAAAATATCAAGGACTAGGCGTGCTCCTGACCGTATGTGTTTATACATCGACGCCAAGGAACATGAGTTAGGGGATCATGGTGAACCTACTAACTGTTGATCCCAAACTTAGATCGATTAGCTTTGTATTAATGAGATTGAACCAAGTTTAACACGTAGAGAAACTTTGTATATTCAACAATGTAAGTGTTATGCGGAATTAACACTTAGAACAAAGAACAAAGCAAAACAAGTAAACCAAACTTTCACTTTGATTGATAATGAAACTTGCGTACAATTAAAGTGTAAAATGACTGAGGACTAATTATGTTAGAAATACGTTTTAACGTATATTAGAAGTATCGGTCACTCCACAATATGATTTATGTTGTAATAGCTCGTAGTTAACAATTAGTTAAATGTTACTTATTAAGTTAAGTAAGAACCGGTCCATGGGCTTGTCATGGACCGGCCCAAGCCCAATGTTATGCTTGGAGTATAAATACCCTTTTCCACCACGGAAAGGGGTTGGTTGTTGTTCTCATTTCACTTTCATATTAATAAAATCATACACATTTTCTCTCACTTTCTCTCTCTAGTTTCTCTCACTAGAAAACATCAACCCACTTCATAGATTCATAGGTTATCAATATTCTACATTTGGTATCAAGAGCTATGGGGTGATTTAAGGTAAGGATTGTGTTGCTTTTTTAGTTTTTGAATCAATTAGTGATCTTTAGAAAAAATCAATCTTGAATCTTGTTGTTTTTGGTGTTTTTGTTATTGGGATTGATTGATAAGGATTGGGTTTAGCTTATTTTGGTAAAAATCATAAAACTTTTTGTGGTTTTGGATCAAAAATCGGATTTAAAGCTGTTTTTATAAGTCTTGGAAACATATTTCCAGAACATTCCGAATAGGTATTCCGAATAGGAGCAATATTTAGAATAGCAGAATTTTCCGCATAGACTTTCCGGATAGAAGGGTTTTTACGAATAGCAGCAATTTTTCCGAATAGCAGAATCTTTCCGAATAGCCAATATTTTCCGAATAGCCAAAAACTTTCCGAATAGCCAATATTTTTCCGAATAGCCAGTATTTTTCCGAATAGCCAAAATTTTTCCGAATAGGAGAAATATTCCGAATAGCTTTCCGAATTGCCCATCATTCCGAATAGCAGGTTTTCCGAATAAGCCAAATAGCCAGATATTCCGAATTGAAGAAATATTCCGCATAAGGGTTTTTCCGCATAAGGGTTATTCAGCATAAGGTTTATTCCGAATAGGGCATTTTCAGAATAGGGTTATTCCGCATAAGGATTATTCAGTATAAGGGTTTTCAGCATAGGATTATTCCGAATAGGTATTATTCCGAATAGGGTTTATTCTGAGTTTGGGTTATTCCGTATAAGCAAGTTCAAGGGGTATTTGAGTTTTTTCGACGATCTTTAGTGGATTTAATCTTGATTACAACCAACACAACACAAATTCTCAACCTTTCTTCACTGCTCGATCAACCGATAATCTTTGAGTCTTTTAAGTGATCACAATGAATCCAAGTTCATTAATGCCTCAGATGACATCTCTTACGGATATCTCGATCATAACGGGGACTGATAGTCGTCCACCGATGCTTATTAAAGAGGTGTTTGAGGCATGGCAGGGCCGTATGATGCAATACTTGAAGGGCAAACCAACATACGGAAGGCTTATGGTCAAATCGATTTTGAATGGTCCACTCGACTATGGTACCATTGTGGCAAATAACGTGTCTCGACCAAGAGAATATGAAGAACTCACACCGGCACAACAACTCATTGCTGATGCTGATGAAAAGGCTTTACAGACTCTTCTCCAAGCTCTTCCGCATGATATTTATCGCATGGTTAGTCAATATACGGTTGCCAAAGATTTATGGGAACGTCTAAAGGTGTTGCTACAAGGTACGTCTCTCACCAAACAGGAAAGGGAGTGTCAGCTGTATGATCTGTTTGATAGATTCACGTACAGCCCAGGGGAAACACTACACGATTATTACTTCAGATTCACTACTCTAATGAATGATCTGAATGTATACAATCTCGTGATTGCTCCATTCCAGGTTAACACCAAGTTCTTGAATACTTTACCTCAAGCTGAATGGGGTGAGTATATTACCGATGTGAAGTTAACCCGTGATTTGCATAAGTACAACTTAGATCAAATCTATGCTTTTCTTCAGAAGCATGAGAAGCATGTGATTATGCACCGTTCTCCTCGCGGTATGTACCCAGATTCCTTAGCTTTGATGGCAAATCAACCAAGTTTGTCACACAACAACACACCTTATATCTTGGGACATCAAGCCTATCATCCATCACCTTACATGACACCGACCTTCCCCCAATACTCGATTCTACCACAACCACCCACCTCACATCAGCAACAATATCGGTTCAATGCACCTTCACCACAGTATGCTTCACAACTTCATCCAGCAAATGTTGCACCTTATGCTCAGCCTTCATATTCTTCTTATCAAGAGAATGCAGCATATCCAACAAGCTACCCTGATCAAATGAGTATTCCTTTTACTGATTATGCAGCTCATCCAGATCAAGCACTGTATTGTGATGATGAGGAAGTCCCCGTTCCTGTATTCCAACAAGGAGCTGACCCAGTTGAAGTGCTAACTACAATGTCTGCTTATCTCACAAGAACTTTAAGCAAACGAGGATACAGAGGATCAGCTCCTACCAACAATCAGTTGAGGAATTCATCCAATTCTCGTCAACAAGCTACTATTGAGAATGGCAGGGTCATGGTTCAGCCTATTCAACCATATCAGGGGAGACCTACCACATCAACCACCAATGCTCGCACGGTCAATCAGGCACCAATGGCCAATCCTGCTCCACGGGCTAATTCCACGGGCAAGTTGAGAATGATTACATGTTACAACTGTAAGGAAGAGGGTCACATGTCCAGGGATTGTAAGAAACCCAAGAGGAGAAGGGATGGACAATGGTTTGCAGAAAAGATCTATCTGGTAAATGCTCAGGCACAAGGAAGGGAACTTGATGAAGAGGAGCTTGCATTTCTTGCTGATCCAGGGATTGCTGAACAAGACGTTGTCACTACGCAGAATGCAGCTTACCAAGCCGATGATCTTGATGCGTATGACTCCGACTGTGATGACTTTCAATCTGCAAAGGCTGCTCTCATGGCAACTATCTCCAGCTTAGGGCCAGAAAAGAGATCTGAGGTACTTATTAATACCACCGATAATACCACTGATGCTAGTATTCAACCACATCAAGTTGTGCAAGAGAGTGCTGACTCAAATGAATCTTCGGTGGTGAGTCTTTCAAATGAGGAGACAAACAATGATAGCAATATCAATGTGAGTCCCCAGACTTTGAGTGAATCACAACCGGGACCCATTTCGCAAACGCCTACTCCTGCTCAACAAGATTTGGTCATGGTTCTTGCTACATTACTTAGCCAAATGAATGCTGCACTCTTAGAAACCTTAGCTAAGAATAAGAATTTGTCTGATGAGCTTACCTTAAGCAACGAGAAAGTTCAAACCTTGGAATTAGTGCCTTCGTCTAGTGTTCTAACTAATCTCGAATATGATCATTTTAGAAACAAACAAATGGGTCACTTGCAAGAAATCAAAAACTTAAGAGCAAATTTGTCTAATGAACTTAAAGAAAAGGAGTTAGTGGTCACTAATTTTCAAAAACTTCAAACAGATTTTGAATCACTCGAGTCTAAGAAGAATGAAATGGAGATTAATGCTACTAATAAGATTAGAAGCCTAGATTATTTGCTTTTAAGACAATACGCTGCTTCTCAACTAGTTCACTTATTTGATGCTTCATTTAGAGAATTTAACTTATCACGTCAAAAAGGCCTTCCCCCTAATCCACGGTATGCAAAACAAGCTTTAAGACATAGTCCTAGACTTTATAATGCAACTCAATTAGGATTGGCCTTAGAACCGATTGTTTTTCCTGGTGATCGAACAAGTAAGGAACTAGTTGATGAGGATCGGTCATACAATTCTGCAAAATATCCCGAGTGTGATTATTTTAAATTGAATAAGGAGCTTGAAAAAAACAGATTTTAGAATTCGCTTCCATATGGACAAAGATCTCATAACAGCACCAACCTACATATTAGATGAAGAAAACCCTAGTACTTTTCCTACACTTGTCAATATGGAAGGTCCTAAGGAAATTCCAAAGGATCTTCCACCTGTTAGCACTGTATGGTTAAACTTGCAAGAGATTAATCAATACTTTACTAATTTTGACAAGGTCATTTTGGAACGTACGACTTCAAATGGCCTAAACGCCAGAGAATGGGCTTTCGAACATATGAACGAGGTGTTTAAAAATGAGATCAATCCGTTTGTCGAAAGTCTAAAAGGAATTTTTGCATCTCTTAAGGAAAATCTTATGTTTGAAATTGGTGAAGTTCAAAAAGTGTTTTATGAAATGGACACCGCTTACGAACTACAACTAGTTGAAAAAGAAAAGATTTTAACCGAATATGACCGATTCTTGTCTGCAGTAATCTCGTGTGATGTGCTTACTACTGTAAATGTTAATTATTCGAATGAGCTTACATCCGCTATGATTAATTGTGATGCTGTGAATATTTGTAATGATATTTGTGATGATGTTTGTGATCTTTCTGTAAATGTTGCTGATACTGTAAATGAGGTAGATAATCAGTCTTGTCACGAATCTAACGCTGAGTTTTTAAAGCTACAAGATTCTTATAATTTACTTTCAAAACGCTTTAATCAACTAGAACAACATTGTATATCTTTAGAATTAAAACAACAAACTCAAAATGAGAATCTTTTGATATCAAATGTTTGTGAAAACGGTGTTGAGACGAGTGACAAGATGATTGCAATTGTTAAGACATTAGAGGAAGAGATAATGAGATTGAAGAGAGATATGTCATCAAATGAAACACTCAAAATGGAACTACAGGCTGCAGAGTCTAAAAACCAGGTCTTAGAAATTAGACTTTCGTCTGTTCTAGGGGAGATGGATCGGACAAGACAGGGACTATCCGCTCTTTATGGTTTACTAGAAGAACGCTTCGCTTTTAATGCGGCACAGCAACAATCTTATGTTGAACAACTGAACCAAAAGTGCGAGGAAATCTCTGATTTGAACATCCTGCTCATTGACAAAAATATGGTTTTGGCTGAGTTAAAGGAGACACTTCTTCTCACCCGACAAGAAGTTGTTGATAACTTAGCTACCGACTCTGCACCGTCCACTAGTGCTCCAACAACCAAGTCAGTAGTGCTTTATAAGAACCCGCTTCATAAGAGAAACCCAGTTACCTATGATGATTATATGAGGAATGCCATTAAGCATGTCGATCTTCTTAGGGATATTTTAGACGATCTTTATGCCTTAGATCCCTCAAGTAGCGACTATTATTCGGCTCATGAATATATTAAGCGAGTTTAATATTGCTTGGCATATTTGCAATATATAGGTACACCAGGTTCTGCACTACTTAATAATAGGCCCATTGCTGTAACTCCATTTAATAAGACTCCAGGAGCAAAACCGTCATTGGCACAATCAAGTAAGGCACCTTTAAAATCTGTTGCTAATATTCCCACTTTGCCTTCTACAGGATTAAAAGAGACTACTAAGGCTAAAGGATCGCCACTCAAGAAAGATAAGATCAAGCCCTCCACTAGTAGTGCCAAAAAGAAGAAAGTAGAAGTTCACAATAGGAATGCTAGTTCAGTTTTAAATAAAAAGAATCATGTTAAGACTAAAAGCTCTGCGCCTGTGCAGCAGCCTAAACCATTCGTGAATTCTGATTTGAATTGTTGGTATTGTAATGAATGTATGTTTTCCCAGCGTCATGATTTGTGTCTGATTGATCACGTGAATGAAATGAATGCTATTAAGAATGGTCTTGAATGGAAGCCAACGGGTAGAACTCGTGCCCAAGTTGGCTGGCAATGGCGTCCCACTGGTAGGACCTTTACATTAGATGGAAAAATGTGCCCTTTAACTAGGAATGCATCCATTGAGGTTAGGTCTGAGCGTCCTTTAGTTAGGAACACTCGCACTCAAGTATGGAAACAGCGCCCTTTAATTAGGTCAGCCCCCACTATAGTGCCTATCAGTGAAGAAATACCTCAGGATTTAAGCCAACTAGAATCTACACCACCAATTAAGAAGAAGAAGACTAGGAAATCTAAGAAACCTAGAGTTAGCAAATCTAAGATTATTAAATCTGTACCTGCTAATAACAAGGAACACTCAGATTCCGATACCTCTACATTGTCTTTGTGTGGTGATATTTTCAGGTGGTCCAAATCATCCTGTGGTATTTGGACTCCGGTTGTTCAAAACATATGACCGGAAATCGCTCGATGCTCCGAAATTTCGTCAGCAAGTTTCTTGGTACGGTTAAATTCGGGAATGATCATATAGCAAAGATTATGGGGTATGGTGAATATCAGATTGGAAACGTGACGATTTCTAGGGTATACTATGTAGAAGGTCTTGGTCATAACTTATTCTCAGTAGGACAGTTTTGTGATTCCAACCTAGAGGTTGCTTTTCGACAACACACTTGTTTCATCCGCAACTTGGAAGGAAAAGATTTGTTGAAGGGATCTCGTGGTGCAAATCTTTATACGTTGTCTCTACAAGACATGATGGCCGCCTCTCCAGTATGTCTTCTCTCTAAAGCATCTAAGACCAAGTCATGGTTATGGCATCGCAGATTATCTCATCTTAACTTTGATGCTATTAATCATCTGGCTAAAAACGAATTAGTTCGTGGTCTTCCAAAGCTTAAATTTCACAAGGACCATTTATGTTCCGCGTGTTCAAGGAGGAAAAGCACCAAGAAATCTTACAAGCCCAAAGCTGAAGACACCAATCAACAAAAACTTCATCTCTTGCATATGGATCTTTGTGGACCAATGAGAACTGAAAGTGTGAGCGGTAAGAAATTCATTCTCGTCATTGTGGATGATTTTTCCAGGTTTACATGGGTTAGATTTCTACATACAAAGGATCAAGCACCGAAGGCTATCATCACTTTTCTGAAATTCATTCAGGTACGTTTGAATACTACTGTCCGCCGTATTCGTACAGACAATGGTATAGAGTTCGTCAACCAGACTCTTCGTGATTATTATGAAGGAGTTGGTATCTCACATGAAACATCCGCTGCACGCACTCCACAACAAAACAGTGTCGTTGAAAGACGGAATCGTACACTGATGGAAGCTGCTAGGACCATGCTTATTTACGCGAACGCTCCATTGTTCTTGTGGGCAGAGGCTATATCTACTGCATGTTTCACCCAAAACCGTTCTATCATTCGGAAACGCCATGGAAAAACACCTTATGAGCTTCTACATGACCGTAAACCCGATGTTTCATTTTTTCATGTGTTTGGTGCTCTTTGCTATCCAAACATCAATAGTGAGAACTTGGGTAAGCTTCAACCGAAAGCCGATATAGGTATTTTCATTGGTTACTCACCGTCCAAGAGAGCATACCGAATCTATAACCGTCGTCTTGGCAAGATTGTAGAAACTATGGACGCAGATTTCAATGAGCTGACAGCGATGGCTTCTGAGCAACACAGCTCTGAACCCGCGCTTCATGAGATGGGAACCGGTGCTATTAGTTCCGGATTAGTTCCCAATAATCCTACTTCTACATCATTTTTACCACCATCAAGGCCCGAGTGGGATAAACTGTTTCAACCGTTGTTTGATGAATTCTTCGATCCCCCGACTGATGAAGTTCCAGCACCTGTAGTAATTGCTCCAGTACCTGAAGTGGTTGCTCAAGCTAATGAACCTTTATCTAATGCATCTACAATTCACATTGAACCGGATGCACCTTCACCAAGTAATTCTCAAACTACACCTGAATCATCACCCCTACTTGTGCCTAATGATGTGGAAGAGGATTATATTGAACACGACTTGGAATATGCTCACTTGCAAGAGCTTCCTTTCTTTGGTGTAGCGATACCTGAAAACCCTTCAGCCGCGTCTACCTCAGAAGAAGCTCCTTCTATTGTTCACTCCAGACCACCTAGGATTGAAAACCATAGCACTAAATGGACAAAAGATCACCCAATTAGGAATGTTATTGGAGATCTAGATCGACCAGTCTCTACACGCCATCAATTACAAGAGAGTGCACTTTATTGCTACTTTGATGCATTTCTCTCTGAAGTTGAACCAAAAAATTGGCAGCAGGCTATGACCCAATCATCTTGGATTGAAGCTATGCAGGAGGAACTCAATGAATTCCAACGACTTGAAGTATGGGAATTGGTTCCTCTTCCTGACAAGGTCAACATCCTTACTTTGTTGTGGGTTTATAAGGTTAAACTTGATGAGATGGGTGCGGTATTGAAGAATAAGGCTAGATTGGTCGCTAGAGGATATAAACAAGCCTTGGGTATAGACTTTGAGGAATCTTTTGCTCCTGTGGCTAGATTGGAGGCGATTAGACTATTCCTTGCATTTGCTGCTCATATGAACATGATCGTCTATCAAATGGATGTGAAGACGGCATTTTTGAACGGTGAACTAAGGGAAGAAGTTTATGTTAGTCAACCGGATGGGTTCGTCAGTACGGAGTTTCCTAATCATGTGAACAAGCTTAAGAAGGCTCTCTATGGGTTGAAACAAGCTCCACGCGCGTGGTATGATCTCCTGTCAACATATCTCATTTCGGAAGGCTTCTCCAAAGGCAAAGTGGACCCCACTCTATTCACTCTCAAAGAAGGCAACGACATGATTCTGGTACAAATTTATGTTGATGATATAATATTTGCTGCCACTAACATAGAATTGTCAAATCGATTTGAGAAGATAATGTCCACACGCTTTCAGATGTCGATGATGGGAAAAATTTCATTTTTCTTAGGATTACAGATTTCTCAGAATCCCAGAGGCATCTTTATTAATCAATCCAAATATGCTCTAGAATCTCTTAAGAAATATAACTTTGAAAATTGTGACCCCGTGGACACTCCAATGGTGGAGAAATCCAAGTTAGATGAAGATAGGAATGGGACTATTGTCGATCCAAAACTTTACCGTGGGATGATCGGCACCCTTCTATATCTGACTGCTAGCAGGCCTGATTTGCAATTTGCTGTATGCATGTGTGCCCGGTATCAGGCTCGGCCTACCGAAAAGCACCTACATGTAGTTAAAAGGATCTTTCGGTATCTAAAAGGAACACTTCATCGTGGTCTATGGTATCCGAAAGATTCCTCGATTGCTTTAATATCATACGCAGATGCCGATCATGCTGGATGTCAAGACACGAGGCGTAGCACTTCTGGATCTGTGCAACTCCTAGGAGATAGATTGATCAGTTGGTCTTCAAAAAGGCAGAAAAGCGCTGCAATTTCTAGCACGGAGGCTGAATACATCGCCATGTCCGGTTGTTGTGCTCAAGTCCTTTGGATGAGATCACAATTAACTGACTACGGTTTGGGATTTAACAAAATCCCGATGTATTGTGACAACAAGAGCGCCATTGCCCTTTGCTGCAACTATGTTCAACACTCCCGGGCCAAGCACATAGACATTCGCTACCATTTCATTAAGGAGCAGGTGGAGAACGGAGTGATCGAGCTGTATTTTGTCACTACTGAGTATCAGCTAGCAGATATGTTCACCAAAGCCTTAGATCGAGGACGAATCGAGTTTTTGATCGACAAGCTTGGCATGAAATCATTCACTCCAGCGACTCTCAAAGAGTTGGCAGAAGAATCGGCTGAATAGTCGTGGTAAACTATTCAGAGTATCCTTTGTTCGTGATCATGTATATTATCGTAAATATATAAAACACAAAAGAAAATACAAAAATATAAAACCAAGAAAAACCATAAAAAATATAAAACCAAGAAAAACCATAAAAAATATTAAACCTAGAAAAACCATAAAAATTATAAAATCAAGAAAAACCAAAAATATTTTTCGTTTTAAAAAACGGGCATGTCTTTTAGTACGGTAATATTTACGGCCTTAGAAATGTCGATTAATATTGACACAGTGCCATAAATAGAGTCCGTATAAAAGTTATAATGTTTTAAAACATGCCTATTATGGCTTGTAGTTATTTCTGACTGCAACCCGGTCTTCATATTAAAGTCACGTATTTCTTTGGAAAACGTTGGCTCAGAACGGGAATTAATTTTCTCGGGCATGATTTACAAGCCAAATCATGCAAAGGGATCAAGTTTACTTTACAACTTGGTCTAACACGAATTAGTGTACGTCTCGGTGCATTAATTTGTTAAAATAAGAGAAATCTTATTGACACCACGAATCAAACTTTTTCAAGATATCAATTGGGAAATGTTTTTCATCATCCTGTGCCTCGTTAAACAATGACTACAGCTCTTTAAATAGAAAACGGGTCATCGTTTAAGGGGGAGAAAATGTTACATTATCTTTCACATCAAAAAGATCTTCAAAAGTTTTCAAGGAAACTCAAAAAGCTTAATGGTTAATGGTTGGATTGCTTTGGCATTTGTCTTGTTGTTGCTTATAAGTTTGTCATAAATAGTGGTGTGCTTGTGTTAAGATAGGTTAATCACTACGGCTCGGATAGTTAACATAAGATAGGGTCAAAATGACAAGAATTAGAACTTGGGAAAACACAAGAATCTTGTTTGTAGAAAGAAGAAAAGTTGAGGGGGTAAAGTTGACAATATGTCAAACTTGTGAAAATTTGACCTAGTCAAATTCTTCCCCCCGTCTCTTCTCTCTCACACCTTGTTTATTTGTTTATCCTTGCCGCCATTAACAAACAAACACTCAAACACTCACGAAAATCAAACAGAACATCTCTCAATCATTAATCTTCTTGTTCAAGATCTTCACAAAGGTATTAAAACGACTTAATCATTCATTCAGTTCAAGTTAATTAACTCTTTTTAATTGAAAACAATCGAATTCAGTTTCTGCTTCAATTAGGGTTAAATAAATTGGGGGTTTTACCTGGGTTTTACTCGGAATAGAACGAATTGAACTAATTTGGCCTTTAGAACTCTTGAATTAAACGAAATTGTGCCTAAATTAGAAAAATCGCCACTGATTGAACTTTCAGAATAGTATGATTTTCCGAATAAGGAATGTTTTCCGAATAAGAAAGAACTTTCCGAATAGGAGCAGTTATTCAGAATAGAAAGAGTTTTCCGAATAGGAGGATTATTCCGCATAGGATATTCTTTCCGCATAGACAAGTTCTTTCCGAATAGAAAGGTTATTCCGCATAGGCCTAGACTTTCCGCATAAAGAAATTTTTCCGCATAAGGTTAGATTTTCCGAATAAAGAAAATTTTCCGCATAAGGTCGATCTTTCCGAATAAAGAAATTTTTCCGCATAAGGATAGACTTTCCGAATAAAGAAAATTTTCCGCATAAGGTTGATCTTTCCGAATAAAGAAATTTTCCGCATAAGGTTGATCTTTCCGAATAAAGAAATTTTTCCGCATAAGGTTAGATTTTCCGAATAAAGAAAATTTTCCGCATAAGGTCGATCTTTCCGAATAAAGAAATTTTCCGCATAAGGTCGATCTTTCCGAATAAAGAAATTTTTCCGCATAAGGTTAGACTTCCCGAATAAAGAAAATTTTCCGCATAAGGTTGATCTTTCCGAATAAAGAAATTTTTCCGCATAAGGTTGATCTTTCCGAATAGGATATGTTTAATTTATTCCGCATAGGCCTTATGTTCCGAATCGACTTATCATTCCGCATAAGATTTATATTCAGCATAGCCCAAGTATTCCGAATTGAGTGATTATTCCGTATAGAAGATGTTTGAATGGTTTACAAGCTTAAGGGATTAGGTCATATGTTCAATGCTTAGGTTTAAAGTCATATTGATATTCATGTTTGTATGTTTCAACCTTTGTGTTTTATCTTAAGCAGAGACGATGACTAACCCTACAGTACAACATATACAAGACACCAAAGCCGCCGCCATTGCTGAAGCCAAGACTCTAAAGTTTATTCCAAACAACTTCCGTTTGAAGGAGGTATCTCACTCTACCCATAATGGATTTAAGGTAGGTACAGCCATGCTTGATAAATCTCATTTCAAGCATGCGCTAAGGAGAAGTGCTTCAGTGCCCTACGAATACCTTTACGAGTTCTGGGCTACCAAAGAGAGGACGTCGAACAAAATCACTTTTTCCTTGGATAACAAGCAGCAGACGCTTACTGTGTCAGACTTCAGGAAGATCTTTGGATTTCGACCGACACTCAAAGGTCTGTCATACTCAGCCAACCCAACTAAGGACCAGATCATGGAGATGTTCACCGCCATTGGATGTCTTGACATACGAACCCCGTCTGAGTTTACTACTGCCAAAGTTGGTCAACCATGGAAAGCTATTTTTGGGATTCTAAGCCGATGTTTAACACCCAAAACAACTGGGTTTGATGCTGTTCGTCCACCAATCATCAAGATGTTTTATGGTATGTTTAAAGGTATGGGTATTGATTATGCATCACTGCTGTAGGAGGAGTTTACTTTTCAACTCTTCACAAACACAAAGGGTAAGGTTAAAAGTTACCAGTACCCTAGGTTTATTAAGTTGATCATACATTACTTTATGGAAAACGATGCATCCATTAACAAGCAGGCAGGTAGTCGTCACCACACGATGGATGATGATGATTTGGTAGACTTAAGGCAGGAGACTCATTCGAATACGGTTATTCCTGGTCCCATTCCCGGCCATCTTCTGACCGATGAGATTATAGCATCTGATGATTATAAGAACTTGCTAACAGAAATTGAGAATCAACGAGCAAGCATTCTAGCAGGTGAAGACTCTTCCACCATGGTTAAGAGCAAAGGTAAACGGAAGCAAGCAGATTTACCTGAACCCAAAGCCAAAAAGAAGAAGATTGCAGTTAAGAAGGGAAAGGGTACGGCTGATGAGTTAATTCTCCACGATGAAGAAGATATTGATAATCCTGCTCTTAACAAGACTGAGAGAAAAGCTATGAAGTTAGCTATGGAAAGGAGTAGTAAAGATACTGGAGGTAGTGGTTCGGGTGCACGGGTACATGTTGAAGAAGAGTACGTGGAACCAGATGATGTGTTTGAGTTTGGATCACCTGAAAAGTATTCTACTTCGAAGGAGACATCCACCCCCCCTGTTTCAGCTAGTATTGAAAAAGAGTCTACTCAACCTTTGGCAACTCAACTTCAACCAACTCAACCCTTACCAACCAGACCGGTTTCAACACCATTTCCTCCACCACCAATAAACCCCATCCTTAGTACCGCAGTTACAACCGAGCCTATTCCATCAACCCAGAGCAGCTCTGCAACGTCTGCAATGGCAGCATTGGTGATGGCCGAAATGTTGGATAAACATGTGGATAATCACAAGAGAGAAATGGATGAACTTCGCCAAGAGTTACTTAGACGAGCTCAAAGTGAAGAAGCATCTAAGAAAGCTCAAGAAGAGTTGATTGCTAAGTTCGTTGCAGATATGGAATTTACACGTAAAGCTCATGCAGAAGAACTTGCTCGGGTTAAAAAGGCTGAAGCTGATAGGCATCAAGCACGAATTACGAGACTTAAAGCTATTAAGGATGACCTTAAAGAGCAAAAAGAAGCTCTTGAAGCTACTATTGAGCAAAGAGTGAAAGACTCCGTTGAATCCCTAATGCCTAAACTGCGTGATGAATTGAAAACACTTGCTGCTGACAACTTGATGATCAAATCATCCAATCCTTCAGAAGCCGCCTACAAGATTGCTTATGACTTGACGGATTTTGAACTTAAAAAGATCCTCAAAGCTCGAATAAGGGAACTTGGATCGTTTGATAAATCGAGGATTCAACGGGCTCTCTTCAAATCCCTGAATGACGCTATCATGGAGGATGATAAGTTGTTCAAGACGTTTGGAAGTGTGGTACCCTACCACATTCTCCCTGAGGAAGAAAGGGAAGAGAGTGACGAAGAAGAGGGTACTGGTGGAGAAGAGGAAGAAGAAGAAGAAGAAGATAAGAATGATGATGATGATGAGGATGATGAGGATCAGAATGATGAGGATGATGATAATGATAAGGATGATGATAATGATGATGATGACGATGATGATGATGGCGATGATGGTGGTGATGGTAATGAGGAGAGTGTTCAAGGGAGCAACGGGGATGATAATGAGGATGCTGATGCGGGTAAACAGCCTGAGAAAGGGGATAAGGGTGCCAGCTCAAAGAAACATGTTAAATCTGGCACCAAGTCCAAGAAAGATGCAGCAACAAAGGAAAAATCTACTTCCACGGAATCCAGACGATCGAAGTGGCGCCACGATGTGAATGCCACTACAGGGTCATCTATTCCTGGTACATTTATCGCTGCATCCATACCTGTTACCACTAACCCCGTTAGTTCTATTGTTGTTGCTCCTGTGATTGCAGAATCGGTAACCGAACCTGAAGCGGCACAACACTCACCCGTTCATGACACTGCCGACATGCCTGAAACAGAACAAGCATATGTTCACGTCACCACTCCTCTGCAACAGAACCCACAATCTACTGTTCCAAGCACAAGGGACTGGGCAGACACGTTGGAGATTGACGAGACTGCACCACCACAGGCTTGGATCACGGCAGCGGCGCAGTATGATCCGATCACCGACGCTGACAAAGATGTTTTGTATCTTCGTATCCGCAGTCCGATTGACTTATGTGCATTTCTTGCTCATGAGTATAAGACTTCGGTTACTCTATCTTTGGTGAAGAAAGCCCTGAAGGATAAGAGACTACGCGCCAAAACCCGGTTGACCCAAATGGAGTTCGAGTATTATGCCGATGAGATCCTGAAGGCTCTGAATACCGTTCAACGGCCAGGACTTCATGAATCAGAAAGAGCTCAACCTCCAATGGATCCTACTCAAGATAATCAGATTGCTCTTGACTTCTTCGTCACCAATGATCTTGTGTATCTACTGAAGGGGTCATCAAAGTACGCAACCTCCCTGACCTTGCTGAAAGCTGCCAACTGGGGGACAATACCCTTTATCGAGGAAAAGGTAAACCGACTCTGGGTCCCAAAGATAAATCGTAATTATGATATGTATGCTGTCATAGGTGCATCTCATTGGGACGAACGAGTCCGAAGGGCGTACAGGGGTTGCTGCCTAGTCAATTCTGGAAGCAACGTTAGATCCGACATCCGCATCTCCAGCATCTTAGGGATGAAAACTGAAGCCAAGAATGGCTATTATCATGTGACGGAGATTCGTTTGAAAAGGGAGGATGACAGGGAATACAAAATCCAGCAGGGAGATTTTTCCATCATTCGCCTTGAGGATATCGAAGATATGCTGCTTCTGATGACCCGAGATCAACTCACACATATTCCTCGTGAAGACCTCATTGCTTTGAATACAGCACTTCGTATGTTCACACGAAGCGTTGTCATCAAGACACGAGTTGAAGATCTTCAGTTGGGAGTCGAAAGCTATCAAAGGAAGCTTAACCTAACCCGTCCAGTGAATAAAGTGCTACCTCAACATGTAGAAAGATGTCCCTATACCAACATTTCTGTCCCGAATTACGGCATTTTCTACTTGAACAGTCGAGGTTTAATGAAGTTTATGAGGGTGGGTGAGCTCCATAAGTACAGTGATAGGACTCTTCTATAAGTCAGAGGAAAGTTGGAGCATCTGAACTCGGGTGGGACTTTGCCAGAAATGACGGAGGATTGGCATCCGGGTTACCGGCAGATGGCGAAGTACGTGATCAAGAAGATAGATCAAAAGCTCCGTGAACGTAGATTGATGAGGAGCTTGGAAAGGTTCGTTGGTGGAAGACCATATTTAGTGCACCACAAGCTACTGCAACGATCCATCTAATGGGTCGTACATCTCAGGTCCACTTTATATTGGTTTTCAATTGTGAATATGTATATTTGTGAATATTGTGCTTTAATGGCTTCATGTAGTGTTAAGGTTTGATAATTTTTCAAGAATTTCTCACGAGATTCTAAATCTTTCAAAATATATCACACCAAAGCACTACAACTATCCCTTATTAAATTAAGGGGGAGCAATAACTTGTTCTATGGCCAAACATCTATTTCATTTTTACCCAAAGACCGGTTAATCCATTCAATATCCCAAATATTAATGGTTAACATTTTGGATAAGGGGAGAAAATGGGATTAAGGAGATTTAAATGATACTTGGCTAAAAGATGAAAAAGACTTAACGATTATCCAACTTAATATGTGTAAAGCACGTGTTAAGGGGGAGCGTTTTTGATGAACAAAACACCTAAGGTACAAAACTTTTGATTTCAATATCACAAGTACCTTAAGTGATTTTCAATGATTTTCATGGTGGCAATTCCTTCCCAAAACACACTTAATTCACGACGAATGTGGTGACAAAAGGGTGGTAGGAATAGGTTTAGTCCAATGATTCATCAGAGCCGATGGAATCTTCCCAAGGACAATTCCCTAGATAGAATTAGAAGTCCTAGGAAAGATGGAGAAAGATTGTTAACGTAGCTGAATGCCGACCAAGTACTTAAGCTAGCACTGGAACAATCACAACAAGGTGCTAGTGATGACGTATTGGTAAGCATTGAAGGGGTTGAAGAATGAAAAAGAATTGTAAAGATAAAGGGTGTAAAGAAAGAAGCCCTCCTTACAACTTTAGGCAGAAACCGGGTCAATACATATGCTATTGAGGTCATTTTTGCTAATGATTCTCGGTATTGAAGAAAGACATCATGGACCCAGTGATGCAATGCACAACCCTTCCCAGCTAACTCAAATATCTCTCAAAAGGTATTTGTTTTAATCACACGGAGATCAACACGTTATGTATTGGTTTATTCACTCCGAATAGACTGGTATTGAAAAGGTGGCACTCCTCTCCAGCCATCGCTCACTAAATCAAAACGCACAATCGAGTCTAGAGCCAAGAGATCATCAAAAGTCTCATTAGGACACTTTCCATTTATTCCTTGCTTTCTCACACACTGTGAAAAGTAAGAGATTTTCATGAGTCCTACGAAGTATTCCTGTAATATTGCCAGAACATCCGAGTAATACGCAAGTATTACAATGAAGATGGAAATCCTGCTTGAGCCAACATCAAACAAGCTCATGGTAGGTTACACGTGCGGTTCTTTTAGAACCAATCTTGTGAAAAACTGGAAGGTAACAGTGGTTTAATTCTTAATTGAACTTAAACTCGTTCCAGGCCTCTTCGCATTATCATATGATCTTGCCAGAACACTCAGAGTGACTCTTTATTGACCACAGTGACGAGTGGAAATCCTTCTAGTGTTAACATCAAACAGCACTTGGTAGGTGACGTGCAAGATTCTTTATGAATTGAGCTCGTGACAACTGGAAAGCAACGATGGTGAAAATCTTAATTGAAATTCACTTGTTCCAGGTTTCATGAATTGACGGCTTCAAATCACAAGGATAATTTATCCAAGTGATTCACTCTTTATGTTCGCAGTCAGCTTTGGACGGTCGAATAAAGAGAACGGGTTTACCCGCAAAATCCTGTCAGGAAGTTACTTAATTGAAACTATCCGTCACGGGTACGATATCTAATATCGTCCAACGGTCTTCACCGACCGGAGGTAAAATGCTACCGAATTAGAATAAAATGTTCAAAGCCATTTTATTCGTGTCGTTGCTGTGTACCTGTTAAAGACGGTGGCGTTGCTGTGTACCTGTTGAAGACGATGGCGTTGTTGTGTACCAGTGAAGACGGTGGTGTTGCGGTGTACCTGTAGAAGTCGTTCCCACATGCTTATGTTTTTCTGCAACAAAGTTTAGCAAAAAATTCAAGAAAGTACAAGATAAAGTCTTCCGCTGTACCAAACTCTGAAACTTTCGAGAATTCAACAAAAAGACATAAGTGTGTGGAACATGGAGTCACGAGGAGGCAAATTCACAAGAGAGGCAAAGATCGCACGTGAAAGGCCAAAGAACAATGCTCTCAAGTCAAAGCCAAAAAGATCAAACCAACATATTCACAACAAAAGAAAGAAAAGAAGAAAAGACTACGAGCTAAAGAACGAAGACTTAGTATAGTATGCTAGGTTTAGAACTTTGTAACGTGGAGTGACCTCCCTTAGGGGGAGATTGTTAGAAATACGTTTTAACGTATATTAGAAGTATCGGTCACTCCATAATATGATTTATGTTGTAATAGATCGTAGTTAACAATTAGTTAAATGTTACTTATTAAGTTAAGTAAGAACCGGTCCATGGGCTTGTCATGGACCGGCCCAAGCCCAATGTTATGATTGGAGTATAAATACCCCTTTCCACCATGGAAAGGGGTTGGTTGTTGTTCTCATTTCACTTTCATATTAATAAAATCATACACATTTTCTCTCACTTTCTCTCTCTAGTTTCTCTTACTAGAAAACATCAACCCACTTCATAGATTCATAGGTTATCAATATTCTACAAATTAATTATGAACCCTACGACCTCCTTTTATAGCACAAGGAGTCGTGTACAATAATCTATGTATCAACTTTTCTAGGTAAAGATAAATATAGAAAATACAATGTAGAACATATCTTTACTAGAATTACAAAACGTGTAGACTAAGTATTCCATCAGTGGTTGAACTTCTCTTTGTCAGCGCTCCAATATGCTTTGTCCGCGTTCACCTGTCAGCGCCTCGTTTACTCTTGTTAGTGTCCAAGTTCTTCTTGTCAGCCTCCCAGTGACTTAGCTAATTTTATTCCCAACAATCCCCCCTAAACTTGATATCTACTATAGTAATCAAGTTTTAGAATAAAAACTAAATACAAGGAGGATTCTTACAAATACAAACTATTTCTTAATTAGATAATAAACAAATCTAACTAAATCCTTGCTAACATCACTGGTATAGTCAACCTCTAGTTGTGTGGATGCCATCATCTTCAAAACATCTTTAGACATAGGATATTCAGCATCAACGAAAAGATATTCTACAAATTTAGAGGTACTAAGATGGTATACACCAGCAGCTGAGTATAAACGCCACTTCAAACCACTAAGGTCATCCATATCTAACAATACTGGATCAACTTCATCTGGTGCAATCATTCTCTTAAATGTTGTCCAGATCTTTATTCCATTTACTAAAGAAGGCTCTTCGGCTTCATACTTGGCTTTCATCGGATTCCATAAATCCACCAAGTCTTCTCTATCCATACTTGCAAACAAAGAAATCAAAGAAGTGAATATGTGTACCTTGTCACCATATCTGGTGATCACCCAGAAACCACTTGCATCTTCCTCATACTTGATTATGGGGTTTCTGAAATCTAAAGGTAACACTGCTACAAATTTTGAAGCTTCCAACGGTGAAAGCTTTATAGTCTTTCTTATCACAACTTCACTTGGATTCAATTGATCAAATACTGGGAATTCAATTGGTATTCCCTCTTCACTGGCCTTGGCATGATGGAAGCCTTCTTGATCTGCATGTTTTCTTCAATTTCTTCCTTCCTTTCATCAGAAATAAGTCTAAGAGTATTTGCCTCACAAACACGTTCCCAAATGGGATAGGCATAAAACTCAACTCTTCAAAGGAAAGATTCTTCAATTTTGCATATGTCCATCCTACTTGATGACACCTAAGAAGCATATAATAGAGCTCTCTTCTATCTCTTTTGAGGTCAGAAAGTACCTTACTTGCTTTGTGCTTCAAGATAACCTTGCAATCATTTTGAACTCTCAGCAGAATTTCCAAACCCCAAATTTGTCCAGTAATAGACATGTCTGGATTTTCTGCAATTGAGACTCCCATGCAAAATACATAGCCACTACCTCAGGCATATCAAAGTCCACCTGCATCTTCAAATCCCTAAGCTTCTCCTTAGCCAAGTCATCCTCCCCATACTCCAATTTTTCTGGTTCTTCAAGTATCATCAGACTAGAACCAGAAATCTCATCATTACTGCCATATTTATTGCCTTCAAAAGAAGTCACAACTGGTGACTTAATGGCAGTCTTTACCTTATCGTGTTCCTTAAGTTGTACAGCCAAAATGGAATCAAAATGTACCTGGGCTGCATTCTTAGGCACATGTACTTCTTCCATAACCCCTTTACCCTTATCCAAAACTCTAATAGTTGGTAAAGTGGTTGATGGTACCTGTGTAGAAACATCCTTGATGATAACTGGTGGTTGGGATACACTAGCTAAACCTGTAAGTCTGTCAGCGTCTGATTTGTTCTTGTCAGTGTGCAAATCCTGAATGTCAGCGGTTGACTCTATGATTTGGTGCATCATCTCTACAAATGAAAGCTTCTTAGGAGTAACCAAAGAAATATCAACAGCTGGCTTCTCCTTCAAACTTGTCAGTGCCTCAACTATCTCTTCACTCCCATAAGAAACACCTTCTTGTAAGCCCTTGTCACTCATATTTACCGGCTCATCCTCCCCTTTGTAAGAATCCTCCCCTGAAGAGAGGACTCTAGCTTGCCTTCTTCTGTTATTGGCAGTCTCCAAAGTAACCAACCTATCCCTCAATGATTTGAGTTCAAGGCCTTGACCTGTGACAATTTGTACAAGATCTGCATTTTGCTTTTGTAAGCGAATGCAGATCACCGTCAATTCTAAAGCTGATAATGGTTCCATTTGGCCCTCCTCTATCATGGGGATTTGACCCCCCCAAAAGAGATTCATTGGGCATGGCTGTGGTCTGAATGATGTTGGGACTGTCTTGACCTGCTCCTAAGCTAGTGCCAATAGTCCCAGCCCCACCCATGTCACCAACCACTGGTGATGGTTCTCTCTGATGCATGGCTAAGACCACTAGAGGAGAACACTCCAGTAGTACTTTGGCGTTTCTCAAACCTATAGTCATGTGGTTCTAAGGATGAAGTGGAACGGGGGTCTGTTTGGGTGTGAGGGATATTGGTGTCAGCGTTTGGGTTGGCTGTGTCAGCGCCCACATTGTGAATGTTAGCGCCTGATGGTTGAGGGTCTAGGTCCATATGTTGTGGTGATGGAGGTTGTTCTAGGAGAGGGTCTGAGTGTGGTTCAAGGTGTGCAGCTGCCTGAATGACAACTTGCATGGTTGGGGTGAGGGGAAGGTCTCTGAATGGAGGGGTGTTCATGTTACCAAAAACAATTTTCTTTTGAGTAGGGACCTCATAAAAGTCATCATGATCCCTTTGACAGTATTGTTGTTCATCAAAAACCATTTGTAAAAACCTTAGGTATGCAAGAGTCATCTTGTTACCCTTGTTGTGACACATGCCATCGAAAATCATTTTAGAAAAATTATATTTTTGCCCATTTGCAATGCAAACAAGAGCACAATCGATGGATCGATTGATTTCATTGAAAGAAGAGTATTTGGGACTCAAACATTGTAGGATGACATGTATCAGGTACTTCCAGGCTAGGGGAAATTGTTTAGTATATTTGTTTATAACCACAACTGGAGGAAAAGCATAACCCAAGACTCGGAGCCCTTGCTCTAGTTCTGCTAGGGGAAGGGTTGTTATACCATCATCCTCATCAAGGCGTAAATACCGACGAACTAAAGCTTCAGTAACAACCCATTGAACCCCATGAATAGTGCCAACTAATGTAATCACTCCATCAGTTGTTTTGGAACGAACAGAATTCCAAAACTGCTTGATGTGTGTGATAGGGACAAGAGGATTATGTGAAAGAGCATACCTTAAAGGAGATGCCATCAAATACCCAATCATCTCAGTGTATTGAGGGTGCAAAGTACGATCTTCAACCATATAAGCCACCATGTTATGTTGGCTTCTGAACCCAAACTCTACACCATCAGGTTTAAAATTTGGTGCCATTTAAATTATTTGAGAAAACTATAAGATGATAACAATGAAGGTATGAAGGTGTGAGAAATTTAGCAGACAAGAATAATAGTTACCCTGTTTAAAAGAAATGAGCCAAATTTATAAGAGTGGTAGAAACACAAGATTGGTTGAAAAAGAAGGCAGTTATATTCAAAAAGTAATCATCACAATCTTGAAAAATATATAACTTGTCTCTTTCATTAATTAAAAGTTACCAACTCGAATTACGGCCCATATTTTCGTCAAAAATAACAACGGGGTGGACCCCAATGTTTTTCAACGGTCAAAAAGTAAACATCAGCGTGTAACGGCTATATTCTTGTCAGCGTTGAATTTTTTCCATGTCAGCGTTTAAATTGGTCTTATCAGCGTTGGAAGTAAACTATGTCAGCGGCCAAAAATAAATAAAAAAGAAAAAGACCTTAACAAAGAAGTTTACCCTAGTGAAGATAAGCCTTATACTGAAAATGACGCTAGAGTGGCAAGCACTGTCCAAGCATGCACACTTAAGCAAGATAGACCTAATTGTCCTCAAGTGTCCCTTGCTAACTAAAGTTCTTAACATTGAAGAAATCTCATATAAACTCTTCGTAACTTCCCAGGTAAGCCCAATTAAAAGTTACACCAAGTCTCCCAACCGACCAATCCCAATTCTAGGTTAAACGTCTTGGTAGCAGGCATAGTATATCAACTTTGCATGCTACAGTGCCTCAAGAACTAGAAATTCCAATTCTTACTTACTAGTGAACACGATCCAGAATTGTGATAACAGTATTCTAAGAATACCCAAAATCCCAAAGGTTTCCTAAACCTCCCCTTAAAGTAGGATATACATAGTTGCAAAGTAAAAAGTATATGACAAAAAATTATTTCAAGATAGGAATGTAAACATTCCAACCATCATAAATAAACTTTGACACATTCCTTGTAAGCTCCAAAGATCCATGAGCAACTCTGTATCTAATGTTACAATGCTCATAATGCCTACATGATTAGATCAAAAACCACAAAAACTAACATGTTGCTCTCAGCGGCCATTTTTACACTTGTCAGCGTTCAAATAACCTCTATCATTGTTAGAAAAATAAAGTGGAAAATCTAATACTTTACAAAGGTAAATAACAGTCCACATCCTGTACATACTATACAATGATTTCAAAAACACATTTAGGTGAGATTGATCATCCCAATGCTTGTTACCAAGTACTGGAACCTCCCCATATCAAAAGGTTTAGTTAAAAGATCAGCCACATTTTCTTTTGTGTCTACCCTATCTGGATGTATTAAACCTTTTTCAAAACAATCTATTATTAAATGAGGCCTAATTTCTATGTGTTTAGTTTTAGAATGATGTACATGATTCTTATTAATGCATAACGTACTGTTATTAGCTACAAATATCTTGGTATGCATAAAATTATACCCATAGTCCAACAGCTGGTTTTGTATCCATAGAACTTGTCCACAACAAGCAGCTGCAACCACTTATTCTACTTCAGTTGAAGAGTTTGCCACCACTGTTTGTTTCTTGCATTGCCAAGATATAAGCCTGCTCCCAAGAAATTGACATCCACCAGTTGTGGATTTCCTATCAAACTTATCACCTCTATAGTCACTATCTTAATAGCCAATAAGCTCCATTGGAGAATCTTTAAGATACCATAATCCCAAATTAGGATAACACCTAAGGTATCTAAAGATCCTTTTAACAACATAAAGATGACACTACTTGGGAGTCACTTGATGGCGTTCACATGCACACACAGCAAACATAATTTCAGGTCTAGAGGTTGTAAGATACATCAATGAACCAATCATTGATCTATAATGCCTGACATCAACATCTTTTCCATCTCTTGTCTTTCCCTAAGGGTGTTCCCTATCCATGGGTGTGCTAGCCCGTTTTTCATGAGGAGAAAAACCAAACTTCTTCAAGATCTCAGCCACATACTTGTCTTGAGAGATAAAGATACCATCTTCTTTCTGTTGTACTTGTAAACTAAGAAGTTCATCTCTCCCATAGCACTCATCTTGAATTTGTCTGTCATGAGTTTGGAAAAGTCTTCACTCATCTTTGAATTAGATGATACAAAGATAATATCATCCACATAGACCTGTACAAGAAGAAAATATTTGCCATTCTCCTCGGTAAAAAGAGTCTGATCTATGGTGCCCCTCTTAAATCTATTTTCCACAAGGTAAGTGGATAATGTACCATACTATGCTCTTGGGGCTGGATGAAGTCCATACATTACTTTCTTGACTCTATACAGCTTGTCTAGATGCTCTGAATCTTCAAAACCTAGAGGTTGCATCACATAAACTTCCTCCTCAATTGTGCCATATAAGAAAGCACTCTTCACATCCATTTGATAAACTGTGAAACCCATGCAAGAAGCATAGGCTAGGAGAATCATTGCCTCAATTCTTGCAACATGTGCAAAAACCTCTTCATAGTCTATCCCTTCTTCTTGTGTATAGCCCTGACCAACTAAATGTACCTTGTTCCGGACCACAATCCCTCTTTCATCCTTTTTATTCCTTAGAACCCAACGTGTCCCAATAGGTCTGACATACCTTGGACAATCCACTAGCTCCCAAACATCTTGAATTACAAACTAGTGAAACTCATCCTGCATTGCTTCTACCCATCTTGGTTCTTTAAGAGCTTCAAAAATCTTCTTGGGTTCTTTTTGAGACAGAAAGCAGGCAAATAAACATGCTTGCACAAGAGGGGCATCTTCCTTCTTGTGGATGTTTGCAATGAACCCTTCTTTGGAGTTCTTCAAATGTTGCTTTCTGGTTTGAACTGGTGAAGTAATAGATCCAATTATTTGAGAGGAAGGATGAATCTTTTCCAACAAAGTAGAAGTTCCCTCTCCAAATAATGTAGAATACCGAACAGTAGAATGAAGAATTCCATTATCCCACTCATCACCACTATCATCCCCATTAGATCTAGGAGAATCATTGTCAGCGTCTGAATCGATGATGCTGACACCTTCATTGGGTGTGATATCTTCACCATGCTCAAAAATATTTCTGTTGGAGGAAGAGAATAAATTTCCAAACAGACTGTCAGTGGCTGAATTCAACGTGTCAGCGTCTGAAGTGGCTTTGTCAACGGATAAAGATGCATGCATGGTTTCATCAACTGGTTTTTCTTGTGGCCCTTCTTCCTCCTTTCTAGCAGCAGCAAATGCTTGCACAAACCCATCAGTCCATATAGGAATGGTAACATAATCAAATATGGGAGTTGGCTCAACTGCATGTGATCCTTATTCTTTAGCAACCTGTGTACCTGAAATCTCAACAATAGGTTCCTCCAAAACATTTGAATCCTTCTTCACAGTGTCTGGATTAGTAAAAGGCATATAATTCAAGGTCCTAGATAATGGTTCCAAATCAAATAACCAATCTGGTCTATTCTCAGGATCACTAGGCTTACTTTCTAAAAATTTAACATGCACCTTTTCAAGAATGCGTTTTACTTTCTTGTTGTAAACCCTATACCCTCTGCTATTCATAGAATAACCCATACAATATCCTTCATCACCTTTTGTATTAAATTTTCCTAAGGCATCACTAGTATCTAATATCACTACATGACATCCAAAGGGTTTAATAAAGTCTATAATAGGCTTCCTTTTCCAAAATAGCTCATAAGGTGTCTTATTGTGGATTTTGTTGACTAAGACTTTATTTTGAACATAGCAAGCTGTGTTCACAACCTCAACCCAAAAAGCAATGGGAAACTTAGCATCTGCTAACATGGTCCTAGCTGCTTCTATTAGAAATCTATTCTTTCTTTCAGCTACACCATTCTGGTGTGGAGTTCTAGTTATGCTAAACTCCCTAGAATTCCCTTTATCAGCACAAAATGTATCTAACAGAGTATTTCTAAACTCACCACCATTGTCACTTCTAAGAATTTTAACCTCATTACCTGTTTTCTTCTCTATTTGGGTAAAAAAGTTAATCAAAACCTTGGCAGTATAACTTTTCAAAGATAAAAGAAAGTCCAAGTAAATCTGGAATAATCATCAGTAATGACAAAGCAAAAAGATTTACCATTTAGACTCTCTATATTAGTATGTTAGAAATACGTTTTTACGTATATTAGAAGTATCGGTCACTCCACAATATTATTAATGTTGTAATAGCTCGTAGTTAATAGTTACTTATTTAGTTAAGTAAGAACCGGCCCATGGGCTTGTCATGGGCCGGTCCAAGTCCATTAGTGGCTTGGAAGTATAAATACC
Source organism: Glebionis coronaria (assembly GCA_025667525.1). Taxonomy (NCBI): domain Eukaryota; kingdom Viridiplantae; phylum Streptophyta; class Magnoliopsida; order Asterales; family Asteraceae; genus Glebionis; species Glebionis coronaria. The sequence goes on from JANFOE010001100.1 coordinate 203,820, forward strand.
CCTTTCCTCCTTGGAAAGGGTTTGGGTTGTGGATTTCCACTCATTTCATTTTAATAAAAGATACATAGTTTCTCTCTCACTTTCTCTCTCTAGTTTCTCTCTCTAGGAATCTTCAACCCACTTTATAGATTCATAGTTTATCAAGATTCTACATTTGGTATCAGAGCCTAGGGGTGAATTAAGGTAAGGATTGTGTTGCTTTTTTAGTTTTTGAATCAATTAGTGATCTTTAGAAAAAATCAATCTTGAATCTTGTTGTTTTTGGTGTTTTTGTTATTGGGATTAATTGATAAGGATTGGGTTTAGCTTATTTTGGTAAAAATCATAAAACTTTTTGTGGTTTTTGATCAAAAAATTGGATTTAAAGCTCTATTCAATGTCTCGAACTTAATATTCCCAGATTATTCCGAATAGACGTTCTATTCGGAATATTAGATATTCAGCATAAAGGTTTTCCGAATAGACATTCCGAATAGGAGAGTTTTCCGAATAGCAGGATTTTTCGAATAGACATTCCGCATAGAAAAAGCTTTCCGAATAGCAATTTTTTCCGAATAGCAAAATCTTTCCGAATAGTAAAGTTTTCCGAATAGCCAAAACATTCCGAATAGTCAAACATTCCGAATAGCCCATCTTTCCGAATAGCCAACATTCCGAATATACATCTTTCCGAATAGCCAACATTCCGAATTGAAGAATATTCCGAATAGCAGGAACATTCTGAATAGGGTTTATTCCGAGTAAGGGTTATTCCGAATAAGGGTTTTTTCAGCATAGGGTTATTCCGAATAGGGATTATTCCGAATAGCAAGTTCAAGGGGTATTTTTCTGAGTTTTTTCGACGATCTTTAGTGGATTTAATCTTGATTTCAACTACACAACACAAATTCTCAACCTTTCTTCACTGCTCGATCAAACGATAATCTTTGAGTCTTTTAAGTGATCACAATGAATCCGAGTTCATTAATGCCTCAGATGACATCACTTACAGATATCTCAATCATAACGGGAACTGATAATCGTCCACCGATGCTTATTAAAGAGGTGTTTGAGGCATGGCAGGGCCGCATGATGCAATACCTGAAGGGCAAACCAACATACGGAAGGCTTATGGTCAAATCGATTTTGAATGGTCCACTCGACTATGGTACCTTTGTGGCGAATAACGTGACTCGACCAAGAGAATTTGAAGAACTCACACCGGCACAACAACTCATTGCTGATGCTGATGAAAAGGCTCTACAGACTCTTCTCCAAGCTCTTCCGCATGATATTTATCGCATGGTAAGTCAATATACGGTTGCCAAGGATTTATGGGAACGTCTAAAGGTGTTGCTACAAGGTACGTCTCTTACCAAACAGGAAAGGGAATGTCAGTTGTATGATCTGTTTGATAGATTCACGTACAGCCCAGGGGAAACGCTACACGACTACTACTTCAGATTCACTACTCTCATGAATGATCTGAATGTATTCAATCTCGTGATTGCTCCATTCCAGGTTAACACCAAGTTTTTTAATACTTTACCTCAAGCTGAATGGGGTGAGTATATTACCGATGTTAAGTTAACCCGGGATTTGCATAAGTGCAATTTGGATCAAATCTATGCTTTTCTTTAGCAGCATGAGAAACATGTGATCATGCACCGTTCGCCTCGAGGTATGTACCCTGATTCCTTAGCTTTGATGGCGAATCAACCAAGCTTGTCACACAACAACACACCTTATATCTTGGGACATCAAGCCTATCATCCATCACCTTACATGACACCAACCTTCCCCCAATACTCGATTCTACCGCAACCACCCACCTCACATCAGCAACAATATCGGTTTAATGCACCTTCATCACTATATGGTTCACAACCTCACCCAGCAAGCATTGCACCTTATGCTCAGCCTTCATATTCTTCTTATCAAGAGAATGCAGCATATCGATCAAGCTACTCTGATCACATGAGTATTCCTTCTAGTGATTATGCAGCTCAACAAGACCAAGCAATGTATTGTGATGATGAGGAAGTCCCCATTCCTGTATTCAAACAAGGAGCTGACCCAGTTGAAGTGTTAACCACTATGTCTGCTTATCTCACAAGGACATTAAGCAAACGAGGATTTAGAGGATCAGCTCCAACTAACAATCAGTTGAGGAATTCATCCAATTCTCGCCAACAAGCTACTATTGAGAATGGCATGGTAATGGTTCAACCTATTCAACCTTATCAGGGGAGACCTACTACATCAACCACCAATGCACGCACGGTCAATCCTGCTCCAATGGTCAACACTCCTCTGCGGGCTAATTCCACAGGCAAGTTGAGAATGATTACATGCTACAACTGCAAGGAAGAAGGTCACATGTCCAGGGATTGTAAGAAACCCAAGAGGAGAAGGGATGGTCAATGGTTTGCAGAGAAGATTTATCTGGTGAATGCTCAGGCACAAGGAAGGGAACTTGATGAAGAGGAGCTTGCATTTCTTGCTGATCCAGGGATTGCTGAACAAGACGTTGTCACTACACAGAATGCAGCATACCAAGCAGATGATCTTGATGCTTATGATTCAGACTGCGATGAACTTCAATCTGCACAGGCAGCTCTTATGGCAACTATCTCTAGCCTAGGGCCAGAAAAGAGATCTGAGGTACTTATTAATACCACTGATAATACCACTGATGCTAGTATTCAACCACATCAAGTTGTGCAAGAGAGTGCTGATTCGAATGAGTCTTCGGTGGTGAGTCTTTCAAATGAGGAGACAATCAATGATAGTAATATCAATGTGAGTCCCCAGACTTTGAGTGAAACACAACCGGGAGTTATTTCGCATACGCATACTCCTGCTCAACAAGATTTGGTTATGGTTCCTGCTACATTACTTAGCCAAATGAATGCTGCACTCTTAAAAACCTTAGCTAAGAATAAGAATTTGTCTGATGAGCTTGCCTTAAGCAACGAGAAAGTTCAAACTTTGGAATTAGTGCCTTCGTCTAGTGTTCTCACAAATCCCGAGTATGATCATTTTTGAAACAAACAAATGGGTCATTTGCAGGAAATTGAAACCTTAAGAGCATATCTTTCTAACGAACTTAAAGAAAAGGAATTAGCGGTCACTAATTTTCAAAAATTTCAAACGGATTTTGAATTACTAGAGTCTAAGAAGAATGAAGTGGAAATTAATGCGGCTAATAAGATTAGAAGTCTAGATTATTTGCTTTTAAGACAATACGCTGCCTCTCAACTAGTGCACTTATTTGATGCTTCGTTTAGAGAATTTAACTTATCGCATCAAAAAGGCCTTCCCCCTAATCCACGGTATGCAAAACAAGCTTTACTCCATAGTCCTAGACTTTATAATGCAACCCAATTAGGATTGGTTTTAGATCCGATTGATATTTTCGATGATCGCATCAATAAGGATCTAGTTGATGAGAATCGGTCATACAACTCTGCAAAATATCCCGATTGTGATTATTTTAAAATGAATCAGGAGCTTGCTAAAACGGATTTTAGAATTCGCTTCCATATGGACAAAGATCTCATTACGGCACCAACCTACATGTTAAATGAAGAAAACCCTAGTACATTTCCTACACTTGTCAACATGGAAGGTCCTAAGGAAATTCCAAAGGATCTTCCACCTGTTAGCACTGTATGGTTAAACTTGCAAGAGATTAATCAATACTTTAATAATTTTGACAAGGTCATTTTGGAATGTACGACTTCAAATGGCCTAAACGCCGGAGAATGGGCTTTCGAACACATGAACGAGGTGTTTAAGAATGAGATCAATCCATTTGTCGAAAGTCTAAAAGGAAGTTTTGCATCTCTTAAAGAAAATCTTGAGTTTGAAATTGGAGAAGTTCAAAAAGTGTTTTATGAAATGGACACCGCTTACGAACTACAACTAATTGAAAAGGAAAAGATTTTATCTGAATATGACCGATTCTTGTCCCAAGTAATTTCGTGTGATGTGCTTATTACTGTAAATGTTAATTATTCGAATGAGCTTACATCCGCTATGATTAACTGTGATGCTGTGAATATATGTGATGATGTGTGTGATCTCTCTGTAAATGTTGCTGATACTGTAAATGAGGTAGATAATCATTCTTGTCACGAATCTAACGCTGAGTTTTTAAAGCTACAAGATTCTTACAATTTACTTTCAAAACGCTTTAATCAACTAGAACAACATTGTATATCTTTAGAATTAAAACAACAAACTCAAAATGAGGATCTTTTGATAACAAATAGTTGTGAAAACGGTGTTGAGACGAGTGACAAGATGATTGCAATAGTTAAGGTATTAGAGGAAGAGATTATGAGATTGAAGAGAGATGTGTCATCAAATGAAACACTAAAATTGGAACTAGAGGCTGCAGAGTCTTAAAACCAGGACTTAGAAATTAGAGTTTCGTCTATTCTAGGGGAGATGGATCGTGCAAGACAGGGAATGTCCAAACTTTATGGTTCACTAGATGAACGCTTCGCTTTTAATGCGGCACAGCAACAATCTTATGTTGAACAATTGAACCAAAAATGTGAGGAAATCTCTGACTTAAACATCCTGCTCATTGATAAAAACATGGTTTTGGCCGAGTTAAAGGAGACACTTCTTCTCACCCGACAAGAAGCTGTTAATAACTTAGCTACCAACTCTGCACCGTCCACTAGTGCTCCAACAACCAAGTCAGTAGTGCTTTATAAGAACCCACTTCATAAGAGAAACCCGGTTACCTACAATGATTATATGAGGAAGGCAGTTAAGCATGTAGATCTTGTTAGGGATATTTTAGACGATCTTTATGCCTTAGATCCCTCAAGTAGCTACTATTACTCAGCTCATGAATATATTAAGCGAGTTCAATATTGCTTAGCATATCTGCAATACATAGGTAAACCAGGTTCTGCACTACTCACTAATAGACCCATTGCTGTAACTCCATTCAATAAGACCCCAGGAGCAAAACCGTCATTGGCACCATCAAGTAAGGCACCTTTAAAATCTGTTGCTAATATTCCCACTTTGCCTTCTACAGAAGTAAAAGAGTCTACTAAGGCTAAAGGATCGCCACTCAAGAAAGATAAGATCAAGCCCTCTACTAGTAGTACCAACAAGAAGAAAGTAGAAGCTCACCATAGGAATGTTAGTTCAGTTTTAAATAAAAAGAATCATGTTAAGACTAAAAGCTCTGCGCCTGTGCAGAAGCCTAAACCATTCGTGAATTCTGATTTGAAATGTTGGAATTGTAATGAATGTATGTTTTCCCAACGTCATGATTTGTGTCTTATTGATCATGTGAATGAAATGAATGCCATTAGGAATGATATTGAATGGAAGCCAACGGGTAGAACTCGTGCCCAAGTTGGCTGGCAATGGCGTCCCACTGGTAGGACCTTTACATTAGATGGAAAAATGTGCCCTTTAACTAGGAATGCATCCATTGAGGTTAGGTCTGAGCGTCCTTTAGTTAGGCACACTAGCACTCAAGTATGGAAATAGCGCCCTTTAATTAGGTCAGCTCCCACTATAGTGCCTATCAGTGAAGAAATACCACAGGATTTAAGCCAACTAGAATCTACACCACCAACTAGGAAGAAGAAGGCTAGGAAATCTAAGAAACCTAAAGTTAGCAAATCTAAGATTATTAAATCTATACCTGCTAATAACAAGGAACATTCAGATTCCGATACCTCTACATTGTCTTCGTGTGGTGATATTTTCAGGTGGTCCAAATCATCCTCTGGTATTTGGACTCCGGTTGTTCAAAGCATATGACTGGAGATCGCTCGATGCTCCGAAATTTCGTCAGCAAGTTTCTTGGAACGGTTAAACTCAGAAATGATCATATAGCAAAGATAATGGGGTATGGTGAATATCAGATTGGAAACGTTACGATTTCAAGGGTATACTATGTAGAAGGTCTTGGTCATAACTTATTTTCAGTAGGACAGTTTTGTGATTCCAACCTAGAGGTTGCTTTTCGACAACACACTTGTTTCATCCGCAACTTGGAAGGAAAAGACTTGTTGAAGGGATCTCGTGGTGCAAATCTTTATACGTTGTCCCTACAAGACATGATGGCCGCCTCTCCAGTATGTCTTCTCTCTAAAGCATCTAAGACCAAGTCATGGTTATGGCATCGCAGATTATCTCATCTTAACTTTGATGCTATTAATCATCTGGCTAAAAACGAATTAGTTCGTGGTCTTCCAAAGCTCAAATTTCACAAGGACCATTTATGTTCCGCGTGTTCAAGGGGGAAAAGTACCAAGAAATCATACAAGCCCAAAGCTGAAGACACCAATCAAGAAAAACTTCATCTTTTGCATATGGATCTTTGTGGGCCAATGAGAACTGAAAGTGTGAGCGGTAAGAAATTCATTCTGGTTATTGTGGATGATTTCTCCAGGTTTACATGGGTTAGATTTCTACGTACAAAGGATGAAGCACCGAAGGCTATCATCACTTTTCTGAAATTCATTCAGGTACGTTTGAATACTACTGTCCGCCGTATTCGTACAGATAATGGAACAGAGTTCGTCAACCAGACTCTTCGTGATTACTATGAAGGAGTTGGTATCTCACATGAAACATCCGCTGCACGCACTCCACAACAAAACGGTGTCGTTGAAAGACGGAATCGTACGCTTATGGAAGCTGCTAGGACTATGCTAATTTATGCGAACGCTCCATTGTTCTTGTGGGCAGAAGCCATATCTACTGCATGTTTCACCCAAAACCGTTCTATCATTCGGAAACGCCATGGAAAAACACCTTATGAGCTTCTACATGATCGTAAACCCGATGTTTCATTCTTTCATGTGTTTGGTGCTCTTTGTTATCCAAACATTAATAGTGAGAACTTGGGCAAACTTCAACCAAAAGCCGATATAGATATTTTCATTGGTTACTCACCGTCCAAGAAAGCATACCGAATTTACAACCGTCGTCTTGTTAAGATTGTGGAAACTATGGACGCAGATTTCGATGAGCTGACAGCGATGGCTTCTGAGCAACGCAGCTCTGAACCCGCGCTTCATGAGATGGGAACCGGTGCTATTAGTTCCGGATTAGTTCCCAATAATCCTACTTCTACATCATTTTTACCACCAACAAGGCCCGAGTGGGATAAACTGTTTCAACCGTTGTTTGACGAATTCTTTGATCCCCCAAATGATGAAGTTCCAGCACCTGTAGTGATAGCTCCAATCCCTGAAGTTGTTGCTCCTGCTAATGAAGCTTTCTCAAATGCATCTTCAATTAACATTGAACCGGATGCACCCTTACCAAGTGATTCTCAAACTACACCTGAATCATCACCCTTACTTGTGCCTAATGATGTTAAAGAGGATTCTATTGATCACGATCTGGAATATGCTCACCTACAAGAGCTACCTTTCTTTAGTGTAGCGATACCTGAAAACCTTTCAGCCGCGTCTACCTTAGAAGAAGCTCCTTCTATTGTTCACTCCAGACCACCTAGGATTGAAAATCATAGCACCAAATGGACAAAAGATCACCCAATTAGGAATGTCATTGGAGCTCTAGCTCGACCAGTCTCTACACGCCATCAATTACAAGAGAGTGCACTCTATTGCTACTTTGATGCATTTCTCTCCGAAGTTGAACCTAAAAACTGGCAACATGCTATGACTCAATCATCTTGGATTGAAGCCATGCAAGAGGAAATAAATGAATTTCAAAGACTTGAAGTATGGGAATTAGTTCCTCTCCCTGACAAGGCTAACATCCTTACTTTGTTGTGGGTTTATAAGGTTAAACTTGATGAGATGGGTGCAGTCTTGAAGAATAAGGCTAGATTGGTTGCTAGAGGATATAAACAAGCCTTGGGTATAGACTTTGAAGAATCTTTTGCTCTTGTGGCAAGATTGGAGGTGATTAGACTATTCCTTGCGTATGTTGCTCATATGAACATGATCGTCTATCAAATGGATGTGAAGACGGCATTTTTGAACGGTGAACTACGGGAAGAAGTCTATGTTAGTCAGCCGGATGGGTTCGTTAGTACGGAGTTTCCTAATCATGTGTACAAGCTTAAGAAGGCTCTCTATGGGTTGAAACAAGCTCCACGCGCGTGGTACGATCTCCTATCAACATATCTCATCTCGGAAGGCTTCTCCAAAGGCAAGGTGGACCCCACTCTATTCACTCTCAAGGAGGACAACGACATGATTCTGGTACAAATTTATGTTGATGATATAATATTTGCTGCCACTAACATCGAATTGTCAAATCGCTTTGAGAAGATAATGTCCACACGCTTTCAGATGTCAATGATGGGAAAATTTTCATTTTTCTTAGGATTACAAATTTCTCAGAATCCCAGAGGCATCTTTATTAATCAATCCAAATATTCTCTTGAATCTTTAAAGAAATATAACTTTGAAAATTGTGACCCCGTGGACACTCCAATGGTGGAGAAATCCAAGTTAGATGAAGATAGGAATGGGACTATTATCGATCCAAAACTTTACCGTGGGATGATCGGCACCCTTCTCTATCTGACTGCTAGCAGGCCTGATTTGCAATTTGTCGTATGCATGTGTGCCCAGTATCAGGCTCGGCCTACCGAAAAGCACCTACATGTTGTTAAAAGGATCTTTCGGTACCTAAAAGGTACACTTCATCGTGGTCTATGGTATCCGAAAGATTCCTCTATTGCTTTAATATCATACGCAGATGCCGATCATGCTGGGTGTCAAGACACGAGGCGTAGCACTTCTGGATCTGTGCAACTCCTTGGAGACAGATTGATCAGTTGGTCTTAAAAAAGGCAGAAAAGCGCTGCAATTTCTAGCACGGAGGCTGAATACATCGCCATGTCCGGTTGTTGTGCTCAAGTCCTTTGGATGAGATCACAATTAACTGACTACGGTTTGGGATTTAACAAAATCCCGATGTATTGTGACAACAAGAGCGCCATTGCCCTTTGCTGCAACTATGTTCAACACTCCCGGGCAAAACACATAGACATTCACTACCATTTCATTAAAGAGCAGGTGGAGAACGGAGTGATCGAGCTGTATTTTGTCACTACTGAGTATCAGCTGGCAGATATGTTCACCAAAGCCTTAGATCGAGGACGAATCGAGTTTTTGATCGACAAGCTTGGCATGAAATCATTCACTCCAGCGACTCTCAAAGAATTGGCAGAAGAATCAGCTGAATAGTAGTGGTAAACTATTCAGGAGTATCCTTTGTTCGTGATCATGTATATTATAGTAAATATATAAACCACAAAAGAAAAATACAAAAATATAAAACCAAGAAAAATCATTAAAAAAAATATAAAACCAAGAAAAACCATAAAAAATATAAAACCTACAAAAACCATAAAAATTATAAAATCAAGAAAAACCAAAAATATTTTTCGTTTTTAAATCGGGCATGTCTTTTAGTACGGTAATATTTACGGCTTTAGAAATGTCGATCAATATTGACACGGCGCCATAAATAGAGTCCGTATAAAATTTGTACATTTTTAAAACATGCCCATTATGGCTTGTAGTTATTTCAGACTACAACCCGGTTTTCATATTAAAGTCACGTATTTCCTTGGAAAACGTTGGCTCACAACGGGAATTAATTTTCTCGGGCATGATTTACAAGCCAAATCATGCAAAGGGATCAAGTTTACTTTATAACTTGGTCTAACACGAGTTAGTGTACGTCTCAGTGCATTAATTTGTCTAAATAAGAGAAATCTTATTGCCATCAAGAATCAATCTTTTCAAGATATAAATTGGAAATGTTTTCATCATGTGCCTCGTTAAACAATGACTACAGCTCTTTAAATAGAAAACGGGTCATCGTTTAAGGGGGAGAAAATGTTAAATCATCTTTCACATCAAAAAGATCTTCAAAAGTTTTCAAGGAAACTCAAAAAGCTCAATGGTTAATGGTTGGATTGCTTTGGCATTTGTCTTGTTGTTGCTTGTAAGCTTGTCATGAATAGTTAAGATTTGTGTGTGTGTTAAGATAGATTAATGAATTAAGGTTCGGGAAAGTTAACATAAGATAGGGTCAAAAATGACAAGAATTAAAACTTGAAAAACAAAAGTATTTTGATTGAAGAAAAAGGAAAAGGTGAGGGGTTTGATTTGACAAAGTATCAAACTTGTTAAAAGTTTGACCTTATCAAACATCCCCCCCCCCCCCCCCCCCCCCCGTTCTTCTTTCTTTCTCCTTTCTGTTTCCTTTGCCCGCCATTGATACACTCACACAAACTCAACAAACACAAACGAAATCATCTATTTTCTGTGAAACAAATTTCAAGATCTTCATAAAGGTATACAAAATCGGTTTAAACATTCATGCAATTCAATTTAATTACCTCTTTTTAATTGGAATCAATCGAATTAAGTTTCTGCTTAAATTAGGGTTTAATTAATTGGGGGTTTTGCCTGGGATTGATTCGGAATAGAACAAAATGCACTGATATGGCCTTTAGAACACTTGAATCAACCGAATTCGTGCTTAATTAGAAAAATCATAAGTGTTTAAACATTCCGAATAGAATGATCTTTCCGAATAAGGCACTTATTCCGCATAGAATGAACATTCCGAATAAGAAGTTTTATTCCGCATAGACTAATCTTTCCGAATAAGAGTTTTTATTCCGCATAGAGATGATCTTTCCGAATAAGGCACTTATTCCACATAGAATGAACATTCCGAATAAGAAGTTTTATTCCGCATAGACTAATCTTTCTGAATAAGAATTTTTATTCCGCATAGAGTAATATTTCCGAATAAGAGTTTTTATTCCGCATAGAGTAATCTTTCCGAATAGGAATTTTATTCCGCATAGAGTAATCTTTCCGAATAGAAATTTTATTCCGCATAGATTGATCTTTCCGAATAGAAATTTTATTCCGCATGGACTGATCTTTCCGAATAGAAATTTTATTCCGCATGGACTGATCTTTCCGAATAGACCGTTTATTCCGCATATAATAATTATTCCGAGTAGATGTTTATTCCGCATAGGATAATTATTCCGCATAGAATGTTTATTCAGCGTAGACATGTTTATTCCGGATAGAGGTTTATGCTGTATTATATGCTTATTCTGGATAGAAGATGTTTGAGTGTTTTACAAGCTTAAGGGATTAGGTCATATGTTCAATGCTTAGGTTTAAAATCATAATGATATTCATATTTGTATGTTTCAACCTTTGTGTTTTATTTTAAGCAGAGACGATGACTAACCCAACAGTACAACAAATACAAGACGAAAGAGCCACCGCCATTGCCGAAGCCAAGACTCTAAAGTTTCTTCCAAAAAACTTCCGTTTGAAGGAGGTATCTCATTCTATCCATAATGGATTTAAGGTAGGTTCAGCCATACTTGATAACTCTCATCTCAAGCATGCGCTAAGGAATAGTGCTTCAGTGCCCTATGACTACCTTTCCGAGTTCTGGGCTACCAAGGAGAGGACATCGAACAAAATCACATTTTCCTTGGACAACAAGCAGCAGACGCTTAATGTGTCAGACTTCAGGAAGATCTTTGGATTTCGGCCGTCACTCAAAAGCCTATCATTCTCAGCCAACCCGACTAAGGACCAGATCATGGAAATGTTCACTGCCATTGGATGTCCTGACATACGAATCGTGTCTGAGTTTACTACTGCCAAAGTTGGTCAACCATGGAAAGCTATTTTTGGGATTCTAAGCCGATGTCTCACACCCAAAACAACTGGATTTGATGTTGTTCGTCCACCGATCGTCAAGCTGTTTTATGGGGTATACAGAGGTATGGGTATTGACTATGCATCATTACTATGGGAGGAGTTTGTTTTCCAACTCTTTGCCAACACGAAGTCTAAGGCCAAAGCATATCAGTACCCTAGGTTTATAAAACTAATCATCCGTTATTTTATGGAGAACGATGCTTCCATTGACAAGCGTGCAGGTAGTCGTCACCACAGGATTGATGATGATGATGATAATGATGGTGATGATGGTGATGGAAATGAGGAGAGTGCTAAGGGAAGCAACGAGAATAGCGATAAGGATGATGAGGGTAAACAGCAGGAAACCGGGGATAAGGCTGCCAGCACAAAGAAACCTTCTAAGTCTGGAACCAAGTCTAAGAAAGATGCAGCGCAGAAGGAAAAATCAACTTCAACGGAATCAAGACGATCCAAGTGGCGCCACGATGTGAATGCTACTACGGCGTCATCGATTCCCGGTACATCTATTGCTGTATCTATACCTGTTACCACTAACCCTGTTAGTTCTGTTGTTGTTGCTCCTGTGATTGCAGAGTCAGTAACTGAACCTGAAGCTGCACAACACTCCCCTGTTCATGACACCGCCCAGATGCCTAAATCAGAACCAGCAGATGTTCACGTTTCTACTCCTCTACAACAAGAACCACAATCTACTGTTCCTGAGTCAAGCACACGGGACTGGGCAGACACGTTGGAAATTGACGAGACTGCACCGCCACAAGCTTGGATCACGGCAGCAGCTCAATATGATCCAATCACGGACGCTGACAAAGATGTTCTATATCTCCGTATCTGTAGTCCGATTGACTTGTGTGCATTTCTGGCTCATGAGTATAAGACTTCGGTTACTCCGTCTTTGGTGAAGAGAGCGCTAAAGGATAAGAGAATTCGCGCCAAAACAAGGTTAACCCGAATGGAGTTCGAGTATTATGCTGATGAGATCCTGAAAGCTCTGAATACCGTTCAACGGCCAGGTCTTCATGAATCAGAAAGAGCTCCACCTCCACTTGATCCTTCTCAAGATAATCAGATTGCTCTTGACTTCTTCGTCACCAATGATCTTGTTTATCTTCTCAAGGGTTCATCAAAGTACGCAACCTCCCTGACCTTGCTGAAAGCTGCCAACTGGGGGACAATACCCTTTATCGAGGAAAAGGTAAACCAACTCTGGGTCCCAAAGGTAAATCGTAATTATGATATGTATGCTGTCATAGGTGCATCACACTGGGACGAACGAGTTCGAAGGGCGTACAGGGGTTGCTGCTTAGCCAATTCAGGAAGTAACGTTAGATCCGATATCCGCATCTCCAGTATATTAGGGCTGAAAATTGAAGCCAAGAATGGCTATTATCATGTGACGGAGATTCGTCTGAAAAGGGAGGATGACAGAGAATACAAAATCCAGCAAGGAGATTTTTCTATCATTCGCCTTGAGGATATCGAAGATATGTTGCTTATGATGACCCGGGATCAACTCACACATATTCCTCGTGAAGACATCATTGCCTTGAATACAACACTTCGTATGTTCACACGAAGCGTTGTTATCAAGAAACGAGTTGAAGATCTTCAGTTGGGAGTCGAAAGCTACCAAAGGAAGCTTAACCTAACCCGTCCAGTGAATCAAGTGTTACCTCAACATGTAGATAGATGTCCCTATACTGGCATTTCTGTCCCGAATTGCGGCATTTTCTACTTGAACAGTCAAGGGTTAATGAAGTTTATAAGGGTGGGTGAGCTTTATAAGTACAGTGATGGGACTCTCCTATACGTCAGAGGAAAGTTGGAGCATCTTAATTCGGGTGGGACTTTACCAGAGATGACCGAGGATTGGCATCAGGGTTATCGGCAGATGGCGAAGTATGTGATCAAGAAGATTGATCAAAAGCTCCGTGAACGTAGATTGATGAGGAGCTTGGAAAGATTCGTTGGTGGTAGACCATATTTAGTGCACCACAAGCTACTGCAACGATCCATCTAATGGGTCGTACATTTCAGGTCCACTTTATATTGGTTTTTTAATTGTGAATATGTAAATTTGTGAATATTGTGCTTGTACGGCTTGATGTAGTGTTAAGGTATGATAATTTTTCAAGAATTTCTCACGAGATTCTAAATCTTTCAAAATATATCATACTAAAGCACTACAACTATCCCTTATTAACTTAAGGGGGAGCATTAACATGTTCTATGGCCAAACATCGATTTCATTTTTTACCCAAAGACCGGTTAATCCATTCAATATCCCAAATATTAATGGTTAACATTTTGGATAAGGGGAGAAAATGGGATTAAGGAGATTTAAATGATACTTGGCTAAAAGATGAAAAAGGCTTAACGATTATCCAACTTAATATGTGTAAAGCACGTGTTAAGGGGGAGCGTTTTTGATGAACAAAACACCTAAGGTACAAAACTTTTGATGACAATATCACAAGTACTTTAGGTGATTTTCAATGATTTTTCATGGTGGCTATACTTTCCCAAAACACGCTTAATTCACGACGAATGTGGTGACAAAAGGGTGGTAGGAATAGGTTTAGTCCAATGATTCATCAGAGCCGATGGAATCTTCCCAAGGAAAATTCCCTAGATAGAATTAGAAGTCCTAGGAAAGTTGGAGAAAGATTGTGAACGTAGCTGAATGCCGACCAAGTACTTAAGCTAGCACTGGAACAATCACAACAAGGTGCTAGTGATGACGTATTGGTAAGCATTGAAGGGGTTGAAGAATGAAAAAGAATTGTAAAGATAAAGGGTGTAAAGAAAGAAGCCCTCCTTACAACTTTAGGCAGAAACCGGGTCAATACATATGCTATTGAGGTCATTTTTGTTAATGATTCTCGATATTGAAGAAAGACATCAAGGACCCAGTGATGCAATGCACAACCCTTCCCAGCTAACTCAAATATCTCTCAAAAGGTATTTGTTTTAATCACACGGAGATCAACACGTTATCTATTGGTTTATTCACTCCGAATAGACTGGTATTGAAAAGGTGGCACTCCTCTCCAGCCATCGCTCACTAAATCAAAACGCACTATCGAGTCTAGAGCCAAGAGATCATCAAAAGTCTCATTAGGACACTTTCCATTTATTCCTTGCTTTCTCACACATGTGAAAAGTAAGAGATTTTCATGAGTCCTACGCAGTATTCCTGTAATATTGCAAGAACATCCGAGTAATACGCAAGTATTACAATGAAGATGGAAATCCTGCTTGAGCCAACATCAAACAAGCTCATGGTAGGTTACACGTGCGGTTCTTTTAGAACCAATCTTATGAAAAACTGGAAAGAAACAGTGGTTTAATTCTTAATTGAACTTAAACTCGTTCCAGGCCTCTACGCATTATCATACGATCTTGTCAGAACACTTAGAGTGACTCTTTATTGATCACAGTGACGAGTGAAAATCCTTCTAGTGTTAACATCAAACAGCACTTGGTAGGTGACGTGCAAGATTCGTTATGAATTGAGCTCGTGATAACTGGAAAGCAACGATGGTGAAAATCTTAATTGAAATTCACTTGTTCCAGGTTTCATGAATTGACGGCTTCAAATCACAAGGATAATTTATCCAAGTGATTCACTCTTTATGTTCGCAGTCAGCTTTGGACGGTCGAATAAAGAGAACGGGTTTACCCGCGAAATCCTGTCAGGAAGTTACTTAATTGAAACTATCCGTCACGGGTACGATATTTAATATCGTCCAACGGTCTTCACCGACCGGAGGTAAAATGCTACCGAATTAGAATAAAATGTCAAAGCCATTTTATTCGTGTCGTTGCTGTGTACCTGTTAAAGACGGTGGCGTTGTTGTGTACCTGTTGAAGACGGTGGCGTTGCTGTGTACCAGTTAAAGACGGTGGTGTTGCGGTGTACCTGTAGCAGTCGTTCCCACATGCTTATGTTTTTCTGCATCAAAGTTCAGCAAAAATTCAAGAAAGTACAAGATAAAGTCTTCCACTGTACCAAACTCTGAAGCTTTCGAGAATTCAACAAAAAGACATAAGTGTGTGGAACATGGAGTCACGCGGAGGCAAAATTCACAAGAAGGCAAAGATCGCACGTGATTGGTCAAAAGAACAATGCTCTCAAGCCAAAGCCTAAAAGATCAAACCAACATATTCACAACAAAAAAAAAGAAGAAAAGACTACGAGCTAAAGAACGAAGACTTAGTATGGTATGCTAGGTTTAGAACTTTGTAACGTGGAGTGACCTCCCTTAGGGGGAGATTGTTAGAAATACGTTTTTACGTATATTAGAAGTATCGATCACTCCACAATATTATTAATGTTGTAATAGCTCGTAGTTAATAGTTACTTATTTAGTTAAGTAAGAACCGGCCCATGGGCTTGTCATGGGCCGGCCCAAGTCCATTAGTGGCTTGGAAGTATAAATACCCCTTTCCTCATTGGAAAGGGGTTGGGTTGTTGATTCCACTCATTTCATTTTAATAAAAGACACATAGTTTCTCTCTCACTTTCTCTCTCTAGTTTATCTCTCTAGGAATCTTCAACCCACCTCATAGATTCATAGTTTATCAAGATTCTACATAGTAGGACCATACAAGTCCATGTGTAGCAAGTGAAGTAGTTTAGAACTAGAATGCACACTTTTAGACTTAAAGGAGACCTTATGTTGTTTACCTTTAAAGCATGCAACACAAGAGTGATCATTGTGAAAAACATTTGAAGGTAAACCATCAACAAGATCATGTCTCACATGTCTATTAATGTTCTTAAAGTTAATGTGCCCTAACCTTATGTGCCATAAATTACTCTCATCAACTGATGCTTTAGCATAAAGACATGACCGATTTTTGTTCATCTTAAATCCTTTTAGATTAACATTATAAATGTCCTTATGCCTAGGTGTTCTATACTCAATAAACCTATCATCAGGAATCTTATAATCCTTACTCAACACCAAGCATTCAGTATCAGTAAAAAGAACTTTATTTTTGTTGTCACAAACTTGTGACACTATAATCAAGTTCCTTTAACAGAAAAACGTCTTCAAAACGCAAGTTGTTGGTAATAAGAGTGCCTTTGCCAGAAATATTTCCATAGCCTCCACAAAAGTACACTTTGTTACCATCTTTAATGGGGATAAAATCTGTCAAATAATCTTCCTTCCCCGTCATGTGCCTAGAGCATCCACTGTCCCAATATCCATGATCATTGACCTGGTTTTGAATGCCCTACACATAAAGAATACAAATTAGTTTTCTTTGGGAACCCAAGCCTTTGTAGACTTTAATTCATGTGGTTGTTCAACAAGAAATGACTTATTCCTTGTAACAACTCCCTGTTCATCCCTTTGCGGCCTAAACACCTAATTTACCCCAGTTGGTTTAGTAATGACCTTTGAAAGATAATTAAATCTATTGTAGGTCATAGAAATTCCATCTGAATTAGGGTATTGGTCTTGTTTAGGTCTCCATGTCAAACTAGATGAAGATTTAGATCCCTTTCCCTAAGGTGGTAAATACCTATTGTTACTTGGTCTAACACAAAGTCTAACAGCAGTTAGTTGTGGCATTTTCATAACAAACTTGGAGTTGTCAGCGTTGCATTTGTTCCTGTCAGCATTGAATTTGCTTCTATTAATGCTGAATTTGTACTTGTCAGCGCCCAAATTAGGGTTTGCTATAGGAACCCATTGTTTGTTAGACCAAGTGTTGGTCTTTTGAAAAGGCCTTTGTCCATGAGTATTATTCCCTATAGAAAAGAAGGGAGCTGGTCTAGTGGCCTGGGGACTTGTTTGGACAAAAGGTCTGGGTTTGACCATGGTTGACCTATTGTCAGCGGTGGATTTAGAGCCGCTGACACACTTATAGGCCAGATGAGAAAAACTTCCACATGTGTAACAAGCCTTTTTAGACATAACCCTAGGTCTAGATTGAAAGAAACCTGTCCCATTAACACTAGCTTGGCTTTGGAGTGACCTAGGTTTTCTATACATTTCAGCATATTTAACACTAGGTTTTCTCTTAAATGGTGAGTCAAGGTCAATGGTTTTTCCAGCGGTGGGGTTGGTCATAGTAATGGGTTTAGGTACAAATAGACTCTCACTAAGCATTCCACCCTTAACAAAAAGAAAAGGGTTGGCTGCTTTCCATTGTTCTAGGTCTGTGACCTTCTGCTGATATTCCTCAACTGAGGAAAGCACTCTAGGTGGAGGAATAAATTCCTTTTCTTGGAGTTCTGTTTAACACCCCCAAATTTACACGCAGCGGAATACATCTTTGGGTGCTAAACAATGATACAACAACACATAATTTATAAAGAACGACTCGAAAAGAGACGTTTTAGATTTATCGTTCCTGAAACATTTGTCAGAGTAGCGTAGTCCCAAGTAATCGTTACCAAAAGATAAGTTAAAACAACAAATTGGTTTGTTTTGAAAATGGAACGATAAATGAATCAAAGAGTTTGAACAACAAAAGCAATGCACAACTTCATTCCCCGTGACCTCCAAGCTTCCACTTCTTGATTACCTGAAATACATGTGAGTAAAACAATCAGCAAAAATGCCGAGTGAATCTATAGGTTTATGAAATTAATTTGAACACAAGCAAAGATTATAAGTTTGTGGCATGCTTATAAGCATCAAATAATAATTTGCATCAACAATGATAATTGTATATAGCATAAATTGCAATAAGCTCATGGAACCGAGCCCTTAGACACTCCCATATCAGTCTAATAAGACGAGAGATTTATTAATTGTCGGTTACCTCCAGATTATTGGTACATTGCCGTATACCTGACTTCTCAATACAATATGCTCAAACAGTGTGGAGGTCGGGCCTAAGCTTCTATGACAAGTCCACAAAAACTGAACCAGGGCGGCTTCCCCCATAGATCTATTAATTGTACTAGCGGTTAACCCAGCATAGGTTTATTAACGGTCCATAATTGAGGTTTTAACAAAGGCAATCACTTAATGCAATTTAAAGGCAACCACGGGTCCATTCATAGAGGGACAAAACATACCATAAAAATATTGTGTTCTAAGTTTATAAAACATGTATTCCCCTCGCGGGTTTAAAATCATTTAATAACTAGTATAAAGCGAGGCTATAGACTCACGTTGATAATGAAAGGCGGATTATCGGCTACGGGCGTGCTTCGGTCACGGAAACCTATATAAATAATAATCGGTCTTAGACTCTTGTCTTATGACTTTTATCAAAATAACAATATACATATGATGATTTTGTACATATGATGAAGATCAAGTGGGTTTATATATCCTTGTTTACTCATTTTAGTGTTTACGTTTTGGTAACTTTTTACTAGTTACTAGTTTTACCTACTTACCTATTTTAAGTCCAATAAGCTTAGTATAAGTTCTTTAACTTGTTTTAATCCATTTTATACCTATATTATCAGTATCTATACTTTCCATGTTGGGCCCAAATGGGTTAAGCCCAATAAGTTCTTTTTATAAGTGTTTATCTTATTTAGTCCAATTATTAGTCCAATATGCTTAGTTAGCTCGTTAATGTCCGTATGTCCTATAGTTCGGGTTTTATCGGTTTTTACTTGTATTAGTTATATATCAGTATATGACTTTTAAAAACTTTACATTAGACGGGTTTGATCGTCTAAGTTTTATTTGGCGAAAAACGTTAATTTTACGGTAATAGCCGAAAAAGTCGTAAAAATCAAGTTTATAATTTTTATTACTTATAAGTATTATTCCACAACCATTTATATAATTCATCCATTTAATTAACCTTTTACATATTTATATAAATAAGTTTCATAAGTTAGTGGGTTTTTATTTTACATTTTATACAATAAAATTTTAGTGCTTATATAATAATAATAAATATTAATTCTCAAAATCTGATTTTTATTTTCATGTTCACCATTTTTATCATATCTAGAGTTCTACAATGAATTAGAAGCTCATTTTTGGGTGGCATGATCTTCATATTATGTGCTACATTTAACTTAGTTATAGCTACTGCTCATTTTAATTTTATCTTGCCTTAACAGTCCCTACAAAACTGCTTATTCAGATTAGAACACCTAACTTGTTTTGATCATATCTCACTCATTATAATGATTCCATTGCATGGACAACTCTCACATGTGTATAACATCTTGTACTTACTGTAAATGGATCATACCATGCAAGTTTATCAGTTCAAGTTTTAGTTATATACTGTTTTTATACAGCCAACTAAATAATCATAATTTTAGCCTTATTTCTCATGGTTATTAACATTTTTAAGCATATTTATCAACACTTTATCCCCACACAACATTTTTATCATTATATATACATCATATACATATACAAAATAAAGAAAATACATTTGTTCTTTACAAAAATAACAAGAGAAAATGGAGAGGATGATCTTCTTTACCAACCAAGTGTATTTCTTGTTTTTGGAAGACAAGAACTTGATGAACACCACAAGTAACTCCAAGATCATCAAACACCAAGAACATAAGTTGGGAAATCAGCCTTAGGACACAAGCAAATCACCTCCAATGTTGTTAATATGGCCACCAAATGATCAAGGCTTCAAGATAACTCCATGATAGAGCTAGTAAACATGTATTTCATGGCTAGAAAAGATCAAAAGGGGTGTTTGTAGCTTGAAAGTGGATGGCAAGGGTGGAGTATTTGAGAGGATTTGTGTTGGTTTGCATGTAAGTAAAATGGTGTGTGTGAAAGTTGCTAGTGGTTTTGACTAGGTAGTGGAATGAGTAGCTTAAGGTGTAAGCTTGGCTTACACATGTAAACACTTAGCTAACATGATGCCACATAAGGTTGTGATGTCATGTTGGTGCCGTCCAAACTAGCTAGTGGGGTGGGACAATGTATTTTGTCCCATCTCACTAGTTTACCGGTATTCCTCGATTCTAGTTTTCTCGATTTGCGTGCCCTCGGGTCGTTTCACGAAAAACATTTTTATAAATTATGAATCAACGTCACAAAACGAATCCAATAAAAATTGTCTCATCAAAAACGGAGTTCAAAAACGTAAATACGTAATCCTAAGGTTTCTGGTTTAGTCGTAAGGGACGCTAAATTATGCACGTAAGCCCAAATTTAAATCTGTAAATTGTGAGTTCGTCAACCAACACAAAAATAAGTTTCAAAATATTATACAAGAAAATATTTCACTACCTGAAAATGTTAGATTGTACTTTTTAAAACTTTAAACGCACACGAAAAATAATAATATAACGACTCGATACGTAATTGAAACGATATCGTCGAAAGTATTAAATATCGAAACTATCGATAATAAAATAAAATATTTTTTGGCATCCGTCGGTATCGCGATCACTAGTAGTCCTCGTTGCTCGTCAAAATATTAAAATATAATATTTAATATCGGTTTCAACTTAAACCGTTAAATATAATAATATTTAACGTTATAAAATACTTCAAAATAATTGAAAATAGAATTAAATTATGACCTTATTTTTACGGGTTTTACATCCTCACCACCTTAAGGGAGCGACGTCCCGGCGCTCAACTCGCCTCATACACGAGTTGTTCACTACCTGGAAGGATGACGGCATTCCTTATAAAGAAGTCTTCACGTTCCCACGTGAATCTCGATCCACGATCTCCATTGGTTCTTTTACAAAACGCAACTTGTTGTCAAGTTGTATCTCACCAAAAAGGAATAAATAAATCCTTATCCACAAGTCACCCGTCAAGCTCGACACATGAAAATTTTATGAATCACACGAAGCTCATTCGATAACAAGAATAGATGACAGGATTTTCGGGTAAATCCAGTTAAAAAGAATATTGAAATTTAAAGGATAGCCACTGGCCGGATAGCCATGGACACACATCAAAAGAACTAACAAGAAAAACATTTTCGTCATCGGAGGGTGCTCACATGCGGGTCCTCAATCATTCCACGAGTACACACATAAATCCTGGTGATACTTATCGTTTCTTCTTATACACTGCTTCCCGAGATTCATTTTAAACTCAAAATAAAATAGTGATCTTCAATACGAGGAACAGAACGAGATAAAAATGAATTCAATAAACGCATAAACAGACAAGATGTGGTAAAATGATTTAAGGTTAACGATTGACGAGGGATCTCGAATCACGTAACCGTAAAACATAATAATTCACAATACTAGAAAAATGAGAGCGAAGAATGAATTAAATATTAACATTAAAATAAAGTTTGTCACAATTATCCATCCCAGATTTGGTATTACCTTAAAATTCCGTTGAGGTACTTTCTTGATAAAGATGATACATCAAAAATAGAAGTAAAATAGTTTCAAAATTTATTTGGTCGTCTTTAGAAACTTTGAAAGAAATGACGTAAATTTATTAATTAAACTCATATTGATGGTTACAATTAGAAAATATAATTTCCAATTTAAATCATTATTAGAAATATAAATTAAATCGGTAATTTTATTACATTAAAAGTAAAGTATGATAAGTCAATTACTTCAAAGATAGAGATAATTTCATTTTAAACATTAGTTTTAGTTATAAAAAATATAATGTATAAATTTGACCTTTTACGTGTAATGATTATTTCGATAATTGAATATCATTTGAAAATGTAGACAAGTTCCATAAAATTTTTATAATACTTTGTAGAAATACATAAAGGTGTTTATTATTTCAAAATAAATATGGGATATATTCGGTTTCAAAATGTGACAAGATAATAAACGAATACAAATGGAAATAATGGTCAACAGTTAATACGAAATCAACGGTACAAAAGAGGACGAAGCAAATGTCGTATGAATTCATAAAGAGGATAATAAAATAAAGGCGTTGATGGTATGACAATAAGAAATAATAAATTAAACAAGTTGTCAATTTCGTTAGTGCGGTCGATGGTTCAGCAACATCAGCTCGTTAACTTAGCAGTGGTCGATACATGATCGGAAATAAGATCCATACAAAAATTTTAATAAAATAAAATTTCTAATAATCACTTGTAATTAAAACAAATCAAATGAACAATGTTAGTGTTTAAAGAGAGAAGTCAAAGCACGGTTCACAAGAGTGGATTTCGAGACAAACGAGAGTGACGGACGTCATCCCGGATATACGGAAATCACTCTAATGATAATTCAATATTCACGTGCGGAGACATTCCAAAGATCTACCCAGTCGCATAAAGAAGATTGAACGAGAAGGAAGGATAAAACATCGAGACTTTCAAGTCTTTTATCAATAGTCGATAATTAGACGAGCAGTCAAAAGAAATCAGTTATAAGACAAAATGAAGTAACAAGTGGAAAAAAAATCATCGAGTAAAAACGTACTTAAAATCACGTAATTCGTTTAACGATAGGTAAGAAAACATATGCGGATGCATAGAAATTGTGCTACTTGCATAAAATATAAAGGTTTTCAAAACTTCTTTTCAATTTATTTCATTTTATTTATCTTTATCATAAATACAAGTATAAAACTGATTATTATCAAAATTTTTAAGGTGACTACTATTCAGCCTAGCATGGCTCCTTCTAAATTAGACATAGGTGATCAGGCCATGTATAATTTAGGGCTAGCAATGCAGTGCTCCGTTTCGTCGAAAAGTATTACGTTTTTTATCTCTATATAAACCATGCCATTTGTAAAATGGAATTTAAAAATAGTTTATAAATTTATAGGATACAAGTAATTTGTGAGATACTTAATAAGCAACTTTTAATCTTACGAAAAGTATTTTATAAGACCAAAGTAAAAATAATTGGTGAAAATAATCGTAAAACAATATCAGACTTATTTATAATATGACATTATGACAACGTATAAAGTAGTCAAAGTTTTGCAAAAAGTGGCAAATAGTAGCTCATAAAACAACCAATGAAATGGTTACAATTTGTTAAGGTTTCAAAAGGGTTATAAGGTTTAGACGAAAACGTCATGAGATACGCGATAAGAATGTTAACGAAGAATGTGAAGGCAAAACTTCAAAACTCAACTCAAATCAGTGGAAGGTTAGAAGAAAACGAAAATAAAATAACATCGAATGACAAATGAGTCATATATATGAAAAGAATAAAACAATCCACATGTGTATTCTTTGTAAGATACTCGACACAACATGCTTTTAAGAAAGTATGTTATTCGTTTTTAAATTACACCATTAATCTGGTAATTGCTAATCCTGTAATGTTTCTATTTTTAATCATTTTCACATGCAACTAGTATTAGTTAGTTGTAAAATAATATTTGTCAAAATTTTACGATCTCAAATGAACTCAAAACTTCTTAGAAACATTTAAAACTCATGTTCTGAATTTTCTATCAGATTTAACTTTTAAATATGAGCCGATTAATTGACCCGATAAACGACATCTCCAAGACTCAGAGTCTAAAGCATTTTGATGCAAAACGACGTTTCAGACGACTTTCTAGTTTTACCCGAGACCTGAAAACTAATGTAAAATGACCAAAATACCCCTGCAAGTTCTGTGCAGGTTTGACTATTTTATTTTAAAAACGGAGGTTTTACTTTTAAGTTTTTACCTGTTTATACTGCCCCTACAGTTTCTGCATAAAGTGTATTTTTCGACACTTCTTAACGGCTCAAAATATATACATATATACACACATGTCTTGTGGATTTTATAACAACGAAAAATAAATCTCGTAATGAGCATCAAATAATATTAGCATGATGAATGACAGAAAATGCTTCAAGGTATTCAACACGAAATTTAGGAAGAAAGACGGCGAAAGACGTTCGTAATTTAGATTCCAAAATGCAATGTAGGCAAATCTCCTTGGTGCCACGATTGTCAAAAATACAAAACATAACAAGAAAATAATGGAACATTAACATGCTACACTCCGGGAGCGAGAAGGTTAATGAAAAACAAATGATACAATTTTATATAAGTAAAATCGTATTCCAATTCAAGCGCCATAATCTAGACGATGATTTATAAAATAACGATGACATTACCGAAATATAAGTGAACAATACACTTCGGAGTCGATACATATAAATGTCAACGAATCAAATCTTCGCATCTCGTGTAAAACGATAATAAAAATCAACAAAATATTATGAAAAACCATGGTATTATCCAACACTATTTTAAGAAATGTTTCAAAATGTATGACTCACACGATAGCGGTTAGTCTATTCCAAGGACACATTGCTACACAATGGTCTAGAGATTACGTTAAAAGACGTCCAAGCACAAATAGCCGGAAGACGATTTGAATATCTATATAGATATCACAAAGGGTTAAATAATGAAAGTAACGCGCGTAGATGAAGGTATGTAAGGTCATAATATAAAATTTGCAATAAAAGCAATTTAAATACTTCAAAAATAAATACAGAAAGATCTTGAAAATTCAATGTATTTATTTAAGTTAATCATTAATAAATGATAAACTTTTATCGAAAAGTTTAACGACGTAAATATATATCGATAAAGGATTATAGTATTTATTTAGAAATACTTAGCAATAAGGCATACATAATAATGTATACTAAAGTTGTAATCCCAGAAGTAGCTTGAACCTGAAGTCACACGAAATCATGTGCACCGACTCTTTGAAAAATAAAACCGACAGTTATAGTTTAGGTTTTTAGAAAAAGACCTAGTTCTCTATAACTCATGGCTCTGGTATCAATCTTTAACACCCCCAAATTTACACGCAGCGGAATACATCTTTGGGTGCTAAACAATGATACAACAACACATAATTTATAAAGAACGACTCGAAAAGAGACATTTTAGATTTATCGTTCCTGAAATATTTGTCAGAGTAGCGTAGTCCCAAGTAATCGTTACCAAAAGATAAGTTAAAACAACAAATTGGTTTGTTTTGAAAATGGAAGGATAAATGAATCAAAGAGTTTGAACAACAAAAGCAGTGCACAACTTCATTCCCCGTGACCTCCAAGCTTCCACTTCTTGATTACCTGAAATACATGTTAGTAAAACAATCAGCAAAAATGCCGAGTGAATCTATAGGTTTATGAAATTAATTTGAACACAAGCAAAGATTATAAGTTTGTGGCATGCTTATAAGCATCAAATAATAATTTGCATCAACAATGATAATTGTATATAGCATAAATTGCAATAAGCTCATGGAACCGAGCCCTTAGACACTCCCATATCAGTCTAATAAGACGAGAGATTTATTAATTGTCGGTTACCTCCAGATTATTGGTACATTGCGTATACCTGACTTCTCAATACAATATGCTCAAACAGTGTGGAGGTCGGGCCTAAGCTTCTATGACAAGTCCACAAAAACTGAACCGGGGCGGCTTCCCCCATAGATCTATTAACTGTACTAGCGGTTAACCCATCATAGGTTAATTAACGGTCCATAATTGAGGTTTTAACAAAGGCAATCACTTAATGCAATTTAAAGGCAACCACGGGTCCATTCATAGAGGGACAAAGCATACCATAAAAATATTGTGTTCTAAGTTTATAAAACATGTATTCCCCCTCGCGGGTTTAAAATCATTTAATAACTAGTATAAAGCGAGACTATAGACTCACGTTGATAATGAAAGGCGGATTATCGGCTACGGGTGTGCTTTGGTCACGGAAACCTATATAAATAATAATCAGTCTTAGACTCTTGTCTAATGACTTTTATCAAAATAACAATATACATATGATGATTTTGTACATATGATGAAGATAAAGTGGGTTTATATATCCTTGTTTACTCATTTTAGTGTTTACGTTTTGGTAACTTTTTACTAGTTTACTAGTTTTACCTACTTACCTATTTTAAGTCCAATAAGCTTAGTATAAGTTCTTTAACTTGTTTTAATCCATTTTATACCTATATTATCAGTATCTATACTTTTCATGTTGGACCCAAATGGGTTAAGCCCAATAAGTTCTTTTTATAAGTGTTTATCTTATTTAGTCCAATTATTAGTCCAATATGCTTAGTTAGCTCGTTAATGTCCGTAAGTCCTATAGTTCGGATTTTATCGGTTTTTACTTGTATTAGTTACTTATATATCAGTATATGACTTTTAAAAACTTTACATTAGACGGGTTTGATCGTCTAAGTTTTATTTGGCGAAAAACGTTAATTTTACGGTAATAGCCGAAAAAGTCGTAAAAATCAAGTTTATAGTTTTTATTACTTATAAGTATTATTCCACAACCATTTATATAATTCATCCATTTAATTAACCTTTTACATATTTATATAAATAAGTTTCATAAGTTAGTGGGTTTTTATTTTACATTTATACAATAAAATTTGAGTGCTTATATAATAATAAACAACATTAATTCTCAAAATCTGACTTTTATTTTCATGTTCACCATTTTTATCATATCTAGAGTTCTACAATGAATTAGAAGCTCATTTTTGGGTGGCATGATCTTAATATTATGTGCTACATTTAACTTAGTTATAGCTACTGCTCATTTTAAGTTTATCTTGCCTTAACAGTCTCTACAAAACTGCTTATTCAGATTAGAACACCCAACTTGTTTTGATCATATCTCACTCATTATAATGATTCCATTGCATGGCCAACTCTCACATGTGTATAACATCTTGTACTTACTGTAAATGGATCATACCATGCAAGTTTATCAGTTCAAGTTTTAGTTATATACTGTTTTTATACAGCCAACTAAATAATCATGATTTTAGCCTTATTTCTCATGGTTATTAACATTTTTAAGCATATTTATCAACACTTGATCCCCACACAACATATTTATCATCATATATACATCATATACATATACAAAATAAAGAAAATACATTTGTTCTTTACAAAAATAAAAGAGAAAATGGAGAGGATGATCTTCTTTACCAACCAAGTGTATTTCTTGTTTTTGGAAGACAAGAACTTGATGAACACCACAAGTAACTCCAAGATCATCAAACACCAAGAACATAAGTTGGGAAATAATCCCTAGGACACAAGCAAATCACCTCCAATGTTGTTAATATGGCCACCAAATGATCAAGGCTTCAAGATAACTCCATGATAGAGCTAGTAAACATGTATTTCATGGCTAGAAAAGATCAAAAGGGGTGTTTGTAGCTTGAAAGTGGATGGCAAGGGTGGAGTATTTGAGAGGATTTGTGTTGGTTTGCATGTAAGTAAAATGGTGTGTGTGAAAGTTGCTAGTGGTTTTGACTAGGTAGTGGAATGAGTAGCTTAAGGTGTAAGCTTGGCTTACACATGTAAACACTTAGCTAACATGATGCCACATAAGGTTGTGGTGTCATGTTGGTGCCGTCCAAACTAGCTAGTGGGGTGGGACAATGTATTTTGTCCCATCTCACTAGTTTACGGGTATTCCTCGATTCTAGTTTTCTCGATTTGCGTGCCCTCGGGTCGTTTCACGAAAAACGTTTTTATAAATTATGAATCAACGTCACAAAACGAATCCAATAAAAATTGTCTCATCAAAAACGGAGTTCAAAAACGTAAATACGTTATCCTAAGGTTTTCGGTTCAGTCGTAAGGGACGCTAAATTATGCACGTAAGCCCAAATTTAAATCTGTAAATTGTGAGTTCGTCAACCAACACAAAAATAAGTTTCAAAATATTATACGAGAAAATATTTCACTACCTGAAAATGTTAGATTGTACTTTTTAAAAGTTTAAACGCACACGAAAAATAATAATATAATGACTCGATACGTAATTGAAACGATATCGTCGAAAGTATTAAATATCGAAACTATCGATAATAAAATATAATATTTTTGGCATCCGTCGGTATCGCGATCACTAGTAGTCCTCGTTGCACGTCAAAATATTAAAATATAATATTTAATATCGGTTTCAACTTAAACCGTTAAACATAATAATATTTAACGTTATAAAATACTTCAAAATAATTGAAAATAGAATTAAATTATGACCTTATTTTTACGGGTTTTACATTCTGGAATACCACTCCAAGATAGATCCATTTGCAGGACACCATAGAAGTTCCCAGCAGGTGGTAGAACAACAGCATACTCATTCATCCCAATCCCAGACTCGTCCCTAGGGTCTCTTTGTTCACTGACACACTTTTCTAGGGTTTGACTAGCTTTATCAAAATTTTCAATTTTAAGCCCTACATTTTCTTTATCCTTAATGGCTTCACTTAACTGAAGTTGCACATCTGCTCTAGATTTCATTAGAGAATCCCTAAGTTCATTATTAACTACAAGATCCCTAGTCAAAATATTAATTTAATCTTTTAGGTCAAATTCCATTTTCTTATATTCCTCAATCGTCCCTTCAGTTTGTGCAAGTTCCATTTTATAGTTTGCAAGTCTAGTGCTTATGTCCTATGACATCTGATTTTAACTTTAAATTTTCTTTGTTAAGTTTTTCAGTGTTTAATCTGCACACTTTACTACAAAAAGCATCATCATATACCTCATTATCTGATGAAGATGAGGAGTTGGCTAATGAGACTGCAATTATACATAGTCTCATCGTCCAAATCGGGCTTAAAACGCTTAAAATATCATTAAAATACCCCAAAATATGCTTGTGTTTGTTCATTGTGTATTTTAGTTACAAATATCATGAAAAGACAAAAGATCACAAGAAACAAAGCAAAAACGAACACGGGAAACGAAGTCGCACAATGAACCAAACCCGATGTTGATGTTCCAAAATACCCTTGAAGAATTAAAGATTGTCAAGTTTAGTCCTCCAAGTTTGAAGATTTGTCACATTTGGCCCTTTAAAAATCATTTTAGGCAACTTTGATCCTTGAAGAGTGAAAACATGGCAAAACGTACCCTTGAAGTTTGGATAAAAGTACATCATAAGCCCTTATAAAAAGTTTTAGAAATACTTGTGCCAAAAATGACAAGTATGTCATAGTTGATTACAAAGGAATGGGTGAAAAATCTGCTAAACTTTATTTGAAGATATTTTGAAAGTTGAAGGGGGTTTTTCTACCAGACAACCAAACCTAAATCCACCAAACATGTTCATACACCTCACCAAAACCCACCCAAACCCATATAACCATTAACCCCTCTACGTCAGAAACCCATTAATACAACAAATAATAAACTAAATTTCGAACTCAAGTTGTTTATTATTTGTTAAAGCGGGTAACCACCAATGTTATCATCATCATCCCCCCAAATCCCTTTCATAAACCCTAGAACACCCAGATTCAATTAATCCCCTCCCTCAAATTAATCCAATTAACCATGGGTAAAACACCCTTTACCCATCCACCAACCAAACCTTACACCCAGAAAACGACCCTCCCACATTTTGTCCCCTATCCTGCAACAAGTAGTCACGGGTTTCTTATGGGATAGTGATGGGAAGACCAATCCAACGAACCATGGTGTTTTCGTGCTCCCAAAGATTTCAAGAACGGGTGAGATCAATTTTACATCTCTGGCAACCACACAAAGCAACAAAAATCATCACATGATCTTCCCTTGACCAAGACTTCAAAGAGGAATATGGCATCTTCAAACGAATATCCAAGGGTACATTCGGATATTTATCAATTAGGGTTTATAACTTTTCCTTTTTTCTAGAATCTTCTTTATTTTAGTATAAAAGGAGGACCAGGGTTGTTGGTTACCCTTTTGTTCTAGTTTTTAGCAGAAGTTCTTGTAATTCCTTTTTATAAATATAAAGTTGGTATTTTCTGAAAATTGAATTGTAATTCCTTTTATCTTTTTATAAAAGTTGGTATTGAGGTTAGCTAAATTCTGAGTTCCAAATTTATATCATTTGTATTTGTGTTCAGAATTTTATCAAACATAATTCCTTTTTTCAAAAGAAGTGAAAAAGTTGGTGGTTTGTAAATCTTTGATTCCAAATTCGTGTTTGAATTCTAAAAGTTTCTGTTAGGAGTTTATGTTCAAATGTTTTAAGTAAGATCAGGTTTCAAGTTTTTTTTTTGAAAGTTTTTGATAAAAAGTTTTGAGAAAAGAATATAAAGAAATCAGTGGGTACATAATTGTTGTTTCTGTTAAGTTTGTTTGTTGTTCTTAGTAGGGATACTTGGAAGCTTATGCACGGGCGTGCACAAAAGCTCAAAATCCAAAGGCATGTATGGTATGTCTTTGACGTTTTTCTACGCCCCTTTTTCTGCCATACTTGATTTTTATATGTGATTTGTGTTATTATTGGCAAGTTAGTGTTTTCTTTTTCTGATTGAGGTTCATTGTTTAGTTGGGTTTAGAGCTATATCAGTTAAGTTAAAGTTAATTTGTGGATTCTATATCATATTCTCTTTGAAAAAAAAAATTATCTGCCCGTTTAAGGACTGTTTGGGAATGGTGGTTCTTGGGTAGGATTTGGCCACCTAAAGGCCATACTTACTCTGCATCTCCTCAATAGGGGTAGATATTTAGATTTTTAGCAAAAAGTTCGAGGTTTTTAGTTTATAACTTGGGATTTGAGTATTCTGAAAAATCTGCTAAAAAACGATTGGTTATAGGATAGATTTTGGTTAGGAAGTCTTGATGTTGGTTATCTGTTCTAATGTGCACTAATAAGAATTGGAGATATAGTTGGAAAATATTGCTTTGTGTGATAGTAAGAAAATCAGTCAAACAGTTGAAAGCTAGATACTGTAAATGTTCGTAACCGGTTGAGAAGTATATTGAGGAATCTAAAGTGGGGTGGGCACACTTGTGTGTGCAAATTGTTTTTGGGACTGTAGTCTTGAACACTATTTAACACTAGAATTGGCTTAAGAATTGTAGTTGTTTGATTTAGGCCTATTAGTCTTACCAACTGTTAAGACTTGAGGTTGTCTGTTGGGTTTGATCTCTTAGGTTTCGTTCAGAATTTAGGTTTGTTTAGATCTAGTTAGCATGTAGTATAAGTTTCGTTACTCGTTTTGTGTGTAATCGGCTAAACTAATACACCAAAAAGCAACCATAAGGTCAATATATGCTATCAACCATTAGAGTGTAGTGTCTGCTTAGTTTAGGCATGTTTACTAGTTGGCTTGATTGATTGATCACTGTGGGAGCATCTGGCCCAATAAGTTTGTTACAGTTTGGGGCGACTTCAGTTGTGCTGTGTGTGTTTTGTGTTTGTGCACCACCAACCAGCAAACCAAAGAAGAAGTTGGCATGTGCTCAACTGTGAATTCGTAGGTAATGTGAGGCGTGAATTGTTGTGGTTTGTTTGTCAATGTTTGGTGTGTGGATTTTTACATGCACTTGAGTCCAACAGCCACAACTAGCTGGTGGGGTGCATATGCCCACCAGGAAAGCAAAAGGAATAAAAGTAAACAAGGCCTGCTGTGTTCTTAGTCTGTCGATTTGTTTGTGTTTAAATATTTGGTGCAAGTTTGTGCTTAAGTCATGGTTAGTATTATTTGAATTGTGTTAGTTCTTCATTGTTGTGTTTGTATTCACTGTCCCAAATACTCAAAACCATAAAGTGCATTTTGCCTGCTTGTTTTAGGTTGAATCTTCTTGCCCACTGTCCTTCTTTACTGCATACACAAGCTTTCAATCTTAGGCGCGATAAGTTGTTCGATACTTTTGTAGGAATTGGAGTTGTTCTCGTTAACTGAGCATCCATTGAAACCCAAAAAGAAAAAAAAAAGATAATATAAGTGCATGCTGTTGGGATTGTGTGTCACGTGGCACATTTTAGCAACATATTTGTGGCTTGTTATGAGTTTTTTTATTTATGTTTTTAGCTTAACTGTGTACACGTAACACATTTTGTGGCGTGATTTTGATAAATGTACTAGTGTTACTGTGTATGTGCACCAACAACAACCCTTTTCCTAACAATCGGCTATTTGTGGTTTTATTGTTGGTTTGGTGTAATCTTGTTGATTGATTTGTGTGTGTTAAGTCTGACTCCTCACTCGCCAAAGCGAGTGAGGGTGCCGTCTATTGCCCAGCAACGCCAACTAAATTACCCGGGCTCCAATTTCCCAAATCAGTAAGAACAAAGAAAAAGTTAAAACTGGTGATTATTGGTGTATCATTTAGGCTTGATTCGTGCAGATTTGCTTTTGTTTTTGTGTTGTTAAGTTTCAGTTTTACTGTAGGTCATTAGTGTATAACAAGAAAATCAAGTGAAAAGTAATATGGGCAGGTCTGGCAACGTTTGGGTTTGATTTGAGGTAAAAACGTGTTAACAGGAGAGTGTAATTATCTTTTTAGTTACGGAGATCACTGGCATAGTGGGTAAGAAAGAAAAAAAGTCAAAAAAAAATTTGTCTCCCAGGGACTCGAACCCCCGACCTTCACTTATCTAACGCCTCACACACCCATCTTAAAACCAACTCTGCCCTAGGGACTTTACTGTCCAAAGGGAGAGTTGGTTGATATTTAAGGGCTTGTTGAATTTGCTTATTAATCACAATTCGAAAGTAATAAGCTGGTTTCTAGCTTATTCGTGATTTACTTTTTTGCTTTCTTATTTTTCTTGCACTTTTATTATAATTTAGGAATTTTTAGTGTAGATTTGTATTTTTCTAGTTTATAGATTAATTTTAATCATTATTTTTCTTTTTATTTTTGAAAAAGTCATAAAAAATAGAAAAAGGTTTCTAATAAATTTCAAAAAATATTTTTTTGGTTTTAAATAAAGTATTTTAGGTTTACAAATAAAAAAGTTTTTATTTTGTCTTTTTCCTAGTTATTTTACTTTTTAGGATTTTTATTTAACTTTAAAAATTAATATAAAATAATTAAATCATTTAAAAAAAATTTGGTTTGCGTATTTTTCTTAGTTAGGATTTTTAGAACTTTTTAGAAATTTTTAATTATTTTTTTAGGTGAAATTTTTCGTTTGGTCGCGTTTTCACGTTCGTTCGTTTAAGCGTGTTCAATCGTTTTTAACGAAATTCGTCTCCTTTTTCTTTTCTCTTCGTCTTTCCATAAGCGTAATCACTCGATTAAATAACGTACATATTTATCGGCTAAACACCATACCTCCTCGAGAACGAACTCGACGACGAGTATTCGCGTTTTTCACAAAACATGACACTTAATACTTACCCGCTTTTGTCGCTTTGTTTTTCCTAAAATAAAGTATACAAAAATACCGCATCAAAAATGGCGCCGCTGCCGGGGAGGTGTGTTTAGCCATATTTATTTATCGTGTTTGTTTGAGTGTTTATATTTTTATCGTAAATACTTCTTTTTATTTTTCTATACTATTAGCCATACAAATAAATAGTGTTAAATTGAACTCAATAACACAAAATCGTTTTCTCGTTTTATTGTGCATAATATATTGTATTTACGTAGAACAATTAATACACAATAAGTATCCAAATACACGAGAAATCGCACCTTGATAGTGGGCGTTCTAGTCATTATCGAGTGTATCGAATTCAAACGAAAGTCAAAGGCAAAATAGATAAATACTCTTAATTAGTTTAATCTCGATAAATACAAACTATAAGGTGGGTATAAGGCGGTTGTATTTCACGACCTAAATAAAAAAGGCTCTTAAGTGCTTCGCGCCGCCTCGTTTTCTCCGCTCGCTTGTGCGTATTTTTAAAGTGACGATTAATTAGGGGTTTGCCACATCAAGTATTATTAATCTATTTTTGTGAGATTTAATTACTAAACCTCGAAACGTTTTGGCGTTCCGCCAACGTTTCAAAGTTGACGAGGGTTTTTACTTCACGTAATTACCTTCATTCTTCTTGGATTCATTAATCGAGACCTTTGATTAATGGATAATTTTTGTAGATTAATTTCTACGTAATACACCAAAATTCCAAAAAAATTAAAAAACCAAAAACACAAAAAGATTCTTCGATTTTCCCTCTATTTTCATAATTCTTTTTCTCAACCCCTCTAAATTTTAATTCTTCATGGATTTTCATTGCCTAGGTTGTGGGAGACGAAAGTTTGGTTCCGTAACTTGTCCATGGTGTGTATGCGAAAGGTGGGGAGATTATATCAACTACGCAATATTTAGGTCATGTCCATCGTGTAATCCGACCAATTGTTTGTATACTTTTAACGAAGAACGTCTTATCCATTGCCTATATTGTGGAAGCACTTCCCATTGGCACCATGAGTGTCCAATTCAATACCCAAATGGTCACAATCACGAGCCAAATCCGAATTTCGTTGACCAATCTTCGCAATACTCGCCGTCATATGAGTATTGTGGAGACGAACCTCACTATGGGTACGATTGTCGACCGATGAACCAAAATACGTCTTTCGACAATGAATTCTCCGGTTTTGACCAATCACCTCCACACTATACGAGTTACAACTATGACAATGGGGGTGGTTATCCATACGACGAACCGGATTTTTCTCAAAATCCATGTTGCGACAATTATGGGGGGCCTCACGATACTTTTTCTTGCCAACCAATGGATTATGATGAACCCAATTCATACGATAGTTCCGGTTTTAATAATTTTGAGGCCCCACCATACAATCTCGATCCTCAAAATTCCCATGAGCCCGATCCATGTTACAATTCCGATTTTGACCAATCATCTCTACGACATGTTTTCGATGATGATCTCGATTGTAGCGGCAGCGACGAAACTTCTAATCGCATCGATGAACGATTTGATAGGATCTATCAACTAATTATGGAAAGAAATAATAACCCAATTGTTGAAGAGGTTGAAAAGAGCATCTAAGATGAGGAAACGAGGGTGTCAACGAACGAGGTTTTTGAAAATGTTTTAGAAAATAAACAACAAGAAAAACTCGTGGCACGTGTTGGAACGATGAATGTTAAACCTTTGGAACCTAATTTTTCTAATAAAGTTGAAACTATCAAAGATTTTCAAAATCAAAATACACAAAATTTTGACGAAGAAATTCCGTTAAGTGATTTTGAAAAAGAAGAAATTTATAAGGTTTTAAGGAGAATCGTTGACCCCTCGATTTTTGAAGAGTATCAAAATTTAATTCCAGAGGGACGCGTTACTACTATTTCTATATCTTTTGAGAACCCGCATTCGATCCCTCCGAAGGACCAATTTGAAACCATCAAGGCTACAACGTCTTGTGACGAGCCTTTTAGTCCTAATCCCACACCGAGTGAGATTATGGATTTATTATGTCAGAAGTCCACCGATGGTCATGCTCACATTGATACGTTTTTTGACGCCGATGTCGAAACTACTAAGACAAAATCTTCAAATGAAGAGCCTTTCACTCCTATACCCACTATAGAAACCGATGCCTCTCTAAGTATATGGGAGATGAATCTTAGCACTAATCCTAGTGTCGAGATCCCTATTCCAATCCAAAGTGAGCCTACGGTTTTCTCCGAAGATGAGGTAAGCGATTTTGCCCTCGACGAATTTTTCCATGAAGATTCTAACGAGGCAAATCACAATAGTGAGTGTGAATCAATTTCTTGTGATGATGTCTCTCCCATTGAAACTTAGGGGAGAGAATCAACGACTTTTTTGAACCCTCTTTTCAATGACGATGATTTATCCGCTAGTGATGACGAGTCACTAATCGACGAGGACGTTCAAAATACCGATTTTAAAATCTTTTCGAACCCTTTATTCGAATTTGATGACGCGTTCCTTTTTGGTGACGTAAATCCTCTCTTTGATGAGACGTTCGAGGACATCGAGAGTGAGGATTCTAAGGATCTTAAACTCGATAAGTCGGATTTGCTAGTCACCCACCCGACGTCTCATACGGTTGAGACTTCTCTTTCTACTTGTGATGTTTCCATTCTTGAGGGGTTCACCGATGGACCGCCTCTCGATGAGAATGATGATTTTAATGAGTCCTTTGCCTTCGATCCGGCCTATTTTGAGCAATTCTCTTTCAATTTCACCCATATTTCAAAGTAACCGTACCCACCCCCCGGATATGATGAGTTTACCTACATCGTAAGGAGTTTTCTTCCTTACAAGATGTATCCTATGGCTTTGCGTGTTTTATTTTTAACAAAATGTGAGGATACGATCTTCGATCCCGGTATAAAGGCTTTGCCTTTATTCACGGTTGCTTTTGGGCCTTGATTACATGTAAGCCCCACCAAAAATGACCGAACCAAGATAATCCCTAAATGATCACATTTATGGGGATTCAAGTCGAGCTTTTGACTCGGTTATCAAAAACAAGGTGCCTCGTGGGGGAATCTCATGCTTATCATTGTAAATACTTTTATTTGAACCTAATGTAGCTAATGTGAGGGGATTTGTGCCCTTCCAACCTTTGTTCTGTGGTTGTTTGTGACTTGTGGTTTTTAGATGATCATCTTCACGATTGGAGCCTCTCGTGTTCGTTTTACGTGAGCACTCGATCGTTTTCTTTGAAGAATTTCTAGATATCCATATGATATATCCTTTGATGTTCTAACCTTAGGTTTTTAGCACACTTCATAAACGGATATTGATTTAATGATTCCACCCTTTCCATGCTAGATTAAGCATTCGACTACGTCTCTAGTATGGGGGTATCCTACCCTTAGACTCGAAACATTGAGGACAATGTTTAACTCTAGTATGGGGGTGAATAGATACTTGCCTTGCTAAACCTTCACGCTTTCCAAAGTTTATCTTTTTGTTATCGTTTTGTTGCAAAATAAGGCTAAAAATGGCCAAATTTTAAAATTTTTTGTATTTTTCAAAAGTGTTTCAGACACGAATGTAGGTATTTCCTATGGTGAGAATAAGAGTAATTTTTGACTCGACCGTACGTGTTGAGCACTTAGCTTCGATTCCTTAACTTTTTAGGCTAAGTCTCTTAAATGAGGACGATAAATGATAGAGTTAATTATAAGTCTCGTAATCTTTCACGGTCTCATGTGTAGTAATGTCACACTCCCAAAATATCAGAGTATAATGGCAACAAGGGAGTGGTGACGTCATGATTATCATACACACACAGTTACAAAGAACGACCTCTAAATGAGACGTTCGGAAAATAGATCACTTGTAATTGATAAAATAAATAGTTTTAACATAGTGCGGAAGCATAACACTCGTCACAGTTACAAAACATAGTTTTCCAAATAGTACAAATGATCTTTGTTTTAATAGAAATGACGGCAATGCATGAGACCTCACTTAGCATCTTCCTTCTTAATACCTGAGAAAAACATTGCTAAAGCGTCAACATAAAGTTGGTGAGTTCATAGGTTTAATTAATTTGAAATGTTTAATGAACCACAAGATTTCCCAAAAGTGATGACAATATAACAAATACAAAGTCATCCTAAAAGTATTTATTACAGTCTAAGCTCGTGACACCGAAGCGTTAACAACACCGGTAGTATAATCATATAAATGTAGCCCAACTGGATGCCTAAACCCACGACATCCTATCTCAGACTCAAATGAAACTGTGCTCGCTTGTCCCCTTGTTGGACAAGACAGACAGGGACGTCAATCCCGATAGATCTATCCATAACATTCGCGCTTACACAAAGTAATTAACGGTTCACGATTCACGGGCCAAAGCAACTGGGTTTTTAGTGGGACTTAGACAAATATATAAATCAGTAAATGCACTTGTGTTCATACGTTAAATCAAGCAATGTCTCACCCCAAAAAGAAGTAAAAACAGTTTAACAGGGGGCTATAAACTCACCTCGTAAATCAGCAAAGTGACAAAGATAAAGGTAGCTCGAGAGTACGGTTACGCTAGCCGCGACCTATTTAATTATAAAGATCGTGTTACGACATTAAAAATTATACTAATACAAGACATGACATCTTAGTTGTGCTTGACAATACTTTTCGTTTACGGAAAACACGATACATAAAAGTCGGGTATTGAATAAATGCGATTTACGGGCTAAATATACTCTCAAGTTAAACAAATTCGTTCTTGGGCCTTAAATAACCCAATACACCCAAACTGGCCCAACAATAACCAATTCAACCCAACCAATGGTTCGGCCCAATGGTCATTTGACCCGGCCTGGCCCAAGGCGACACAACAAGGTGAGGGGGGGTTAATACGTGTTTTATTCTCTCACACAAACCCAAAACACTCAGTCAATCTCTCTCTCTTCTCTCGAAAATACTCCCACCGCCTCCTTTCTCTCTCTCTCTCAAAAACCAATCGGATCTAAGCCACTCCCATGGCTAAAAGGTTTCCAGATTATTAATATCAATCATTTGTGATGGTTTATGATGATTATACACGCGTGGGATGTGGGGTTTCATCCCCACATCAAACCGATTCGATTTCGAGGTGTTTTTCCAGGAGTTAAAGTCATAGATTCATCAATCAAAGATAAGTTTACATCCCTTTTTCCTTTTAATTAGATGGTCTATTGATTTTCGTTTATAAAAAGGATTTATGGTTTTAAAACGTTCGTATAAACAAGCTGTGAACAAAGGGCTCTCGGATTTAATAATAATCGAATTAGGGTTTTGAAAATAATTGGGGGTTTTTCCAAATCTCATGTTTAATAACAATTAATTAACGTTTTCTATCATAAAAACATGTTAATTTCAACATATAGCCGATTTGTAAAAATTAGGGTTTCGGTCAAATTTGGGGGTTTATTCATATCTCGGTTTCAATTAAATTAATTAATTAATTCGTGTTTGGATTGGGTCTAATTAGGGTTTAAATTAATAAAATAAAATTAGGGTTTATATAAATTGGGGGTTTTCGTACACGGTTGATTATTTGTAATTAAATAACGTTTTTGGAACATATAATGTATTAATTTCATAAGTAAAAGAAAAAAGAAAGGTTTACAATTTTTAGGGTTTCGGATTAATAATGGGGTTTTATACCCGCGGCTTATTTGAGGGTTTGATAATGTTTCTGTTAAATAGAAATAGATGAATCTTGGGTTATGGTTACTTTTGAGTGATAAAGGTTTCGGCAGAAACAAAGGGTCTTGGTTTGGTCTCGGTTTGGGTCTCGGTTTGGTCTCGGTTTGGTCTCGGTTTGGGTCTCGGTTTGGTCATGGCAGAAGTAATGTAAAAGACATGGTAAGGGGGTCTCGGTTTGGTCTTGACAGAAAATAATGGGGTTGTGGTTTGTGGTCAAAGTCCAAGTGAATAATGCTATAATTTATCTTTACATTTTGATTTGAACCGAACCGTAACAATGACTAATACCTTTGTTTTATTTTCGTAGTTTTGGTTACAAATGACGAGCACAACTAAGACTTGTACAGAAAATAAAGAGGTGATTAAAAGACTCACAACGGGTGTTTCGTTTCGGTTTGCAGGTGTGGACGAGAAAGAACGGATCGGCTTGACACTACTCTTTACTTTCACCCAGGATTTGTATTTGAAACTTGTCCAGGAACAATTTTTGTAATAATTTGGAATGTGGATAATATTTGTGTTATGTTTGGACATTGGAAAATTTTGGGCTGTATTTAACTTGTATTATTAGTTTAGGGTTAGAATAAAACTGGAAATGGTATGCTTGTGATGTACCCATTTTGGGTAAACTTGGCATGTGTGCTGGATTGTAGTGATTAGTGGGTGAATAAACAATGTAATCAAGTCCATGACTAAATATTGACTCTTGTTGAACAAGTTTTGAAATAAAAGTAAATAAAAGTTCACAAATTAGACTCTTGTACAAATTGCATCATTATACCATTCGGCCCAGGTTTGTCAATTGTCTAAGTTTTAGACGCGAAAACAAAATATGAACAACTTGATAACAAATCGACACACGACTTAAATCAAAGACGGATATGCGTGATCTCGAGGGATTCAGCAAATAATTCAAATAGACACACGGCAAATGCATAATACATTTATTAACTCGTACGTTTCATTCATAAACTAATAGACACGAAAAACTCGAGTTGTTACATTCGCTCTCCCTAAAGAGGGCTTTGTCCGTAAAGCAAAGCAAATAATACATTTATAACGACACCTCATTGGTAAATAATTAATGTACTTCACTATATGAAGAAATAAAGATGAAAATTTGACGGATGTCACAGTATTCCCATGTTTTAGAGATTTCGTCACGAAATCAAGACGTTGTTGTAGTAGGATGATTAGCGAAAAGATGAGGATACTTGCTCTTGAATTGATCTTCACGTTCCCACGTGTATTCTGGACCTCTACGCGCATTCCAACGGATTTTTACAATAGGTATACGACTTTGCTTGAGCTGTTTGACCTGACGGTCCATAACTTCCACCGGTTCTTCTACAAAGTTGAGTTTGTCGTCGAGTTGAATCTCTTCTAAAGGAATAACGAGTGTCTCGTCGGCTAAACATTTCTTCAGATTGCAAATGTGGAACACATTATGCACTCGGCTAAGTTCTTGAGGTAACTCCAAACGATAGGCTACGGGGCCAATCCTCTCTATGATTTTGAATGGTCCAATGTAACGAGGATTCAACTTTCCACGCTTTCCAAAGCGAATCACACCCTTCCAAGGTGAGACCTTCAACATGACTCTATCGCCAACTTCAAACTCAAGGGGTTTGCGTCTCATGTCAGCATAACTCTTTTGTCGATCTCTTACGGCTTGCATACGGCTCTTGATCTTAAAGATTTTCTCAGTAGTCTCGTGTATGATCTCGGGTCCAGTGAGTTGTGCTTCACCAACCTCTGCCCAACACACGGGTGAACGACACTTTCTACCATACAGTGCTTCGAATGGTGCTGCCTTAATGCTAGTGTGATAACTATTGTTGTATGAGAACTCCACCAGAGGTAGGTGTCTATCCCATCTATTCCCGAAGTCGATCACACAAGCTCTCAGCATATCTTCTAAGGTTTGAATGGTCCTTTCACTTTGACCGTCAGTTTGGGGATGATACGCAGTGCTCAAATCCAACTGCGTTCCCAATGCCTTCTGCAGTGACTTCCAAAACTGCGAAGTAAATCGGCTATCTCGGTCGGAGATTATAGACACAGGCACACCATGCCTCGTGACTACTTCCTCCAAGTATGTTCTTGCTAACTTATCCATTCCATCGGTCTCCTTGATTGGTATGAAATGAGCCGATTTGGTGAGTCGGCCGACGATTACCCAAATGGTGTCAAATCCGGCTGAGGTTTTAGGTAGCTTTGTAATGAAATCCATAGTGATCCTTTCCCACTTCCATTCTGGCAGTTCGGGTTGGACCAACAATCCTGATGGTTTCATATGTTCGGCCTTGACCTTGGCACAAGTCAAGCACTTGCTAACGTATGTAGCAATGTCCGCCTTCATGTTCGGCCACCAATACAACATCTTCAGATCATGATACATTTTCTCAGATCCCGGATGTATGGAGTATTTTGACTTATGCGACTCATGCATAATCAAAGGTCGTAGGTCACCATGGCACGGTAACCAACTCCTATTATCAAGGCACAACGTTCCATCTGAGCGAGCTTCTAACTTCTTTATCATGCCTTCAACATCTTCAGTCTTGAGAATTTCTTCCTCGACTGCCTCTTTCTGAGCCTTGAGAATTAAGGATGGAAGGTCTAAGTCAATGGTCATCACCAAGGCCTTCACCCTAAGAACTCTCTCCTTTCGACTCAAAGCGTCGGCCACGACATTTGCCTTGCCCGGGTGATAACGGATCTCGCAATCGTAATCACTGAGCAGCTCTAGCCAACATCGTTGTCTCATGTTGAGTTCCTTTTGATTCAAAATGTGTTGTAGACTCTTATGATCAGTGAATACAACACACTTAGTACCATAAAGGTAGTGTCTCCAAATCTTCAGGGCAAACACCACTGCTCCCAACTCTAGGTCATGAGTTGTGTAGTTCTTCTCGTGCACCTTTAGTTGTCTTGATGCATAAGCTATGACCTTAGTCCTTTGCATCAGTACCGCACCTAACCCTTTTATGGATGCATCACAATACACCACAAAGTCTTCATTACCCTCGGGTAAGGCTAGTATAGGTGCTTCACACAACATCTGCTTCAATGTCTGGAATGCTAAATCTTGATCCTCTTTCCACTCAAACTTCTTGTCTTTTTGAGTTAACTCCGTCATTGGTTTAGCTATCTTGGAGAAACCTTCAATGAATCTCCTATAGTAACCAGCAAGACCTAAAAATTGGCGGATCTCCGTGGGTGTGGTTGGAGTCGCCCAATCCTTCACGGCCTCGATCTTAGCAGGATCAACGTGAATACCACTGCTATCGATTACATGCCCAAGGAATTGCACCGTGTTTATCCAAAACTCACATTTGGAAAACTTTGCATATAACTTCTCCTTCCTTAGCAGCTCTAGTATGGTCTTCAAATGTTCCTTGTGTTCTTCTTCATTACGAGAGTAGATGAGAATATCATCGATAAATACAATCACAAACTTGTCCAAGTATGGTTTGCAAACTCGGTTCTGAGATCCATGAATACCGCAGGCGCGTTTGTCAAACCGAAAGGCATAACTTGGAACTCGTAGTGTCCGTACCGGGTTCTAAAAGCCGTCTTATGAACGTCTTCCTCTCTAACCCTTAGCTGATGATATCCTGACCTTAAATCGATCTTCGAGTATATGCTAGATCCTTGCAATTGGTCGAAAAGATCGTCAATTCTTGGCAATGGGTAACGGTTCTTTATCGTCAACTTATTCAATTCTCGGTAATCGATACACATCCTAAAGGATCCATCTTTCTTTTTGACAAATAGGACCGGTGCTCCCCAAGGTGAGGAACTCGGCCTAATGAAACCTTTGTCAGAAAGTTCCTTTATTTGTTCAGCTAACTCTGTCATCTCGGTCGGTGCTAAGCGGTATGGGGCTCTAGCAACAGGCGCGGCTCCTGGTGTAAGCTCTATGTGAAACTCTACTTGCCGTGCTGGTGGTAATCCCGGTAAATCCTCTGGGAATACGTCGGGAAAGTCTCTAACGATCGGTACATCTTCCACTTTCTTCTCATGATCTTCTTCTCCTTCCTTTTGTGTTATTTGAACCAAGAATACTGGACATCCCTTCTCAATGTATCTTTGGGTTCTAATACATGAGATGACTTCCAGTCTTGATCCATTCTTCACTCCACTTCTTTCGCCTTGTATGATTAGTACATCGTTTCCGTAAGGAACACGGACGCACTTCTCATGACATACAATTTCCGCGTGATGCTTCGACATCCAATCCATTCCAATGATGACGTCAAAACTTCCCAATTCTATGGGGAGTAAGTCGATACTGAACGAACGATCTTGTAACCTTATACTACATCC
This sequence comes from Glebionis coronaria, assembly GCA_025667525.1. Lineage (NCBI taxonomy): Eukaryota > Viridiplantae > Streptophyta > Magnoliopsida > Asterales > Asteraceae > Glebionis > Glebionis coronaria. The sequence continues at coordinate 247,642 of JANFOE010001100.1, forward strand.
TTTTAGAATAGCGTCGGTGGTTACTGACTTCCCATCGGCTAATTCTACATTATACTTAACATCTAACGCAGTAGGGGTAATATTTAGGCGTTCACTAAATACAGATGACACAAAACTCCTATCCGCACCAGAATCAAATAGTACTGAAGCATAGTTGTTATTGACTAGAAACGTACCAGTCACAACATTGTTGTCCTGCACCGCAGCTTCAGCACAGAGATGATACACTTTGCTAGGTGCCGTGAATCCTCCAGGAGTACTAGTTGTGGCCCGGTTATTTCCTCCCCGGTTCCCTTGATTCTGCTTTTGGTTTCCTTGGTTGTGATTCTGATTGCCTCGAATCTGGTTACCACGACCTTGGTTCCCACCGCTTGGACACTTATTCTTGTAGTGACCTTTCTCTCCACATCCAAAGCAAGTGACATTTGCTCCTTGGCCACCCTGTGTTCCTGGTCCTCTTTGGTTAGTAGGACGAGGTGGTGCTCGACATTCCTTTGCCTTATGTCCGGCCTTCCCACAGTTGTAGCACGTTGGGGGACATGCTCCTTCGTGGTGTCAGCCACACTTTCCACAGAAAGGAAGTCTTCCAGCGTAGTTTCCAGTATTACCTTGTCCAGCAGAAAACACCCTTGCTACTTCTTGTCGCTTGTTCTGGTTGTAGTTGTTTGTGTTGTTGCTGTTATTGGTATTGTTGGTATTGTTGTTGTAGTGGTTGCCAGACCACTTACTCTTATCCCCAGTATTTTCTCCCAACTCTTGTACCACTTGGTACATCAGACTCTGAGCCATATCGATTGCCTCGTGCAAATCAGTTGGCTTGGATGAAGTCACGTTCCCTTTGATGCTCAAGGGTAGTCCTTCAATGTATCGCTCCAACAATCGGTCGTCGTTGGGCACCATTTCGGGACATAACAAGATCAGCTCTTGAAAGCGCTGATTGTAAGCAGTAAGAGCGGTACCCTTGACCTTCAGGTTCCACAGCTCAACCTCCATCTGCTTGACTTCATTTCGTGGGCAGTATTTCCTCACAAACATCGCTTTAAACTCACTCCAGGGCGTCGCTTGGGCAACGTCAATGGTAACAGCGCGAGCATAGACGTTCCACCAAGTCAAAGCACCATCCACTAACGTGCTTGACGCAAATTTTACCTTATCAGCTTCAGCAACATTGCTAATCCCAAATTGGGATTCCAACTTCTCAAACCATCTGGTCAAACCTACTGCTCCTTCAGTACCGCGGAAACTTACTTGCGTAACTGCACGAAATTCCTTGTAGGTACAAGTCCGTGCAATGGCATTAGTAGCTCCTTGGTTGGTCTCTTCCTGTGTGCTTGCTGTACGATTTGCTTCAGCTGTTGCGAGTGCCTCGGCCACCCGTTCGGCGATCATTTGACTTAGCATGACGGGATCAATTCCACCGGTAGTAGCTGGTGGATTCTGTGTCTCAGATCTTCTAACTGGCGCCATAATCTAAAAAGGTAATAGGACAATGAGTTTTGCCAGACATAACATGCATGGCACGCACAATACAATTATGAAATGCTCCATGGTATAATAAACAATATATAATGATCTCACAATTTTTGTAACCCATAATATCATTCATAGAATTGTTTGGTAATACATCATAATTTGTCATACATAATAAAGAAAATGAAAATGCCAACTAGCTGAGATAAACTTCAAAGCTTAGTGGTCGTACAACAATAAGTCAATGGTACATGATAAATCTAACTAGTGCCCTCACGGCGCTGATGAAGCTCTCTCTCCAACTCTGCTAACCTCCTCTCAACCACGATCTCACGAGCCTGGGAATCTCTAAGTCTAACATCGGTATCATAACAAGCGGCCCTAAACCTCTTATCCAAGTCAGCAACAGGGTCCTCCACAGGTGCCTCTAGTCCACCTGTCTCAACCAATGGCTCTACTCCCCAACGGGTCATCAGGCTCTTGATCTCTTCAAGACGAGCATTCGGCATGGTATCCATCTGATCAAGAACAGCATGGAGCTGTCCTCGTAGACGGGTCACACAAACCGTCAATACTGTCTCATCCCTAACTGGACTCTTCTTCGTCAGTGCCTCCAGCTTATCCTGCACCTCATTATACTCCTCACCCAAAGCCTCTACAGCATTCTCCAACCTGTTTAAACGGGTCGTCACACATCCATCTGCTGCTCCAAGCATCACCACTGTCGATGTAGCTCTCCTAGGAAGAGGAGTCGTAGCTCTCGGCCCAGTAGAGATGCCAACATCAGCGAGCATCTCCTGGTACACAACAGGTACAGTCTCTGGTGGTGGTAGTAGTAGTGACACCTCTGGGACAGGACTGGCAGGTGTGCGGGCTGCATGCCTGTCAGTGGCAGAGAAGGGTATGAGGGGTCGGTAAGGTGAAAGTGGTGGTCGGGCAGCTCTCCCCCGAAGACGTCGCCTAACATAGTAGAAAGGCAGAGTACCAGGTGCTGGAGCAGGGATGTCAGTCCTCTCCCCTTCGTCTTCAGACGAAGACGAGGAGATGTGTGCGAGGGAAACCTCAGGAGTAGCAGCATATGTAGCAGGAGGGTCCTCAGTGTCAGTGACCTCCATGGGTTCACCTTCCCCATCGGTGAACTCCATATCATCATCCTCTGTCTCCTCCATCGACTCATCCCTAGTGACTGATGCCTGTCCTGGTGACTGCACCACATCAGCGGCTAGGTCATCCTCTCCTCCGCCTTCTAGGCTAAGTACATCATCAGCTGATGCATCAGGGATACGGATCGGTGAACGATGAACCTCCTCGGTCTCTCTCTCGGTCTCATCATCTGAAATCATCCGGTACCACGGATATCCTGATGGTGATCCTCTAGGTAGTCCTACTGATGAACTGATAGTCGACTGTGAATTGTGGTTGTAGTATGCTCCTGTAGACGTGGAATCATCAGAAGAAGACATCGCTGTAACATAACAAAATAAATGTGTGTAAATACCTCATATAATTAGTCCGTAAAAAGGGATATTAACATAACATAGCAATCATTGTTGAACCCACATGTATCCCATATAACATAATTCAGATTTTGTTGTTGCACATGTAACCCATGTAAATATACCTCGTAATTGTCAAATCACATGTATCCCATTTATTACTTATATATATCCATGTATATATATATACTTAATACTTACAATCCGTATGATAATCGATTAAACACATAGCAGTTATAGTCTAGAGTTACTAAATGCAACCTAGTTCTCTATAACCATGGCTCTGATACCAATCTGTCACACTCCCAAAATATCAGAGTATAATGGCAACAAGGGAGTGGTGACGTCATGATTATCATACACACACAGTTACAAAGAACGACCTCTAAATGAGACGTTCGGAAAATAGATCACTTGTAATTGATAAAATAAATAGTTTTAACATAGTGCGGAAGCATAACACTGGTCACAGTTACAAAACATAGTTTTCCAAATAGTACAAATGATCTTTGTTTCAATAGAAATGACGGCAATGCATGAGACCTCACTTAGCATCTTCCTTCTTAATACCTGAGAAAAACATTGCTAAAGCGTCAACATAAAGTTGGTGAGTTCATAGGTTTAATTAATTTGAAATGTTTAATGAACCACAAGATTTCCCAAAAGTGATGACAATATAACAAATACAAAGTCATCCTAAAAGTATTTATTACAGTCTAAGCTCGTGACACCGAAGCGTTAACAACACCGGTAGTATAATCATATAAATGTAGCCCAACTGGATGCCTAAACCCACGACATCCTATCTCAGACTCAAATGAAACTGTGCCCGCTTGTCCCCTTGTTGGACAAGACAGACAGGGACGTCAATCCCGATAGATCTATCCATAACATTCGCGCTTACACAAAGTAATTAACGGTTCACGATTCACGGGCCAAAGCAACTGGGTTTTTAGTGGGACTTAGACAAATATATAAATCAGTAAATGCACTTGTGTTCATACGTTAAATCAAGCAATGTCTCACCCCAAAAAGCAGTAAAAACAGTTAAACAGGGGGCTATAAACTCACCTCGTAAATCAGCAAAGTGACAAAGATAAAGGTAGCTCGAGAGTACGGTTACGCTAGCCGCGACCTATTTAATTATAAAGATCGTGTTACGACATTAAAAATTATACTAATACAAGACATGACATCTTAGTTGTGCTTGACAATACTTTTCGTTTACGGAAAACACGATACATAAAAGTCGGGTATTGAATAAATGCGATTTACGGGCTAAATATACTCTCAAGTTAAACAAATTCGTTCTTGGGCCTTAAATAACCCAATACACCCAAACTGGCCCAACAATAACCAATTCAACCCAACCAATGGTTCGGCCCAATGGTCATTTGACCCGGCCTGGCCCAAGGCGACACAAACAAGGTGAGGGGGGGTTAATACGTGTTTTATTCTCTCACACAAACCCAAAACACTCAGTCAATCTCTCTCTCTTCTCTCGAAAATACTCCCACCGCCTCCTTTCTCTCTCTCTCAAAAACCAATCGGATCTAAGCCACTCCCATGGCTAAAAGGTTTCCAGATTATTAATATCAATCATTTGTGATGGTTTATGATGATTATACACGCGTGGGATGTGGGGTTTCATCCCCACATCAAACCGATTCGATTTCGAGGTGTTTTTCCAGGAGTTAAAGTCATAGATTCATCAATCAAAGATAAGTTTACATCCCCTTTTCCTTTTAATTAGATGGTCTATTGATTTTCGTTTATAAAAAGGATTTCTGGTTTTAAAACGTTCGTATAAACAAGTTGTGAACAAAGGGCTCTCGGATTTAATAATAATCGAATTAGGGTTTTGAAAATAATTGGGGGGTTTTCCAAATCTCATGTTTAATAACAATTAATTAACGTTTTCTATCATGAAAACATGTTAATTTCAACATATAGCCGATTTGTAAAAATTAGGGTTTCGGTCAAATTTGGGGGTTTATTCATATCTCGGTTTCAATTAAATTAATTAATTAATTCGTGTTTGGATTGGGTCTAATTAGGGTTTAAATTAATAAAATAAAATTAGGGTTTATATAAATTGGGGGTTTTCGTACACGGTTGATTATTTGTAATTAAATAACGTTTTTGGAACATATAATGTATTAATTTCATAAGTAAAAGAAAAAAGAAAGGTTTACAATTTTTAGGGTTTCGGATTAATAATGGGGTTTTATACCCGCGGCTTATTTGAGGGTTTGATGATGTTTCTGTTAAAAAGAAATAGATGAATCTTGGGTTATGGTTACTTTTGAGTGATAAAGGTTTCGGCAGAAACAAAGGGTCTTGGTTTGGTCTCTGTTTGGGTCTCGGTTTGGTCTCGGTTTGGGTCTCGATTTGGTCATGGCAGAAGTAATGTAAAAGACATGGTAAGGGGGTCTCGGTTTGGTCTTGACAGAAAATAATGGGGTTGTGGTTTGTGGTCAAAGTCCAAGTTAATAATGCTATAATTTATCTTTACATTTTGATTTGAACCGAACCGTAACAATGACTAATACCTTTGTTTTATTTTCGCAGGTTTGGTTACAAATGACGAGCACAACTAAGACTTGTACATAAAATAAAGAGGTGATTAAAAGACTCACAACGGGTGTTTCATTTCGGTTTGCAGGTGTGGACGAGAAAGAACGGATCGGCTTGACACTACTCTTTACTTTCACCCAGGATTTGTATTTGAAACTTGTCCAGGAACAATTTTTGTAATAATTTGGACTGTGGATAATATTTGTGTTATGTTTGGACACTGGAAAATTTTGGGCTGTATTTAACTTGTATTATTAGTTTAGGGTTAGAATAAAACTAGAAATGGTATGCTTGTGATGTACCCATTTTGGGTAAACTTGGCATGTGTGCTGGATTGTAGTGATTAGTGGGTGAATAAACAATGTAATCAAGTCCATGACTGAATATTGACTCTTGTTGAACAAGTTTTGAAATAAAAGTAAATAAAAGTTCACAAATTAGACTCTTGTACAAATTGCATCATTATACCATTCGGCCCAGGTTTGTCAATTGTCTAAGTTTTAGACGCGAAAACAAAATATGAACAACTTGATAACAAATCGACACACGACTTAAATCAAAGACGGATATGCGTGATCTCGAGGGATTCAGCAAATAATTCAAATAGACACACGGCAAATGCATAATACATTTATTAACTCGTACGTTTCATTCATAAACTAATAGACACGAAAAACTCGAGTTGTTACATTCGCTCTCCCTAAAGAGGGCTTTGTCCGCAAAGCAAAGCAAATAATACATTTATAACGACACCTCATTGGTAAATAATTAATGTACTTCACTATATGAAGAAATAAAGATGAAAATTTGACGGATGTCACAAGTAATTATTAACTTATTCTCCCCACGCTTTTGTTTAAATAAATGCAGTCAGTAAGGTCGTACGATTTTAAAGGTTACTTAGCTTCTAGCCCATGATCGTTTAAAAGTTGCTCGTGTTCGAATAGAGTTCATAGCCAAGGCATAACTTATTGAACCGGGATGCGAAGATTGGCAAGTTCCAAAAAGGCCCTCACAAGGCATGAGGAACTCCATTTTCTTGCTAGATCTAAGATGATGTGAAGTATCATTATTCCCAAAATCAATACGAAGGATCGAGACACACGACGAGAAGCAATATACTCCCCTAAAGATCATGGAGAAGTCTATCCAAAAAGACCCTAACAAGGTACGAGGATAAATATATCCAAGTCCGAAAAGGAGGCGGATCTTTGTATATCAAAATCCCAAATAAAGATCGAAGAAAAATGATGAAGTCGTGGTCCAAGTTTGAAGAAATTCCATATATGAAGAGAAGACCATTGTTTCATGAACGTCTTCCAAGATTTGTAGTTCGAAACACATGCCAAATATCGGTCCGAGAAAGGTCTCAAATCGTGAAACGAGTTATGCCAAGATATGAACTTAAGGAGATTAAGAGAATCCGTTTTAAAAGATCGTGTCCTTCGGCTAACTATCGATTAAATCGTCCTACTTTATTTTCGGCCTTAATAAAATATTGAAATAAGTCAAAAATGCATCCTCGTGATCATTAAGACAAAAATAAAATATAAGAGATACACCTTAGGATTAAGGGAGTCTAAGTACGTAATTAACACTCATGAGCAATGTTTGTGTTGCTAACTTATAATGACAATGATCTCGTTACACGCTTAGCATGGAATCGAGTGAAAATCGAGGATGACGAACTTATCTCTATGAGGCATTCACGTGTTCCTATTCTTTGACCCTAAAAGTCACTTAATCGTGATGAAAACGATACATTATGTCTGAAACACGTGTAGTAGTTTATTTTAGTTTATGTCTTCACTAAATGTCACTTAAAAATGAATTTTGGAAGTGCTACGATACTTAATTCTAGCATTGCGTGAGGACACGGCAATGGTTTAGTATGGGGGAGAGATGAGACTGCAATTATACATAGTCTCATCGTCCAAATCGGGCTTAAAACGCTTAAAATATCATTAAAATGCCCCAAAATATGCTTGTGTTTGTTCATTGTGTATTTTAGGTACGTATATCGTGAAAAAGACAAAATATCACAAGAAACAAAGTAAAAACGAACACAGGAAATGAAGCTGCACAATGAACCAGACCCGAATGTTGATTTTCTAAAATACCCTTGAAGAATTAAAGATTGTCAAGTTTAGTCCTCCAAGTTTGAAGATTTGTCACATTTGGCCCTTCAAAAATCATTTTACACAACTTTGATCCTTTAAGAGTGAAAACATGGCAAAAAGTACCCTTGAAGTTTGGACAAAAGTACATCATAAGCCCTTATGAAAAGTTTTAGAAATACTTGTGCCAAAAATGACAAGTTTGTCATAGTTGATTACAAAGGAATGGGTGAAAAATCTTCTAAACTTTATTTGAAGATATTTTGAAAGTTGAAGGGGGGTTTTCTGCCAGACAACCAAACCTAAATCCACCAATCATGTTCATACACCTCACCAAAACCCACCCAAACCCATATAACCCTTAACCCCTCCACGTCAGAAACCCATTAATACAACAAATAATAAACTAAATTTCGAACTTAAGTTGTTTATTATTTGTTAAACCAGGTAACCACCATCGTTATCCTCATCATCCCCCCAAATCCCTTTCATAAACCCTAGAACACCCAGATTTAATTAATCCCCTCCCTCAAATTAATCAAATTAACCATGGGTAAAACACCCTTACCCATCCACCAACCAAACCTTACACCCAGAAAACGACCCTCCCACATTTTGTCCCCTATCCTGCTACAACTAGTCACGGGTTTCTTATGAGATAGTGATGGGAAGACCAATCCAACAAACCATGGTGTTTTCTTGCTCCCAAAGATTTCAAGAACGGGTGAGATCTTCTACATCTCTGGCAACCACACAAAGCAACAAAAATCATCACATGATCTTCCCTTGACCAAGACTTCAAAGAGGAATATGGAATCTTCAAACGAATATCCAAGGGTACATTCGGATATTTATCAATTAGGGTTTATAACTTTTCCTTTTTTCTAGAATCTTTTTTTTAGTATAAAAGGAGGACCAGGGTTGTTGGTTACCCTTTTGTTCCAGTTTTTAGCAGAATTTCTTGTAATTCATTTTTATAAATATAAAGTTGGTATTTTTTGAAATTGAATTGTAATTCCTTTTATCTTTTTATAAAAGTTGGTATTGAGGTTAGCTAAATTCTGAGTTCCAAATTTATATCATTTGTATTTGTGTTCAAAATTTTATCAAACATAATTCCTTTTTTCAAAAGAAGTGAAAAAGTTGGTGGTTTGTAAATCTTTGATTCCAAATTCGTGTTTGAATTCTAAAAGTTTCTGTTAGGAGTTTATGTTCAAATGTTTTAAGTAAGATCAGGTTTCAAGTTTTTTTTTGAAAGTTTTTTATAAAAAGTAATGAGAAAAGAATATAAAGAAATCAGTGGGTACATAATTGTTGTTTCTGTTAAGTTTGTTTGTCGTTCTTAGCAGGGGTACTTGGAAGGTTGTGTACGGGCGTGCACAAAAGCTCAAAATCCAAAGGCATGTATGGTATGTCTTTGAGGTTTGTTTACGCCCCTTTTTCTGTCATACTTGGTTTTTATATGTGATTTGTGTACTTATTGGCAAGTTAGTGTTTTCTTTTTCTGATTAAGGTTCACTGTTTAGTTGGGTTTAGAGCTATAACAGTTAAGTTAAAGTTAATTTGTGGAGTCTATATCATATTCTCTTTGAAAAAAAAATTATCTGCCTGTTTAAGGCCTATTTGGGAATGGTGGTTCTTGGGTAGGATTTGGCCACCTAAAGACCATTCTTACTCTGCATCTCCTCAATAGGGGTACATATTTAGATTTTTAGCAAAAAGTTTGAGGTTTTTAGTTTATAACTTGGGATTTAAGTATTCTAAAAAATCTGCTAAAAAACGATTGGTTATAGGATAGATCTTGGTTAGGAAGTCTTGATGTTGGTTATCTGGTCTAATATGCGCTAATAAGAATTAGAGATATAGTTGGAAAATATTGCTTTGTGTGATAGTAAGAAAATCAGTAAAGCAGTTGAAAGCTAGATACTGCAAATGTTCTTAACCGGTTTAGAAGTATATTGAGGAATCTAAAGTGGGGTGTGCACACTTGTGTGTGCAAATTGTTTTTGGGACTACGGTCTTGAACACTGTTTAACACCAGAATTGGATTAAGAATTGTAGTTGTTTAATTTAGGCCTATTAGTCTTACCCACTATTAAGACTTGAGTTTGTCTGTAGGGTTTGATCTCTTAGGTTTCGTTTAGAATTTAGGTTTGTTTAGAGCTAGTTAGCATGTAGTCTAAGTTTCTTTACTCGTTTTGTGTGTAATCAGCTAAACTAATACACCAAAAAGCAACCAGAAGGTCACTATATGCTATCAACCATAAGAGTGTAGTGTCTGCTTAGTTTAGGCACGTTTATTAGTTGGCTTGATTGATTGATCATTGTGGGAGCATCTGACCCAATAATTTTGTTACAGTTAAGGGCGACTTCAATTGTGTTATGTGTGTTTTGTGTTTGTGCACCACCAACCTGCAAACCAAAGAAGAATTGACGTGTGCTCAACTGTAAGTTCATAGGTAATTTGAGGCCTGAATTCTTGTGGTTTGTTTGTCTATGTTTGGTGTGTGGATTTTTACATGCACTTGAGTCCCACAGCCACAACTAGCTGGTGGGGTGCATATGCCCACCAGAAAGTAAAGCAAAAGGAATAAAAGTAAACAAGGTCTGTTGTGTTCTTAGTCTGTCGATTTGTTTGTGTTTAAATATTTGGTGCAAGTTTGTGCTTGAGTCATGGTTAGTATTAGGTGAATTGTTAGTAAGTGTGTAAACACTTATCCTTTTGCCACTAAAATCAAGGAAAAACAAGACCTAATCATGTGTTTAATATCGTAAAAGTCGGAATTACGCGTGGTTTTGTGTTTTTGTGTAAAATAGGTACAAAAGATCAAAAGAAAAGAAAACACGGGATTTCACGGTCAAATGTTGAAGAAAAGTCCATAAAGAGACGAAGACAAAGTCAAAATACCAAAAGTATGCCAAAGATCACGAAAACTGGCAAATTCAACACGGTTTTGAAGAAATGATCAAGGAAGCCGAAATCGAGCTCGATTTTATCGGATTTAATCTTTTTAAAGACATTTGAGCTTTGTGGGTCCCACATTTGGGTATTGGGCTCAAAAGCCCATTAGTGGATTTAATAAGTAGTTACTTATGGATCAAAAGCCCATTAAGGCCCAAAACCTTAAACAAATGAGATGGATTGGAAGTAAATGGGAAAGATTGGGCTAAGCCCATTTGCACAAATAATTAAAAGGGACGGTTGGAGTTCTTATTGGGTCATAAGCCCAAATGGCTAAATACACAAAATGGAACGGTGGAAAGGGAATTTTAATTCACTTTGTTTGGTCAAAGTCTGGTCAACTCATAACTCCCCACATCCACACGTTTAATAATCTGTTTACTCCCCTCACCACACACGTATTTTACCCAACCCCTCTCACACCACTCGTTTTATTAAAACAAAGTTACCACCCACTTCATTTTCGATGATAACAATGAAACACCCTTTCACCCATTTTTTTTCTCTCTCAATAAACAAACACAGCCTTCCACCATTATTTACCAAATACTCACACCCTAATTCACCCCTATTCACAAAATTACCCACAGAAAATTGGGGGTTTTACCAAAAACGTTTGATTCACACGCACACAAATTAAATCCCCAAGATTTCGGAGGTAGAAAATGGTGGTCCAAATCTTATATGGCTCTTTCCCCTGATTTAATTGGTTCTCACACCTCATCCATCCCAATCCTCCAATATAAGCATGCCACGTTTTCATCGAAGAAGCACAAGTAACACAAACCTGCCACGAGGGCGATCCGTGTGACCCTTGGGTGTTTTTCAACCGTTGATGAAGAAAGAGAAGGAAAGAAGATAAAAAGAGCGACTCAGATTAATTGCTTACTCTTTAAGCCATGAAGAGGGTTTCCAGGGGTTTGCCTATAAAAACCCCCATCAAATCTGTAATAGGGTGCACTTTTATTATTTTTTTTAATTTCTGCAAATTAGTTTTTAGGTTTAATGTAATTTTTCATTTTCCAGTAATTGTAATTTTATCTTATTAATGAAAAGTTGTTTTTAATTAATTTCGTCTCATTTAATTTTCTGTCAAGTAATCTTTAATCTATTTTTTTAATATTATTATTTGTTTTAATTGAAAAAAAATTAAAAAAAAGTGTAAATAAACTTCCCATTGGAAGTTTATTAAAACTGGTTCGAGTAAGATTTTTTGGTTCGAGTAGCTGTTTTGTTTGATGGTGATGATTCGGGGTGACGATTTAAGGTGGTGTTCGGTTTAGTCATTAAGGAGGCTCAGCGCCATCATTCTGCTCAATGGTTACGTCACAAGGTTCATCTTCTCATCTCTTTTATTTTTCATGTTAGATTTAGATTAATCTTTGTTTTATTTAAAGTTTATTAAATCTGCTAGTTTATTTGTTTTGGAATTGAATATTGTTGAATCTGCTTATTTAAGTTTAAATGCACTGTTTGGTTTTATTTGAGTGTTTTGATTTATCTGTTTTATTGTAGTTTTTTTTTAGTTTCTGATTAGCCTAAGTTTGGAATTTCGTTGCCGAATAGTTGCTGGGTAGTTTTTGTTATCTGCTTATTAGTTTAAACAGTTTTTTTGGATTTAGTAGGTATCTGGTTTTGTTTATTTTCTTTGAGGGGATTATATGCTTATTAGCTTATTTGATTCAGCTTATTTGGGATTTGCTTATCTATTTTCAGTCTTTATAGCTTTAGATCTGCTTATTTTTGCTTTGATAGCTTAACTGCCTTTTATGTTTATTAGCTTATTTCAGTTTTGTTTCTTTGGTTTTATTAGTGCTTATCTGATTTTGTTTATTAGCTTTTAAACTGCTTATTTATTATCTGCTTTTCGATTTGCTTATTTTTTTCTTGTTTCAGCTTATTATTTGCTTATCTGCTTATTTGGTTTGTTGTTTTATTTTGCTGATATAACTGCTAAAGAAGCAGACTCAATTAGTCTGCTTGTTTCTCTTATTTCCAAAAAAGTTCCAAAAAAATAATATAAGCAAAATTCGTCCCAACTGGGACTCGAACCCTGGACCTCCAGCTTAACAGTCCAGCACCTTTCCAATTGTGCTAGTCCTTCTTTGAGTTTATTTACACATCTTTTTATTAATATAGTTTTTTTTAGCTGTCAGTTTATTAATAGTTTAAATTCGAGTTTTAGGTTAATTAATTTTAAATATTAATTTCATTTAAATTGTCTTTTTTAAAGTTTAAATTAAAAAAAAAGATAAAAAAATATATTTTATTTAAATTGTTTTAAAATTTAGCTTTTAAATTAGTTTTCAATAAAATTAGTTTTGATTAAAAGTAGTTTTAAAAAGATTTCATTAAAAGTTTTTATTTTAATTTAGTTTCAAAATAGTCTTTATATTAGTTTAATTAATTTTGTTTAAGTTTCAAAATAGTTTTTATTTAAGTTAGTTTAAATTAGATTTTTAAATTAGATTAAATAGTTTTTACTTTAATTGATTTTAGTCTAAAAATACCAAAAATACATTTCACCAAGAACAAATTAGTCTTACGTTTAGTCCGAAATCAATTTCGAGTCGATTTGTGGAACGATAAATAGATCTAAAAAGAATTTGCATAAAATTCCAATATTAAATTGGCACCGCTGCCGCTTCGCTCGTTACGATTGAAGATTTCGTGAGACGATTTGGATTTTGGGATCCGTTCAATTTTGAACGTTACTTTTCTTGCACAAAAATCAAAAACACAAAAAAATCAAAAACTTAAAAATACAAAAAAATAAAAAAATCACAAAAGCAAACTCTTTCCTAAGATTTGCACCAAAAAAATTAAAGAATCAAAAAGTAATACTTTTTCCTAAAAGTATTACACCAAAAATATTACGTATTAGTGTTATTTTTCTTAGTTCGATTTCTTTCGATTTTTATTGTTAATATATATTTTTCTAAAAAAATACAAAAAGATTTTTCTTTTACTATATTATATTACGAAGAACATTAATTTACCTACTTTTCAAATAAGGCCTTAGTTGGGATTTCATCACCTAACTATTGTATTTGAATCCTAAACGAAATAAAAGGGCAAAATAGATAAATACTAGTAAGACGTTTGAACTCGATATATACAAACTATAAGGTGGGTATAAGGCGACGTGGTATAAAAGGCCGTCTAAGGAAAAAGGTTTTTAAGTGCTTTGTGCCACCTCGTTTCCCCGCTTGCTTGTGCGTATATTGAGAGGGACAACCGATTATTGGTTTGCCAACTCAAGTAGTATTAAGTATATATTTTTGTAGCTTTTTAATATTGCACCTCGAGAGGGATAATCCTTTTCCTCTCAAAGTCGACCGAGGTCACCTACCTCATTCCTAAAGTTTTAATTGTATGCGCACTTGCGCGCGTACATACATAGCAATTGGTGTACCAAATTCTTCCAATTCTTCCAAAAAGAAGAAGAAGAACAAAAACAAAAAGACCGTCAATCAAGCCGATCCCGAGAATCGCGCTTTCGACAATACGATGGAAACGGATAACCGACCTATGATTGAGATTTTGCAATCACACGTTGAGGGAAACGATGACGCTATCGTTGTCCCCGCAATTGGAGCAAATAATTTTGAAATCAAAACGGATTTAATTCAAATGGTTTCCGCTACACCATTTTTGGGCCGTTCCCAAGATGACCCCCATGATCATATTAAGAGATTTATCCATTTGACTAATACGGTGAAATACAAAGGGGTTCCACAAGAGGCCATTCGTTTACAACTCTTTCCTTTTTCCCTCGAGGGACAAGCCCGGATTTGGCTTGATAAGGAACCACCCCAAAGTATTACAACATGGATTGATTTAGAGACCAAGTTCATTAACTACTTTTTCCCACCATCACGGACCACCTCTTTAAGGAATGAAATCATTACTTTTGAACAATAATATGGGAAAACGTTTAGTGAGTCTTGGGATCGATTTAAAGAGCTTTTAAGAAAATGTCCACAACACGGTTTCACTAAAGTGCATCAAATTAATACGTTTTACAATGGTTTAACTCTAAATGACCAAGACTCACTTAATAGTGCCGCGGGGGGCAATATTCTGGTGAAAACCATGAACGAGGCTTGGGCCATAATTGAAAACAAGGCTAAAGTACAAACCAATAGTGTTAGGGCTACTATGGCAAGTGCTAGTTCTAGTGAGAACGACAAAAGAATCGATAAACTTACTTCGCTTGTTGAATCAATTGCTTTAAAAACCCAAGCCCTCAATGGTCAAGTTAATGCCTTGAAATAAACTAGTGAAACGTGTGAGACTTGTGGTGGACCACATTCGTATTTTAATTGTGACAAGGTTTACAATCAACAACAAGTTTGTGCTTTTAACACCAATGCAAATGAGAGGGTTCAATTTAAACCAAATGTTGATGTTAACCATTTGTCTTATAAGAGTACTAATTATTTGGCTCCCCCGGGTTTTGTAGCTCCACAAGACCACCCCCACCCGCCCAAAATACCCAATACCAAAATAGGAACCAAGGTCCTCAAATGGGTAATTTTCAAGGGAATGTAAATCAAGGGAATTTTAATGGTCAAAATCAAGGGTTTCAAAATAATAACCAAGGTTTTCATAATAACAACGGTTTTCAACCTCAATATCAAAACCAAGGTTTTCCTAATCAAGGGTTTAATCAAATAAACATGCAGAATCCTCAAATGGACTTGGTTCTACAAAAATTGACCAAACATGAGAAAATCATGAAAGCAATGCAAGAATCTACTAGACAAATGCAAGAGTCCAACGATAGGAAGTTCGTGCAAATGTTGCAAGCCCTTAGACCCCAAGGAGCCTTACCTTCTAATACCGAGATTAATCCTCGTGCTAATGTGAGTGCTATCACTACTCGAAGTGGAGCCACTTTAGTGAGACCTTCCATCTCTTCGCCCATAAAGGAGAGACAAGGCCCGGAGGTCATAATGAGTAATCCTACTCCCCCTTCGGTGATTCCTCCCACTACCACTCCTAGTACTAGTTCTCCATTTCCCAAAGAGCCCAACACAAAGGTTGTTCAAGAAGCGAGTCCTTCTCCTTCTCAACCTTCAAAGTCTAAACCTAATGTCCCTTATCCTCTAGGTTAGACAAAGCTAAAGTGCTCACCAAAGATGACGTTCATGTCTCCAACTTTTTGAAAATGATTTCCATCGTCAATGTTAACATTAGCCTTATTGAAGCACTTGCTCAAATGCCAAAATTTGTGAAAATGTTCAAAGATTTGCTTAATAAGAAAGAAAAAATGGTTGAGCTTGTGAACACTCGTTTAAATGAGAATTGTTCCGCGATTCTTCTCAAAGAGCTTCCCGAAAAGCTAGGAGATCCCGGACGATTCGTGTTACCTTGCTCGTTTCCTCAAATTGATGATTGTATGGCTTTAGCGGATCTCGGCGCTAGCATCAATCTTATGCCACTCTCGGTATGGAAACGATTATCATTACCCGACCTTGTACCGACTCGCATGACTCTCGAATTAGCTAATAGAACTCTCGCATACCCCATTGGTATTGCCAAAGACGTTTTTGTTCGAGTTGGTACATTCACTTTTCCCGTGGACTTTGTTGTTGTCGACTATGAGATGGATCCTCGTATTCCGTTAATACTTGGTAGACCGTTCTTAAGAACCGGAAAAGCGTTAGTTGATGTAGCCGAAGGGGAATTAATTCTTAGGGTTGGGAATGATCAACAAGTGTTTAAAATTGGGAAAATGGTGAATAAATCAAATGAAAAAGAATCTGCCAATATGATTGATATGCTTAATTTTGATAATGAAGAAAGTTTTATCAATCCTTTTGAAACTAAAAAGTTTAACATTAATGATTTTGTGGTACATTCAAATCCACTTTTTGAAACTTCAAATGATAATCCACTTTTTGAAGAAAATGAGGAAGGTAATGATGTCTTTTCTTTAAGTGATCATTCCACTTCGGATTTTGAGGATACCCCACTCTATGACACCTATAGTGATGACACTTCTTCAAGTGATCACTTTCCTTTCGATCTTAGGGAGACACCTTTAGAGCCTCCAATCTTTGCTACCCCAATCTACGATGACTATGATGACGACACTTCTTTAAGTGATCTCATTTCTTTGGGTTTTGACGAGACACCTAGTGAGCCTAATGATTCTATTATCTCTATGAGTGATTCTCCCATTCTTGAGTCTCCCTTTGACTCTTATATTCCTAAATTGGGGGTTATGACTTTTGAGGAGGATCCTCCACCCTTAGAGGTTGCCCCTATTTTAGAGGATATTCCATTTGAGGAGGATTTAGATAACTTTCTAAACTCCTATTTTCCTCATGAGGATGAGTTTTCCTATGACTCTGATGATACTTATGTTTTCACATCGAGTTTGGAAGAGGACGACTCCCCCATTATGGATCAAAATGACATTTTGAGCTTTAATGTCCACACCTCTTGCTATTTTCCCGTTAAGGAATCGGTGTTTGATCCCGGAATAGAAACTTTTGTGCTATCATTACCAGTTCACCATACCACCCTTTAATTTAAAAGATCGTTGCCTAAGGATACCCCACTTTTCTTTGACTTGCATGATTTTACCACCACGGGGTTTATTTCCTTTTGTGATGGAAATTATGTGTTTTACCTGGGTGGATTTTCATGGGGTATGCCTTATATGACTTTGCTTCACCCCTTTATCATGGAGAGATTTTCCTCCCTTGGAAATCTCGGTTTTCCCATGATTTTCCCATTTGAATGATGACATTCGGGAAATCGAGTCGAGCTAGAGACTCGTGATAAATAACTCAAGCATCGTTTAACTAGGTTAGATTTTTACCTTTTCCACCCTTTTTACCCTTTTTCGCCTTCACCCTTTTTCACCCAATAAGTGTAGGGGGAGCCAAGTAGGTTGTTTGTGTGTTGTGATGTGTGCAGGGACATGTGCTTTACTGATCCACCTTTGGTGTTTTTGACGCGACCCGTGATCCCGTGTTTCCCGTGTACCCGGTTCCTTCGATAAGTTTTTGCTATTGTGATTCAATCTTGTATATAAATAAAATGTGAATAAATGTAATCACTTTAGTTGTCTCTTCCATATCTCGATTTAAACAACGTAATCAGTGTCCTAAGTGTAGGGGAGTTTATTCTCCCACATGCTTAAACATTGAGGACAATGTTTATATTAAGTGTAGGGGGGATTTCTATCGAAATTTTAGTGGACTTTTCCATGAATTTGACCCCATTTAACCGGAAAAATTAAAAAAATTTCAACGTTTTTCAAATTTTTGATCTATTTTAGCCTAGTAGTATTTCTAATTATTTTCTTTCCTCACATCGTATTTATATTTTTCATTTCAAGAATAAAGTTAAATAAATAAATAAAATGGTTTTAACAAGTTTAGATATCTTTCATATATTAGGCCCGTCGTGAATATTTTGACTCAACCCGAGTTTACTTATCCAAGTTTACTCTAGCTAGTATCTTTAACCATATGGACCTAAGCATCCACGAGTCTCATTCTTTGAGATTTTAAATTCTGGAGAACGAGAGATGATAGAGTTGATAATAAGTTTAAGGGTTAATTCTTCCTTATATGAGTTTTTGTGGCTCTTTCTTCCCGCTTGTATATTTAATTGCTTAATAAATGAGGATTTTTGCGGTGTAGATTCGATATCTTAAATCTTAGCCAAATCTTTTATCTCCTTGTAATTAAAGCATGAACACATTGAGGGTGCCAGCGTTGTGCACTTTCGACTAAGGTGGCTCATAACCATTAAGTAGGAGGTATTCAGACCATGGGACCGCGGAATTTGGCCTACTATACATATCATAAATAAAGAAAGAATAAGATTAAAACATGACCTCAAGGAGCCTTAGGGTGTAGGGCATGTAGCACGAACCTTGTCATTAGAGCCTTAGGGTGTATGGCATGGTAAAAGTTGAATAAAAATTGATCAAAAATCAATTCCCTCGTTTATCGTTCAAGGAGCCTTAGGGTGTGGACAATAGATGAGGAGCATTTTTACATCTTAAAGAGCCTAAGGGTATATGATGTGAACTTGCTAAACTCCACATAAAGTCTACATGACTTTGGAGGAATAATTAATAAGTAGTACCATTGGCCAAATTTTGGGTCCGGGAATTTATTCTCCAAATCGTGTTAAATCATCCTTGATGTGGGCTTACTTTAGTGACAACGTTTTTTAGGACGAGGTTAGGTTTTGAGTGTCGGGTTTGCATCGTTTGGCCTTCATTTTTGGACTAATAATTATCAAATAAGTCAAATGAGCCTACGGGTGAATGACAATCAATAAAATCTAGAGATACAACGTAGGAATTGGAGAAAGAGTATTACATAATTATCTTATATGAGTGGTTTTAACTTAAAGACTTATGGTAAACAATGATCTCATTTTTAAGCTTGGTATGGGGAACGTGAAACTTGAGGGGGATTAATATTCATGACACCTAAGCCCTAATTTAAGTCTTAGATTTCTTTACAAGTTTCTTCCATCAAATAATTTCCAAGTTAATAAATTGTTATAACTTTTGTTTCCTTTTAAATTTTTATCTTTTCATCATAGTAGTAATAATATATCTTAATAAAGGCCATGATGGATTAATTATGAGAAAAATGTAACTTTGTGCTTTAAAATAATGTATTGCATGGGGTCATTGCAATGGTCAAGTGTAGGGGATTTAATAAGT
This sequence comes from Glebionis coronaria, assembly GCA_025667525.1. Lineage (NCBI taxonomy): Eukaryota > Viridiplantae > Streptophyta > Magnoliopsida > Asterales > Asteraceae > Glebionis > Glebionis coronaria. Next base: position 266,971 of record JANFOE010001100.1, read on the forward strand.
GTGTAAACACTTATCCTTTTGCCACTAAAATAAAGGAAAAACAAGACCTAATCATGTGTTTAATATTGTAAAAGTCGGAATTACGCGTGGTTTTATGTTTTTGTGTAAAATAGGTACAAAAGATCAAAAGGAAAGAAAACACGGGATTTCACGGTCAAATGTTGAAGAAAAGTCCAAAAAGAGACGAAGACAAAGTCAAAATACCAAAAGTATGCCAAAGATCACGAAAACCGGCAAATTCAACACGGTTTTGAAGAAATGATCAAGGAAGCCAAAATCGAGCTCGATTTTATCGGATTTAATATTTTTGAAGACATTTGAGCTTTGTGGGTCCCACATTTGGGTATTGGGCCCAAAAGCCCGTTAGTGGATTTAATAAGTAGTTACTTATGGATCAAAAGCCCATTAAGGCCCAAAACCTTAAACAAATGAGACGAATTGGAAGTAAATGGGAAAGATTGGGCTAAGCCCATTTGCAAAAATAATTAAAAGGGACGGTTGGAGTTCTTATTGGGTCATAAGCCCAAATGGCTAAATACACAAAATGGAACAGTGGAAAGTGAATTTTAATTCACTTTGTTTGGTCAAAGTCTGGTCAACTGATAACTCCCCACATCCACACGTTTAATAATCTATTTACTCCCCTCACCACACACGTATTTTACCCAACCCCTCTCACACCACTCGTTTTATTAAAACAAAGTTACCACCCACTTCATTTTCGATGATAACAATGAAACACCCTTTCACCCATTTTTTTTCTCTCTCAATAAACAAACACAGCCTTCCACCATTATTTACTAAATACTCAAACCCTAATTTACCCCTATTCACAAAATTACCCACAGAAAATTGGGGGTTTCACCAAAAACGTGTGATTCACACGCACACAAATTAAATCCCCAAGATTTCAGAGGTAGAAAATGGTGGTCCAAATCCTACATGGCTCTTTCCCCTGATTTAATTGGTTCTCACACCTCATCCATCCCAATCCTCCAATATAAGCATGCCACATTTTCATTGAAGAAGCACAAGTAACACAAACCTGCCATGAGGGCAATCCGTGTGACCCTTGGGTGTTTTTCAACCGTTGATGAAGAAAGAGAAGGAAATAAGATAAAAAGAGCAGCTCAGATTAATTGCTTACTCTTTAAGCCATGAAGAGGGTTTCCAGGGGTTTGCCTATAAAAACCCCCATCAAATCTGTAATAGGGTGCACTTTTATTATTTTTTTAATTTCTGCAAATTAGTTTTTAGGTTTAATGTAATTTTTCATTTTCCAGTAATTGTAATTTTATCTTATTAATGAAAGTTGTTTTTAATTAATTTTGTCTCATTTAATTTTCTGTCAAGTAATCTTGAATCTGTTTTTTTTAATATTATTATTTGTTTTAATTGAAAAAAAAGTGTAAATAAACTTCCCACTGGAAGTTTATTAAAACTGGTTCGAGTAAGATTTTTTTTGTTCGAGTAGCTGTTTTGTTTGATGGTGATGATTCGGGGTGACGATTTAAGGTGGTGTTCGGTTTAGTCATTAAGGAGGCTCAGCGCCATCCTTCTGCTCAACGGTTACGTCACAAGGTTCATCTTCTCATCTCTTTTATTTTTCATGTTAAATTTAGATTAATCTTTGTTTTATTTAAAGTTTATTAAATCTGCTAGTTTATTTGTTTTGGATTTGAATATTGTTGAATCTGCTTATTTAAGTTTAAATGCATTGTTTGGTTTTATTTGTGTGTTTTGATTCATCTGTTTTATTGTAGTTTTTTTAGTTTTTGATTAGCTTAAGTTTGGAATTTCGTTGCTGAATAGTTGCTGGGTAGTTTTTGTTATCTGCTTATTAGTTTAAACTGTTATTTTTTTTTTTGGATTTACTATGTATTTGGTTTTGTTTATTTTCTTTGAGGGGATTATATGCTTATTAGCTTATTTGATTCAGCTTATTTGGGATTTGCTTCTCTATTTTCAGTCTTTATAGCTTTAGATCTGCTTATTTTTGCTTTGATAGCTTAATTGCCTTTTATGTTTATTAGCTTATTTCAGTTTTGTTTCTTTGGTTTTATTAGTGCTTATCTGATTTTGTTTATTAGCTTTTAAACTGCTTATTTATTATCTGCTTTTCGATTTGCTTATTTTTTTCTTGTTTCAGCTTATTATTTGCTTATCTGCTTATTTGGTTTGCTGTTTTATTTTGCTGATATAACTGCTAAAGAAGCAGACTCAATTAGTCTGCTTGTTTCTCTTATTTCCAAAAAAGTTCCAAAAAAATAATATAAGCAAAATTCGTCCCAACTGGGACTCGAACCCTAGACCTCTAGCTTAACAGTCCAGCACCTTTCCAATTGTGCTAGTCCTTCTTTGAGTTTATTTACACATCTTTTTATTAATATATTTTTTTTAGCTATCAGTTTATTAATAGTTTAAATTCGTGTTTTAGGTTAATTAATTTTAAATATTAATTTCCTTTAAATTGTCTTTTTTAAAGTTTAAATAAAAAATAAATAAAAAGATAAAAAAATATATTTTATTTAAATTGTTTTAAAATTTAGTTTTTAAATTAGTTTTCAATAAAATTAGTTTTGATTAAAAGTAGTTTTAAAAAGATTTCATTAAAAGTTTTTATTTTAATTTAGTTTCAAAATAGTCTTTATATTAGTTTAATTAATTTTGTTTAAGTTTCAAAATAGTTTTTATTTAAGTTAGTTTAAATTGGATTTTTAAATTAGATTAAATAGTTTTTACTTTAATTGATTTTAGTCTAAAAATACCAAAAATACATTTCACCAAGAACAAATTATTCTTACGTTTAGTCCAAAATCAATTTCGAGTCGATTTGTGGAACAATAAATAGATCTAGAAAGAATTTGCATAAAATTCCAATATTAATTGTGTTAGTGCTCATTGTTGTGTTTGTGTTCACTGTCCCAAAAACTCAAAACCATAAAGTGCATTTTGCCTGCTTGTTTTAGGTTGAATCTTCTTGCCCATTGTCCTTCTTTATTACATACACAAGTTTTTAATCTTAGGCGTGATAAATTGTTCGATACTTGTGTAGGAATTGGAGTTGTTCTCGTTAACTGAACATCCATTGAAACCCAAAAAGAAAAAAAATGATAATATAAGTGCCTGCTGTTGGGATTGTGTGTCACTTGGCACATTTTAGCAACATATTTGTGGCTTGTTATGAGTTTATGATTTGTGTGTTTAGCTTAACTGTGTACACGCAGCACATTTTTTGGCGTGATTATGATAAATTTACTAGTGTTACTGTGTATGTGCACCAACAACAACCCTTTTCCTAATAATAGAATATTTGTGGTTTTATTGTTGGTTTGTGTGATCTTGTTGATTGATTTGTGTGTGTTAAGTCTGACTCCTCACTCGCCAAAGCGAGTGAGGGTGCCGTCTATTGCACAGCAACGCCAACCAAATTACCCGGGCTCCAATTTCCCAAATCAGTTAGAACAAAGAAAAAGTTAAAACTGGTGACTATTGGTGTATCATTTAGGCTTGATTCGTGTAGATTTGCTTTTGTTTTTGTGTTTTCAAGTTTCAGGGTTTACTGTAGGTCATTAGTGTATAACAAGAAAATCAAGTGAAAAGTAATATGGGCAGGTCTGGCAACGTTTGGGTTTGATTTGAGGTAAAAACGTGTTAACAAGGGAGTGTAATTATCTTTTTAGTTACTGAGATCACTGGCATAGTGGGTAAGAAAGAAAAACAAAAAAAAGTCAAAAAAAATTTTTTGTCTCTCAGGGACTCAAACCCCCGATATTCACTCATCCAACGCCTCACACACCCATCTTATAACCAACTCTGCACTAGAGACTTTACTGTCCAAAGGGAGAGTTGGTTGATATTTAAGGGCTTGTTGAATTTGCTTATATATCAAAATTCGAAAGTAATAAGATGGTTTCTATCTTATTTGTGACTTACTTTTTTGCTTTCTTATTTTTCTTGCACTTTTATTATAATTTAGGAATTTTTAGTGTAGATTTTGTATTTTTCTAGTTTATAGATTAATTTTAATCATTATTTTTCTTTTTAATTTTGAAAAAGTCATAAAAAAAGAAAAAGGTTTAAAAAAATTTCCAAAAAATATTTTTTGGGTTTTAAATAAAGTATTTTAGGTTTACAAATAAAAAAGTTATTATTTTGTCTTTTTCTTAGTTATTTTATTTTTTATGATTTTTATTTAACTTTAAAAATTAATATAAAATAATTAAGTCATTTTCAAAATTTTTGGTTTGCGTATTTTTCTTAGTTAGGATTTTTAGAACATTTTAGAAAATTTTAATTATTTTTTTAGGTGAAATTTTCGTTTGGTCACGTTTTCACGTTCGTTCGTTTAAGCGTTTTCGACCGTTTTTAACGAAATTCGTCTCCTTTTTCTTTTCTTTTCATATTTCCATAAGCGTAATCACTCGATTAAATAATGTACATATTTATTGGCTAAACATCATACCTCCTCGAGAACGAACTCGACGACGAGTATTCGCGTTTTTCACAAAACGTGACACTTAATACTTACCCACTTTTGTCGCTTTGTTTTTCCTAAAACAAAGTGTACAAAAATACCGCATCATTGGCCATGAGAGCAAACTGAACATGCTCTTCTTCTTCCTTTTCAGCAACTAAAGCTTGATTCTCTACCACATCCTTTGCCATAAAGCTCCAGTCCCATCCAATGCCATCAGTATCTTGCATGGCGATCATAGCCTTTGGCTTAGCATCTTCAACCTTGATGATTTGGCTTGAATTCTTTCCATCATCAGATCTTCTTGGAGATCTGCACTCCCTCATGAAGTGTCCCATCCTACGGCAGTTATAGCACTCAACCTTGGACTTGTCAAATCCAGCTGTATCTTTAGCATTAAAAGTCATCTTTCTTCCAAACCTCATGTTCCATCTGTTAGCCCTTATGCTTGCAAGTGCCATAATCCACTTGATATCCATTTCTTCTAGATCAACATCACTGATTTGCTCAAGATCCTCATAGGTAACTAAGGAACCATTGGGCAATGCAACAATGTACGCACATGCTGTATCCAAATCAATACCAGCAGGTTTAAGACTTGGTGAGCCAACATTGTATGTGTCAGCGTCAAAATTCGAGCCGCTGACAAAGGTTGATCCACCGCTGACAAAAGTTGATCCAGTAACAGGATGTACATTCAATCCACTAACATATGAGTCTCTTTCAGTGGTTTGAGATTCACTATATGAGATGAAAGCCATGTTCCCAGATGTTGACTTGCTTCCATGTTCAAGTAAGGTCTCACTCTCCAAAATCTTTAGCTTATTGTAGATACCATCAAAGGAAGCACTCTTATGGGCATTGGTGGCAAGGATTGATTTGGCTTCAAATTTCCATGCATCACCAAGACCTCTAAGGAATGTATCAATGATATCAACATCTTCATGTTCTGTTCCCATAAAAGACAACTTGCTAGTGATGTCTAGAAGCCGACTTCTTACCTCACTCAGCTTCTCATTGGGATGAGCCTTAAACACAACATATTCACTCAAAAGTTGCTTCTTCCTTTCTTTGGCCGTATCTTCATTACCACCATAGGTAACTTGAAGAGTTGCCCAAAGATTTTTAGCAGAATCAAAACTTCTGTATTTGTGTTGATTCTTTGGACCCAAGGAGAGTTTAAGAATGTTCAAAGTCTTCATGTCATTCCTTCTCAAGGCTATATCAGCGGTTGAGATAGCTCTTCCATCTTCAGGTCTTTCATTAAGATCTGCATCAGTTGAACCAGCAGCTGGTCTTCTTGCTGCAATATCAGCAGTAATCCTGGCTGCTTTATCGAATTGATTGCCATATTCAACAACTTACCAAAGAGTATGGTCATGAACTTGAAGATATTGTTCAAAGTTGAACTTTCACTGTTCAAAGTTGTCAGGGTCGAGCATAGGAATTTTGAGATTGTAATTTAATGAGGATGAAGATTATGAGGTAGCCATTAGGTTTTTAGGGTTTGGAAACGATTTAGGGTTTTTGGCGATTTAGGGTTTTTAGGGTTTTGTGTTCTTTAGATCAAAGTTCCTCAACAAGCTCTGATACCACTTGTTGATCCCAAACTTAGATCGATTAGCTTTGTGTTAACGAGATTGAATCAAGTTTAAACGTAGAGAAACTTTATGTATTCAACAATCTAAGTGTTATGCGGAATTAACACTTAGAACAAAGCAAAACAAGTAAACCAAACATTCACTTTGATTGATAATGAAACTTGCGTACAATGAAAGTATAAAACGACTGAAGACTAATTAATTACGAACCCTACGACCTCATTTTATAGCACAAGGAGTCGTGTACAATAATCTACGTATCAACTATTCTGGGTAAAGATAAATATAGAAAATACAATGTAGAACATATTTTTACTAGAATTACAAAACGTGTAGACTAAGTATTCCATCAGTGGTTGAAGTTCTCTTTGTCAGTGCTCCAATATGCTTTGTCAGCGTTCACCTGTCAGCGCCTATTTTACTATTGTCAGTGTCCAAGTTCTTCTTGTCAGCGTCCCAGTGACTTAGCTAATTAAACCTTGGCAGTATCACTGTTCAAAGCTAAAAAGAAAGTCCAAGTAAATTGTTGGGTCGAAATTAATGAGTTGATAAGTCAAAACACAAAAGACAAGGACTAAATCTTACATTGATGAATTATGCAAGCTGGTGGAGTCTTTTTATATTATGTTAGCTTTCTTTGTAAGCTATGTTTTCTATTATATAAAGAAAACATACGTAGGTTTATATTTATTCAGTTTTTACAATGTAACCTACAGTAAAGTTTGATCTCTAGGTGTGGGATTCAGTGTACACATCCAAGTTCTTCTTGTCAGCGTCCCAGTGACTTAGCTAATTTTAATTCCCAACACTAACTTCAAAGCTGCATTAGTAGATCCTGAATCTGAAAAATGGTTGGATGCTATGAATGTGGTGATGCAATCCATGAAAGATAATGATGTCTGGATCTTAGTTAACCTTCTTCCTAACGCTAAAACTTTAGTGACAAGTGGTTATACAAGAAGAAGAACAACGTGGATGGAAATGTACACACCTTTAAAGCTCGATATGTAGAGAGGGGCTCCACTCAAACCTTCGGGGTTGATTATGAAGAAACCTTCTCTCTGGTTGCCGATATCAAAGCTATAAGAATTCTTTTAGCCATAGTCGCGTTCTATGACTATGAAATTTGGAAAATGGATGTCAAAACCGCTTTCCTCAATGTATTACTTTACGAAGAAGTCTATATGAAGCAACCTGAAGGTTTTGTTGATCCAAAGTATCCAAACCGTGTATGCAAGTTTCAAAGATCCATTTATGGACTTAAGCAAGCATAAAGGCAATGGAACAAGAGATTTGATGATGAAATTAAGAGCTTTGGTTTTACTCAAGATCTCGATGAGTCATGTGTATATATCAAAGCTAGTGGGAGTAATGTAGTTTTTCTAATCTTATATGTTGGTGACATACTACTCATGAGAAAAGACATTCCAACGTTGCAAAGTGTAAATTCTTACCTAGGAAGGTGTTTTGCTATGAAAGATTTAGGAGAGGCTGCATATATTCTGGGAATCAATATCTACGGAGATATATCAAGACGGTTAATTGGTTTATGTCAAAGTGCTTAACTAGATAAGATTTCGAAGAAGTATAACATGGAAAATTCCAAACGTGGCTTTATTCCCATACAAACTGATACAAAATTATCTAAAACTCAAGGAGCATCTACCCTTGCTGAGGTGAAATGCATGCAAAGAGTTCCTTATGCTTTGGCAGTAGGATCAATCATGTATGTTGTTAGATGCACTAGACCAGACGTTGCGTTCTCCTAGAACATAAAGAGTCGTTTTCAGCAGAATCCTAGTGAAGCTCACTGGACTGCTGTTAAGAACATTCTGAGGTATCTTAGGCATACCAAGACATGTTTCTGGTTTATGGAGGAGATATGAAATGAGAGCTCAGGGTTGCTTGCTACATTGACGCTGGATATCTGACGGATGCTGATGACACGAAGTCACAGAGTGGATATGTTTTCATATTGAATGAAGGTGTTATAAGCTAGAAAAGGTCTAAGCAGACCATCCACGCTATCTCATCTACAAAGGCTGAGTATATAGCCGCTTCGGAGGCTGCTAAAGAAGCAGTTTGGATTAGGAATTTTATTTCTGGGCTTGGTGTTGTTCCCACAAATAATGAATCTATGGAGATGTATTGTGACAATACCGGAGCCATTACTATAGCTAATGATTTAGGAATCACTAAAGGTGCGAAACACTATCGTGCTAAAGTTCACTACCTCAGAGAAGTGATTGAACTAGGTGATATTACGGTAGAGAAAGTTCACACAGACGACAATTTAGCTGACCCATTTACTAAGGCTTTAGACCCTAAAAAGCATTCAACGCTTTCGCATGATATTGGTTTGCTTCCAGCTAATAGTCTCATGTATCTGTGTTATGTTAATATTTGGATAATTGGGATTGTAAGACAATTATTATTTTCTGATGAATAAAAATATTAGATGTTTGTTATCATTCACATAATTATTATTGTCCTGTATTTGTACGTTTAAAATCTATAAATATTTGATTAGTCTAAACATGCCCATTGTCGGTTAGCAATATGGGAATATTGTCTACATTAAGACAAATATGAGTGTTGGTTATATTCTTTGAATATATTGTGGACGGTTCCAGCCAAACTCATATGTTATTCATAAGGGATGCGTATTGGACACCCCGAACTTTTGAATGTTACTTTTGGATCCTTGTCATAAGTAAGTTCGAATGAATGGTGATTAAGTTGTCCTTAGACTTGAGATGCAAACAAGTTTGTGCATGTGTGAATATCGCTTCTTGATTATATGTTAAACGCTAGTTCGAGAGAACTAGTTATAAAGGATATAGTTGGAAGTGTTGTGAAGCAACATCCACAAACACTTGTAGTCAATATAGAATTTGTTCCTCCACTTGATATAGTGCAGTGAAGTACCACTAGATCCTCTCCATAATTAGTTAGGTAATTGTATGGTCGTACCCAAAGTGTGATCAAGATGATTCTTGTTTACATTTGGACTATCTAAATTAATTTGATCACGGGAATTAAAATTAAACTATATGGAATGAGTTAGGATCCATATCCATGGTTTAATTGTACTAGAAACAAAAGGATGATTATCAGTAAGTTTTATAATCATATACCATCGAATGCTTTTTTTAGATATTTTTCTTGAAACTATTAACTCAACATTTACTGGTTATAATGAAGTGTTTCTATATACTTCATTATAGAAGTTGAAACTTTAGTAATATATTTGTATATTAACTCAACATAAAATAACATAAAAAAACATATTATTTACATGTTCACCATAATTATCTTGAAACTTCAAACCAAATTTATTTCAAATAAGTAAAGTTTCAATTTTCTTTGTTTTCATCACATAAAATCAGCTTACCTGTAGAAAAAGATACTTTCTAAACATAACACTCATATATGATGTGTTTGCGTGGCTCGTAGCAGTTTGAATTTTCAAAATAGTTCCTTTTATAAAATAAATTTATGAAAACTTTTAAAAGCAGTAAGATTTTGTAAACTCACCTTTACTAAGGGCCCGTTTGGTTTCATGGTTTTGATTTGAAAAGTAGGATTTGCTTCAAATACCATGTTTGGTATGAGTATACATATTTGGAAAGTGGGCTCACCCCCAAAAATATGGGGTTTTATAAATCTAGCCACAATGTTGTGGTTTTGACGTAGGAATACTGACACAATCTATTTTTTACTTTTTTTTTTATTTTGAAGTCATTCAAAATTTTCTCAACCGCACACTTTTATTATTTAATTTATATATATATATATATATATATATATATATATATATATATATATATATATATATATATATATATATATATATATATATATATATATATATATATATATATATATATATATATATATATATATATATATATATATATATATATATATATATATATATATATATATATATATATATATATATATATATATCTATATTATATATAGGTATAATTATGGCTTGAAACCACAGTTTTGATCCCAGTCATATCCTAGTCACATCTTTTAGCCAATAGTATTTGAGTATTCCCTAGAAAACCTCCAAATTCCACGAATTTTCCGTTTGAAATCGCAATTTTATGAAAATCGCGTTTTGGAAACGCAATTTTGAAAACTTTGTTTTGGAAATTGCGTTTTGAAGTTCTGGGCCGGTCCGGTTCAACTCTGGGCCGAGCTGGGTATAATCTGAACCGGATTCAATCAATTTTCTTATTTAATTTTGGATTTTAATTAAAAAGAATTTAAATTTTGATTATTTATAATTTATAAATAACATAATGTGTATTGCCAGGTTTGAACTCATGACCTCTCATTCAAATGCAAGCACCTTTACCAACTAATCCAACCAATTATTTGTGATTTTCAATACAAAACACAGATAATAAGCTCCTCGAAATCTAATATTAACGTAAATAATTTTTTGTATAATCGTAATTAGCTTATAGATATTAAACTGGAATCACTCTTTATCTATAATTTTGGAATTTATACATATCTATTCCTAAATTATCGTTTTTAAATAAATTTTATTTTTATACAAAACCCTAATATATTCATACGTATCTAAAAGTGAGGCCTTAATTCATCTCTCTCGTCTCAAAGACTCAAAACCCTAATAACACGTTTTATAATGATTTCTATTTTTTTTGCAGGTATGAGGTTGGCTTGATGACAAAGGAGGTATGGTTTGCTATTTTCGTCTGCCTGATTTGTAGGATACTCAAATACCTCAAATAATGATTATGTTTTTATCTCACCTTACCCTTTGTTCAGATTCATGATTGGGGGTCGGGGATTGCTTGCACTTCTATCTTCAAAGCTTCTGAATATTGGGTTACTATTGGCAGGTTTTTATCAACAAACGCGGGTTACAAATAATTCAAACAGGTAACATATTGCTCAACAATGGTGTGAAAGTGGGAGACCCATTGGTGCATCTGACGGTGTTGGTGGTTGGGGTAGGTGTCGTGGTGGCCCTGATGCAGGAGGTGGTCGTGGTACTGCTGGTGTTCCACAGGTCTATTTGGTCCAAATGACTGGTCTTGTCTATGTAAGCATATAAAAATTAAAATATTATTTGTGGTGGAAGTAGTCACTGACTCGCTGGTCTCTTTGGCACATCTTAACATTTAGCTAAACTTTATATTTTACACAGTACGAGTATGTTCTTATGAGAGAGGCAACCATTTACATACCTATAATCACCTAATACCTTACATATGTCTGAGTTTATTCTATGTGTAAAAATAAATTTTTAACTATTCAACTTTGATTTATGCAGATTATGTATTTAGCATTATGTTTAAAAGCGATTATCCATTTATTTTGAATTCTGAATCGTTTGGATAGAGTCTAAAACTGTGTTTGGAAATGCTAATTTTCTGCTTTTAAGTTAAAGCACTAAAGCGATTATCTAAATACCATATGCAGAAAATTAGGTAATATTACAAGGCAATCTGCCAACTGCTTCGCTTTGCTGTACCTGATGCGAGTGATGCTATTTTGGCCCATGGATTCGTTCGGTACTCTAAAACAAAACAGGTTTTTACTATCTCCTTAAACCTCATTTTCGTTAGCATGTGGTACTGATACTTCAAAGGTCATTCCAGTTGATTTTTTACTTTAATGTTACGTATTGTTTTGCGACTTAATTTATCTTTCTGTTCGACGATAAATTGAATTACAAGTGATGGTCATAGTCATAGTTCCTCATAATATCATGTTTGTTCCTTAATCTCACCATGGCTATAACCTACTGGTGCCAAAAGAGACCGAGCATAGGTCGAATCTGACTCAGGATAAGGTTGCATCACGACATTTAGTAGCTTTTTACTGTGTTTCATAGGTGTGGGTGATTATAGTAAAAATTAGCAAACAGAATACATAATATGCACACTCATGAAAATATGCCATCACATAAGCAGGTAGAGTAAAAGGTGACCAGTTAGTTATACAGTTTTCATTATGTATTTTTATTATTCTTAAAGTTCGTTGATGTATATAGTCCAACGTTGCAAAGGAGACCCTAGAGGTTTATTCTCCTTTAACAAAGTTACTTGGGATTTACCAAATTAAGGTATTCAATCCGTTTTAGTGTTTCTATCTAAATATAGTAAAATTGCTTTGTACTTTTTAGAAATATTGTCACTCAATTTTGAGTCACAGTTTTTATTACAATCTTAGCTTGGGAATTTGTGCTTCATGTACGTTTGTTATAGATGGAGCAGACGTGTCTGTTGACGCGACTCCGAATCCGAGTTGGGTTTCAAAGAAGAGGACCAAAAGATCTGTAAAAAGAAGAAAAAGGATCAGCATTAAAAAAGCTTAGGAGAATGTTTACTTTTAATCTGTTAAGGAACTGGACACACAATCTTCAGTTACCACAAGGAGGAGAATCATTCCGAAAGCAAAGAATGGAAGCTTGTAATGTAATCGTTCATTTTGTTGAAGACGAAAGCTTTTCAAGAAACACTCCATATGAGTGGCCAAATGCAGCGCCTCAATTATAATTTGTAAACTCACACCTTGCTTGCTTGCTGCCACTGCTGATAGATTGCATTTAGATGTCGGCCACAATTATCAAAGTCTTTTCCATCAACGATGTAGGTCAATGAACTTGGATTCCCCCCAATGGTTGCTTTTCATTCAAGAAGATATCCAGGTATCTATATCCATATCCATTTTCAGTTTTGTTTTGGGATTCCTTTCCTAATTTGGCTAACTCCAAATACATTTTCAATTTTCATTACGATTATTCTTATGTTTCCATCTTTCTCACTGGGTAAAAAATCTGTAGGTTTTTCAACAAATGCCAAAGTGGGTTAGATCGCAAAGGTAACACGTGTGTATATGTCTGTGTATAATATACTGTAAATGATGAATATCTTATAATAAATTTTAGAACTTTTTTTATCCTAACATGCATTAATATGTTGCAAATTAAATCAAGTGAATAAACCCACTCAACAAGCACTATACTAATTCAAATATCTCTACAAGTTCATCTGTATAACCACCAATGAACCAAGAGTTGCATGACATACAAGTTTTACTACAACCTATAGCGAGATATGCACCTAAAATAAGCAGGTTGGTACCTGCTTATACCTATGACGTTTATAAATATAAAAATAACAATCCAAAAACGCCCCTATTTTGGAGTCATTTTTGTTATCTGATGTGGTAGATAAGCAGTTTAGTCTTTGAGGTTGATTATCGAAATTTGTCGGGTTAAGGATTGAATGTTTTATTCTATCTGTATCAACTTCGCTTTGACAGTTTTTTTCTAATATGTCATACTGTCACAGGAGAATGCACAAATTTCGAGCAGTCTAGAACTTTCGTATCTACAATAAGATGTGTATATGTGTTTTTCTGTTCTTCATCCCTAAATCGATTCTAATAAATATTTTTAGATTTGGTTATGGTGAATTGAGGAGATTTCTACCTGAAGACAAAGTGGACTCAATTCAAGGTCTTGCATTGACAGTTGATCAAAGAGGTGTTGTCTTTAATGTTGTTGCAGCATGTGTGGACACTTTCCTAGCTGGTATGTGTGCGTTTTTATTTATTTATAATAGCGCTCGTGATCAGGTTCTTCACTTTCCTTTGCATTATCTGATCATGATCAGGTTTATTCTCTTTGTCAATTGTGGATTCATTTGCTGTTTAGTATTATGTGAAACCGACACCTGTTCAACGACATGTGATACCTATCTCTCTTGGTGGCCGAGATTTAATGGTATGTGGGCAAATGGGTCTGGAAAGACGGCTGCGTTTTGTTTCCCGGTTATTAGTGAAATGATGACATCCCTCTTTGGACAGAGGGCCCCACGAATGCCACACACAGCGTGTCGTCTTGCTCTTATACTTTCGCCTACAAGGGAGTCATCGTGTCATGTGAGTTTATGATACTACGGTTTTATACTTTTGGTAAATAGTGTATTTTATGGATTGCGTTTTTCCATTGTTGTATTTTTATATGTAGATTCATGAAGAAGATAAGAAACATGCCTTTCAAATGGGGGTTAAGGTGGTTGTTGCCTATCAAACGGGTCTGGATCACAGCAAGGAGTACAAGGAGGAGGTCCTAAATCGAGTTCTGGTTCTATGCAACAACAGCAAGTACCTCAGCAACATGGCCAAGAGGAAGGAAAAAATATACAACAGGGTTTTGATCAACACATGGTAAACCCGTATATGAAATTTTCTCTCCAAGCCCAACAAAGTCGTCTCCTGGCATGCGAGCCCAACAGCAAATGAAATGGGAATGATGGCTAAAGATCAAGCCTTATATATGGGTAGTATGAGTATGCAGGATGTGCGCTCATTTCAAGCTGCTAATCAGGCACGGGTTTCATTGTCCAATAAACGACCTGATCATTTTGGTCATGGAGGGAAGCAGGCTGTGGAGGAAACTCACCAGACAGTTTCTGATCCAAGTCAAAATCAATTTTCAAATCAGAATCAGAATCAGAAACAGTTTGCCGTTACAACATCCGAGGGGCCTTTGATGCTAGGGAATAGTATGAGACAACCTCCAACATCACAGGGTCGTTGATGCCAGGGAATAGTATGAGACAAACAATGCAAAACCCGCAAGCTCAACAGAGTATGCATCACACGGGAAACAACAATGCCAGGGACGGAGCTACATTATGTGCTGGGTTGGCCGAAGCCCACCCCAAGATCACCAATACTTTTACTTATATTCTCTATATTATAGTAAATTGATTCATTAAAATGTATTTGGCCCACCCAAACCCACTTTATCTGCTGATATACTCGGATTTAAGGTTTTTATATAAAGGAAATTGATTTACATTCCTATAACAACTGGGATCGTGTTACCCTTTTTATATTTTGCTGTAACATTCTTTGATCACAACCAGATTATGTGTTTTTAACTATAACAAATATTTTTTTGGGGTTTTTTCTTTCTTGTTTATATAGTTAACTTGGAGTTATTATTTACTGAGTAAAATTGTCGCTTTTTTTCAAGTGCTAATATGATATTTGGCCCACCCGAAATCGAAATCCTGGCTTCGTCACTGAACAATGCTGCAATGCAAATAGAGGCTCTTGGGAGTAGCATTGACCTTTCACTTCCTCAAAATGCTCCGATGATGGCACAAGTCATGCAGTCTAGAATGGTTGGTCAACAAAAAGTCAACAAAAACAACACGGGTCCACAGTCACAGCAGCAGGACACATCTCCACAACTTGCAAGTGAAAGTTCTCCACGTAGTGAAAGTTCGACCATTGCAATACCTATCTACCTTCATGAATAATACAACTAATCTTTTGTTGAGGAAAACTCACGAAAATGCATTCTAAGCTTAAAATCCACTAATAATTATGGACTGTGGGTAAAAATAAAGTGGTTTTCAAAGACTTTACAGAAAATGATAAAATGAACCGGAGGTACTGGAGTATACACAATGTTTTCAAACAGGTCAATCCGACCGGCTGAACCAGTTGACCCGGTTTCGGGAAAAAAACGGATCATATTGACTCGGGTTTCACATTTTCTAAACCCGGCTAGACCTGCGGGTTTGGAATGACCCGGGGCAACCCGGTTTTCGAGACCCGACCGGGTTTCGACATTTTCGAGTTTTATTAAAAAAAATATAAAAAAATTTCATATTTGCGACGGAATATTATTTTTACATATTATATTAGTCGGTAAACAATTTATATTTTTAATACACGGAAAATTTTTATGGTTTTTATATATAATTTTTGTTAATTATTAAATATATAATTTTTTTTAAACTAGGTTAACCCGAGTCGACCGGGTTGATTCGGACCCGATGACTCGACTTGATCGACTAAAAAATCAGATTTCAAAACATTGGTTACAGATGAAGAAGATACAGACTTATGTGTTTCATATTTTACTTTTTAAGTTAGCACTAAGGAGGTTATGGAGTTTATGAAATTAACAACCTCGTCTTTTGAGACAAAGTTTAAAATAGTCCATTTGGTACTAGGATATTTGTATATTTGAATAAAAGAAAGTTTTTAAGTTCTTCCAATACTATCACTATGATACTTATTAAACATCTGATATTGTGATATTTTCCCGTATGGCCGTATGTTGATATATTTGCAATTTATATTTTTATATACATAGAACTTTATGTTCTCGAGAGGTCTAAATTTCGTTACGACATAGGGCCTTTATATTCTACGAGACGGCCCTGTTAGAGCTATCAATAATCAATCATAACTTTGTATCGGATATGTCAAAAGAGTTCCACTACAAATAGATTCGTAACCAAACCCAGAACAGAATTTGCATTTGGTCGGTTTTCGTTGACCAAATAACAAAATCTACGCTATTTATTTAAAAATAAATACATAATTATATAGGTATTTATCAGAAAAAAATAATATTTATCATGAAACAAAACACGTCAATTGGGTGGCCAAAGCCAAAATATATCAAAGATAAAATATTTCAGTTTCGTTCATACAAAATCGAGTCTTATTGCAAATAGAGAAACCTAATACACAAACGTACTTTTAAATAAGAAAGAAAGAGAGAATTGCAAAAATGGTCCGTGTGGTGTGGCCAAATTGCACATTTGGTCCGTCGAGTTTCTAAATTGCAAATGAGTCCGTGTGGAAAACCTTGTAGTTCATTTTGGTCCTTTTGTAAATTAAAATGACTAAAATACCCTCATCTTTATGCTTTATTTTCTAATGGACGAGGGTATTTTAGTCATTTCAATTTAAAAAATGACCAAAATGAACTCCAAAGTTCCTCAGACAAACTGTTTTTACAATTTTAAAACTTGACGAAACAAACGTGCAATTTAACCAAACTACACGGACCATTTCTGCAATTCTCTCAAAAAGAAATACGAGGCACAATGCATAAAAATATCACACACTGTCAACAAACATAAATAAAACATAAAATGCACTTTTTTTTAAAAATCGGATTGTTTAACAAATTATACTATTCGGACTTTTAAAATTTTAAAATATTAAGAACTTTTTATTTAAATTCAGATTGAATTTAAATTAAAAAAAATTATTTTTAACACAAATTTAACGTTACTTAAAAGTAAACTATAGCTAAAATGTACTAAAAGTTCAATTAAAAATGCAATGAACTAAAAAGACACAAACCATAAACCCTTTGGAACAACAAAAAAAACGACCCCGCCCGTTGGGCGGGTTATGACGCTAGTATATATATATATATATATATATATATATATATATATATATATATATATATATATATATATATATATATATATATATATATATATATATATATATATATATATATATATATATATATATATATATATATATATATATATATATATATATATATATATATATATATATATATATATATATATATATATATATATATATATATATATATATATATATATATATATATATATATATATATATATATATATATATATATATTTAATTCTAATACTAACCCAACATAAAACAAACAACTTTTTATAAAAGCATTCAATCACTTCTATATTTTTCTTTTTAATCTAAAGCGAACTTTAATCTTAACCCAAACCTACTAACGAAACAAACGCACCCTAAAATGGCTTATTAAAGCTTATTATATCCTTAATAAAAGGGGGAATCACGTTCCCCAATAAATAGTTCTCCCTCACACCCCATTAGTATTTTTATCGTCCCTCTTACAAACACACATCTATCATTCCCCTCCCACTATAGATCTGATTAGAAAATGATATTTCACCCACGTTGTCCAATTGTTTCCCTTAAAACATGATGGTAGCCGTTGATTTGCCAACGTAACGGGTTACGGGGTTAAGAATGGGCCTCATCCATTGATTTGTGTTTCACCGTTTTCCGTTGAGGGTCAGTGGTACACAAAAAGGGACCTTGCGGTTGAGATTGAAAGATAAAAACGGGATGGATCACGCTCTCTAGAAACATCTTTCTCTCATCATTTCAAGGTTTCTCATCTGTGGATCGTTCCTCTCACCTAATCTCTCTCTCACTAAAAATTATAAACTTCATAGCAGATTAACTTGATTGTGTTTGTGTCTGCCATTGATCGGCGATAGGTATGTTAATTTATTTCTTACCGTTTTATTAACCCAATTTAGGGGTTTTCATCCTTTTATTAACTTTATAATTTAGGGGTCTTCATCCTTAGGTTTGATTAGAGTGGTTGTCATCTCTCTCTTTCATCCTTTTATTGAGTTTATAATTTAGGTTGTGAAAGAGAGACGATTATATATGCCTCTCACATAGTGCGGTTTGCTGTTCCTATGGTTTCGATATTTTCCCTTTGTATCAGTAAAATGTATCATCTTTTTGTGATATGTGTCTGCACTAGCTTTTTCGATGCCGCCGGCCCCTTTCGTTGCCTCCAATCATGGTGCGTGGCGTTGGTGGCCGGCTGGTGCCGTTGTTGAGCGTAGTTTGACGCCTTACAAACGACAATCATATTGCATTTGTGCACCACTATTGATCATGCTTCTTGAAAACGGGTCGTATCTTGGCGGGGCATCACCACGACCATGGTGTTTGCAGCCATGTCGGCTTGGGTACTCTTTACCCATATTACCACTCGCAAATGTTTTGGCCCGTGTTCCTATGGGTTACTGTTTGGGAATGCTGAGATTCAGAAGAGTTTAGATAATGACTTTTCTAATGCTTATACTGTGCTTTTACATGTTCAACTGAAAATTTGATTACGCTTCGCTGACTGTTTGGGAATGATTAGTTAGCGGAAAAACTACTCTTGGGTATTCAGGTTTTCATCGATACGGGCTTCTGCTTTGAAGCTCTTTTTGGTTATTTAAGCAACGAATCTTATAATCTATTCGAAATGGCGAGAATGCCGGATGGAAGAAATTTTAAAATATGCCTTAACTTGAAAGTGGTCTTTTGGATTTTATTCCTATACGTAACATTTGTTCCATTTTAAATTTTTTTGCATACATGTGTATGCTCTGCTTGCATCGTGACGAGGGTGTGACTGGTATATGTTCTGCTTGCATGTGAATTATAGGCGATGATGATATTGCGTTTATGAAATTACTAATGATCATGGTGAGTGAAAACGACTCGTATCTTGGCGGGGCAGCACCACCATCATGGTGTTTGCAGCCATGGCGGGTCGGTTCCTCTTTTATTCGTGTCAGCACTCGCGAATCTGAGCCTGTATATACTGTATTTTCATACCGGTCCCGTTGTTAAAAGCAGTGTTACCGGGTCAGGAACAATGAAATTGGGCCGTGGCTTGGCGTCACAGCATGTGTTACTGTTTGCAGCCATGCCGGGTGCAAAATACAAGGAACAGAAGGTGACCGATCAAAACTATTGGTTTTTGAGGTGCGTGTTTCTAATTTATATTCATAGGATAGTCAGATGTTATAAATGGTGTCCAAGACACGGTGTTGCTAAGTGGATTTTGCATTATGTTAATATCTTCAACACCCCGGTTAAAAAACCTATCTGCTTAGCTAATTCCACTATACAAAAAAAACTCGCTAAATATGTTGTTGATTATAAACTTACAGTGGGAGGGGAACGATAGATGTGTGTTTGTGAGAGGGACGATTAAAATACTAATGGTGTGAGGGGGAACTGTTCATTGGGGAACATGATTTCCCCCTTTTATTAAAGATATAATATAATTTTTGCATACATGTGTATGCTCTGCTTGCATCGTGACGAGGGTGTGACTGGTATATGCTCTGCTTGCATGTGAACTATAGGCGATGATGATATTGCGTTTATGAAATTACTAATGATCATGGTGAGTGAAAACGACCCGTATCTTGGCGGGGCTGCACCACCATCATGGTGTTTGCAGCCATGGCGGGTCGGTTCCTCTTTTATTCGTGTCAGCACTCGCGAATCTAAGCCTATATATACTGTATTTTCATACCGATCCCTTGTTAAAAGCAGTGTTACCGGGTCAGGATCAATGAAATTGGGACGTGGCTTGGCGTCGCAGCATGTGTTACTGTTTGCAGCCATGCCGAGTGCAAAATACAAGGAACAAAAGGCGACCGATCAAAACTATTGGTTTTTGAGGTGCGTGTTTCTAATTTATATTCATAGGGCAGTCAGATGTTATAAATGGTGTCCAAGACACGGTATTGTTAAGTAGATTTTGCATTATGCACATTTGGAGTTGATTTGATCCTCACTGACCCGACTAATATTAATGGAACAAAAGGGGTGTTTGGCTTCTTTTATAATAGTAGCCAAACACCCCTTCCGCTAACGTATTGGTGAGATTAAGTATATCACCACTGTTAAATGATTATAAGGTATAACAATTTTTTATTTCGAATTCAGTTTAGAAGTTGAGAATTGCTGTACAATTTAGTTGGCGATAATCTACTTTATTTGCTTTTGACTGTTTAGAAAATCAGTTTAGAAGTTGAGATAGGGGTATGCAATTTAGTATAATAAGTATGTTGAGGGTGATTCACTGAAATTTCAACAATGACGTTGAGAAAAGGGATGCTTAAAAAACTTAAGGCAATTTTGTAGATTTTTCAATATGGGGACACTTACGTTAAGTGCTAGGTTGAGAGGCGTGCTTCCAAGCTTTAAAGAGACAAGAGCATTTGGCAGCATCAAACCGTATCAATAGTATCTGCGAAGATGTTTAAAAGCAAAAAGAACTAGAAAAAACTCTACAGAATCGCTATGGTGATCTTCTCATAGAGCGAGAAAGGATCGACAATCTGATGGAGAAGTACTAACAAGAAGCGATAGGACAAGAAGTTGCACGAAAGCAGGCTGAGGCTGAAGCGGCTGATGTGGCTGCTGCAGCCAATAGTGAAGATACACAAATGGCAGAACCTTAATCAGAGTCACAACTTCGTGAGCAGGTCGAGGAAGCGAATCAGATCACTGATTCCAGTGAAATTACTAACATGTCAAACCAAGGGGACTCGGTAGCTGTGGACAAAATGAATGATGAATATTCTAACGGGCAGAGAGATGGTTCCTTAGAAGCATTACCTATTGTAAATGATCAAGATGCAGATTTAAGCGAAAGCCAACACATTGATGTTGCTGAAGTTAGTGTACAAGCATCCATGGAAATTCTTGCAGCAGACAGTGGTGCGCCAGAAAGCAACATTGAGGCTGATGCTACCCAAACAGCTGTGGCACATACTGAAATTAATGAGCCCAATACGAACTCAGATGAGCAAAAAATCCAACAATAGATAAAAATTAAGATGGCCTATAGAACAATGTGATGGATTTTTTGTTTCACTTTTATAGAACGAAAACCGTTAGGGGTAACTTTTTTGTGATAAATAACATAATCTTTTTGTTAGTTCTATATAGATCAGGACATGTTGAGAAGCAGATACGAATGGCGTAGATCGGAATCGACCTAAGCTTGCTAGATCACATGAGAATAAAATGACCATAAGATATAAACATTTTTCATTGTTTGTATAAAATTTTAGTTGTGAATATGAATACCCTTTATTGTTTGGCTTTTTGTGTAACTCTTGCCAAAAATGTCCGCCCTTCGCGTTACAGCGAAGCACGAGCAAAAGCCCTAGTATTGATTAATTGTTAGTGGATCGAGTTGTACGTTTTTTTTAACCCTACAATACATCATAACATAGAAGATAGTAGTAATATATTTGAATTGCATTTGGCCATATTTACAATTTTACACACTTGCCTCACCAACCAGATCATAAGAATCCAATATTGCTGCATAAATCAAATCACTACTTTCCTTTTACACACTTGGCCTCACCTCTCACACATACATACACACCCACCCGTACCACACCACATGGAGAAGAAAAAAGAACATATTCTACAACTTATCATCTTTTTCTCCTTTTTACTCAAACGTATCTCCGGCGCTGGCGAAGACTGTTCGCCAGCGTCATGCGGCCCTACGGAGCCACAAGTACGTTTTCCCTTTCGGTTATTTGGTCGACAACCGCCTTGGTGCGGCTTTCCTGGTTTTGACCTCTCTTGTAATAAACATAACCAAACAGTTATTCGACTTCCTTCGTCATCTCGGTCGTATCTAGTTAGCAGAATCTCCTATGTTTCTCAGGTTTGTTTTTTACTACTACTTAGCTAAAAAGTACGTAGTTCACATTATTAGGTTGTTATTTCTTGGTATGTTGCCTAGCAACGCAAGGCTGAATCGCAGTGGATCGTGTAACAAAATAATATAGAAATGTTATTTTATAGCTTATCTTAACTTTTATTATTATGGATCCACTATAGGTAATCTACATAGATCCAGAATTCTGTCGGCGAAACCGAATAGCCGATTTCAACTTAACCGACACACCTTTCGAATTCAATACCGTACATAGCTACACATTTTACAACTGTTCATTACAAAGCTACGGGTTTATGTACCCAGCAGTACCGTTTCCTTGTTTAAGTAGTGGTAATTATTCGGTTATTGCGGTTCGGACTGGGATATATTCGCCTGGGAATATGCCCTTGAGTTGCGAGTTAATGAATACGATATCGGTGCCCATTCGGTGGAACGGGGATATTAGAGATGAATTGGGGATGATGTGGTTTACGCCGTATTGTAGATCTTGCGAAATGGAAGGGAGGGTTTGTGGGTTGAGGAGCGATGAAGGGGAGACTGTTTGCCTTGGTCCTTCAAGAGGTATATTTGTTTTTTGCTAGTTAATTTACTTGCTTTAACGCTTGATGCACCAACAGTCAAGCTCGAATCATTACTGCCTTGTATATGATTAGTACACTACTAAGATTATGTCGTACGAGATTATACTATATGTGACATTGAAGGTTATATTAAAATTATCGTACTGCTTATGGCTTATTTGGTTTTGGGCTAATCATTCATAAGCTTATTTTTTGTGGCTTATTTTGAAACTTTTCGGCTTAATTAAGCCACCAGAATGAGCTTATAATAAGCCACAAATAGTGAGCTTATGAAACAAAAGATCAAAATAATATAAGTCATAAGCCGGCTATATAAACGGAAACAAACACCACAATATTTAGTTTGTAGTGCCCATTATAGTAAAACAAAATGTTAAACAATTTATAGTAAAACTAAAAGTTTTAAAACTTCAATGTTATACGTGTCTACAGTCTACACTACTCATAAGGTTTGATTCTGTGAATTAAAGTATATAAAGGCAGCGTGCTTCTTGTTGATTACGCTGTTACTTTACCTTTCCTTTTGACTTTTCTATTCTATTCCTTTTACTTAACCTATATACAAAATTCTACTTGTTTTACTTTTTGGAGTAAATTGCAAAAATCATCAAACCTGTGGTCTCAGTTTGATACAGTAACTTTCGGTAACTTTGGTTTAGATCTGTCGTCTTTAACATGATAACTGATGAAACTTCAGCAGTGTAATCGTCTAGACCTAATCTCCGCTTGAGAAAATATATGCATACCAAAGTTTTTAAGAAAGTTGCACCTGTATTTTCAAACTTGTAGGAGTCTGAATTTTGTCTATGAATATAGAAAGTATAAAGTATGTTAATATGCGATTTCTTAGTAAGTTAGTAGACATCGAACGTGTTTGGTACTGGTATTATTTTGTTTATTTCTATTTGTTTCTTAGACCATGGTTTTAAATGATTGTTTTCAATTTGATAAAGAAATGAAAAGCAGAGCATGTGTATAGAAAAGCTTGATTAAATATTTCAGTCAATTAACGTAGATATATACATGATTATTGTAAGGTTGTAAGTTAATGTGTCTTTATCTCAAATTTTAGAATCATTTTGGATTTATCAAAACTTACCTAGCAAATTTTTTATGTCTAGTTTTATATTAGCTACTATGTAACTAATAAGTGACATTTGGTTACTGGGAACATTCGTGACACACGTGAATATTTGCTAGAAAACCAATTTTCCTTGAAAGCAATGTACAAACCATTGAATTTTGATAGAGATAACACTTGTATCAAACTTTGACGATACTAAATTATTTATGGCAAAGATGTGACATGTTAGGTGAAGAGATAAGAAAAGCAGGTGATATTCCTATTTTGATTGTTTTTATCTTCAGTCGCAATTACAAGGAAAAAGTAGGCCTTAGAACAAATGTTATTGAAAAGTTTCGTTATTTGGCTCATATACCCAAATTTCTTGTCTTTGCGGATTTCAAGTTTCATAAATGATTATGGAGTATATGTTATGTTGATCAATAATTAATATGGATGTATACATGTGGCAAAACCGAATGATCCTCTAGAAAAATATATCTATATTTCTTTTCTAATGTTATTTATGACATTTTATGATAGCTCAATTGTGTACTACATGTGTAAATAGTCAAAAATGGCATCCAAGTAACATGTACAGTACTTGTTTGGAACTTGCAATGAAAAGAACTACCTTGCTAGACTAGGCGACTTCTTAAAGTCAGATAGGTATGCATGTAATTTTGCCTTTGGTGTTTTGCTTACTGATCATTAACTTTTGCATACAGGTATTCCGCGTGGCGCTAAATACGGATTAAGCATAGGCATTGGTGTGCCCGCTTTAATTTGCATAGTTGGGCTTGTATGCTACACGGCTTCTAGAGTGAGGGGCTATAGTGAAACCCACCGTCAAAGCATTGACCTTTTCTCTATCTCAGTCATCCCACAACCGTCAACAACGGGCCTAGACGGGCCCACAATCGAGTCTTACCCGAAGACTGTACTTGGAGAAAGTTGTAGATTACCTAAAGATGATGGTATTTGTGCTATATGTCTTTCAGAGTACAAGCCTAAAGAGTCTTTAAGGACAATACCGGAATGCAATCATTATTTTCACGCGGATTGCGTAGACGAGTGGCTTAAGTTAAATGCAACATGTCCGGTATGTAGGAATTCACCTGAAAGTTCATCATTAGTTACACCGTGTTCTTCAACATCATCAACTTCTGTAGATTCGTCATAGAAAACAAGATAATCTTGAATTTTGATACATTTTAAGAGTTTACATGTATATTTGTATGTATAAATACAATGTTACACAATTGGAGTGTTAAGAACTTTAACCTGTCGTTAAAAATACTAAGTCTTTGGTTTGTAGGTGCAAAGACAAACAAGATACTATACATTATTTAAGCTTACATTTTCTATTATGGCTTATAATTTTTACTTTATTAGGAAACGAGTGAACGAGCATGTATATTTAACTAACTAGCGTGGCAATATTTTTGTTAATTAAAAATCTGGTAAACCGGACAGAATAGTGTTTGCAACCCACATGAAATGTTGCTTCGTAGTTGGGGTGTTCAAGAAAACTCTGAAAAATCGACGAACCGAGTCACACATGTCAATCCGTAACCGAAAAACCCAAAGCTGAAATTCACAATTAATCGAATCGAACCGTATATAATATGTATTAATATTTCTTGAGAGAAGTATAAAATACATCCATGTGATTTACAAAAAGTGTGAATTACATTCCTCGTCAGTACTTCGGATATAATACATCCAACCATTACAAACTTTGGGTACAATACATCCCTTGGACGGATGATGCAAATATTTTTTTCGTTAAATACTAACGAGAGTTTTAAAGAATGATATTTTTACATTTTCTTATTATAGAGGGATGTATTTTGCACCAAACTCAAAAAAATATATATTTTTTAAAATTTATTAAAAAAAGGTAATTTTAATTTTCTTTTCAAAAAAAAAAGTTTTTTTTTTTTGAAAAAAAGAAATTGATTTTTTTAAACCGTTTTTTTAGAAAAAAATTTAAATTACATTTTCTTCAGGAAAAAAAAAATTCCAAAAAACTAATTATTTTTCTAAAAAAAGTTAAATAAACATTAAGTTTTTTACTCTATAAAAATTTCGAAATTGTAATTTTATTTTTTCCAAACATTATTTATTTTTGGAAAATGTAAAAAATATGGTTACAAAAAATATTAAACATTTTTTTAATCAAAATTAAATTACGCTTTTCTAAAAAACAATTTCCCTAACGTTGTAAACTTTTTTCGAAGAAAATATAATTTTATTTTTTCAAAAAAAATGGTTACCTTTTTAAAAACTTTTTTTTCGAAATATAACTATGTTTTTGGAAAATTTAAATTTTTTTCCGAAGAAAGTGTAATTTTAAATTTTTCAAAAGAAAATGGTTTAAAAAAATTAATCTTAATTTTTTCGAAAAAAATAAACTCTTTTTTGAAAAAACTTTTCTTTACTCTTTTTAATTAAAAAAATTTCAAAAAAAATAAAATATTTTTTTGAGTTTAGTGCAAAATATATCCCTCTATAATAAAAAAAAGGTAAAAATATCATTCTTTATAACCCTCGTTAGTACTTAACGAAAAAGATATTTGCATCATCCGTCCAAGGGATGTATCGTGCCCAAAGTTTGTAACGGTTGGATGTATTATGTCCAAAGTACTGACGAGGGATGTAATCTACACTTTTTGTAAACCACAGGGATGTATTTTGTACTTCTCTCATGTTTCTTTAATGAGAGTTGATTTGCACACTCTTTTAATTGATAGACACATTTAAAAATAAGAAATAAGTATGTCTTAACATATACTACGTATATCCTTATATCATGTTTACTCATATTTACTTTACAAATGTATAAATGTCATATAGTATTTTTGAGTGTGCAAATCACATCATATTCTTAATACGGTTTAATTTTGAGTAATAGAATAAATGAATTACTCGTCAAAGGTTAAATTTTTAAGAGATTATTTATCTTCTTACAACTTTTTTTTCTTATTTATATACCTACTTACATGATTGTGACACATATTAAAAGGTTTAAATGGCAGACACATAATGAGTATAAACAAATATAAAATATTAATATGTATAGGAAGATATTATAAAAGGAAAATTATTTAAAAATGTAGTAAACTTGTCACTTTTATGGTTGTGTGTACTAAACTAATTTTTTTCTTATTGTGTGTATCAAATTTTCAAATTCGTATTATTGTGTGTATTATGTGACCAATTTACCCCTATTTTTTTCAAATTTAGAAGGGTAAAGTGGTATTTTTACAACACAGAATCGTCTCAAAATACACATAATGATCGAAATTAAAAAATTTAATACACAAAATAAGAAAAAAAAATAGTTTAATACACACAACCATAAAAAGTGATGAATTTACTAATTTTTAATTGATTTTCTCTATTATAAAAGGATATATCAAAACTCAATATTCAAACTAACCAAAATGAACATGTTGTCATGTTGACCTATTCGTAGTCTTTGTTTAATTACTTTTTTAACAAATAGAAAATAACATTAAAATTTGACTAATGACATTATATTACTTTTCCAAAGAATTTTTCTCCCGGTCCTTTTACCCTGATTCCACTACTAAATTCCAGCTCCATATTATTTTTTTAGAAATAAAGTTTCTTTAAATCTTTATCGAAATATTGTTTTTAAATAAATCTTTTTTGAACTTAACTTTAGTTATAAACGCTTGTTAGAATAAATGATCAACGATACAACAAACGTTAACAAAAAAGATTAGCATGTAAATAATAACAAAGTCTACTTAACACTTGTAAAACCTGCAAATTTCAGGTTTTGACTATGACATCATTGTACACGTCACCTCATGATATATATATATATATATATATATATATATATATATATATATATATATATATATATATATATATATATATATATATATATATATATATATATATATATATATATATATATATATATATATATATATATATATATATATATATATATATATATATATATATATATATATATATATATATATATATATATATATATATAGTAGGGATCCAATAAGAAGAAAAATTTAAATGAGAAGAGTAAGAAGTATTCCTGACCACATATTAAGGATAGAAGTGAGAAATTTAAGGGGAAATGCATCTGACTTTGTTGGTGCATCTGTGTGGTTGTGTTTTCTTCTTATCCTTCTCATTTTAGTTATTCTTCTTATTTGATCCTAAGTCTATATATATATATATATATATATATATATATATATATATATATATATATATATATATATTATATAGGTATAACTATAACTTGATACCACACCCCTAATCCATGTCATATGTGACATGGCAGCTATTAGCCAATAGTATTTCAGAAATCCCTAAAAGATCTCCATTTTTCACGTTTTTTATGATTTGAAAACGCAGATTTTTGAAAAACGCGTTTTGGGAACGCCGTGTGAAAATCGCTTTTTGACTATTAAATCGGATCCGGTTCAAGTGTGGGTCCAGTCTGAAAATTCGTGTATATTTAAAAAAATTCACTACAGGTAGATTCGAACTTATGACCTCTAACTAATATCCATCCACCTTTAGCAACCTATGCTAGACCACCATTTGTTTTATTCTATTCAAAACCAAATTAATATCCACATCCTAAAATCATTTATATTATTCCACAAATTAAGGATTTTTAAATATGAATAAAATCACGTAACAATAAATCAGGTAAAAAAACCTGCTTTTTCTTTCTCAAACCCTAACTTAATTCGGTTAGTTGCTTATTTACAGTTAGTGAACTGCAATGTGTTTTCATTACGATTCTCATACTTAATTCGGTTATGTCTGCTTTCTAGGATTTAAGGAATCCAGGTGTCTACTCGAGCGAGATCTGCTGGTGCAAAGTTTTTGAGGGCAATTGCTCTTCTTGGATCTGGTGGTCATCAGGCCGATAATGGTTTTTATGCCTGGTTTGAAGCAGGGCTCGTCGACTTATTTGAGAATAATAGAAAGAAAGAAACCTTTCGTGCTGAATTACCCCATATTTTCGAGGTACACACCACTACAGTTTCTCTTCATTACTTCTAAGTAATATATTAAAACTAATTTAATTATACATTTTAATAACCAAATGTTCGGTCTTACCGGGACGTATTGAGGAGCATATAGAATTTCTTTCAAGCAAAACAAAAGAATTCTCTATTATGGAACTTGCCATGAGCTCACTTGCAAATGCTCACATACACATGATCTAAGAGGAATTGCACCATCTAAGCATAGTGTTGGTTATGAACCTGTGTATGCACAGAACCAAGCAACACAGGCTCGCCAACAACCTAGTGTCACCATGCAACAAGTGCGTGTTGAGTCGTATGCGCGTTCATCTTTTAGTCGCCCTATGCACGAAGCAATGATACAAACTAAACCACCCTTTGCTACGGCGAGTTTCAATTGTCGAAATATATTTGTAAATTATCTAATGTTTGACTTGAAAGTAATATTCTTTTGTGATTTGTGCAGGTTACCATCACGCCTAAAGTGTCACGTGGTGTGAATGCTTGAGAAGCCGACAAGGTGTACAGATCTATATATTGAACACATCCAACTCCAAATTTCTTGATATCAGTTTTGCATTTTTTACTTCTAGCCAAGCAATTGGCATTATCGTGAAACTGATTATTATCAAAAAAATGCTATCTTCTCTCCTAGACCATGTAAAGTGTAAACATGTTGGGTATCTTAACGGTGATGCGTGCATTCTTAAACTTTTACATGTTATTAATTCAGATTTCACCTTCAAATTGCAGTTCAGAACCAGACGTGGCTTCTTTTACAGATAAGGTTGGTTTGTTTTTTGCCCCTCTTATGAAGGTCTCTGTCTTCATTATACTTCTTTATATGACGTGACTTCTTTTAGTAATCTATTTTTCAGGATGTGATCATTCTTGCTGTAACACGCCTGAAGTATCTAACATCCTTATGTGTTTTCCCTTGTGGTATGCAAATCCTTCTTTATTCTCACAAGTTGATATAGATAATTAAACTCTTTCTACCAAAATCGTGATTTTCGGTCATGAGTGTTGTTGGACCGGCCAAAGTCGTAGATATTGTGACTGACATCTAACTGAGGAGCTCTACCACACCAGTCAACTTTAGCAGTCAATGTAACGTGGCTAATCAAGATCTCATACCTACAAATAAATAAAACAATACAGAGAGTGAGAACATAGCACAGTAGATAGATGATTGCTGAAGTATTTCTCACTTTCCTACAGTTCCTTAAGATTTGTTCCAACTATGGGTCTCACCGAAAGTCCTGAATATTTAGTTACCACTTATTCGTATGTTGTCAACATGTGAATGCACATATTTGGTCAAAGTGTCTGAACTTGGTTTATCAGAGTGTGTTAACCACACTAATCATGAATAAACTTCTGATAACTACTAACACATAGAAGACATAAGCGAAGGGAAACCTAAGCTACTTATTGAAGTCCCTTAATATGCAGTTACATTAGCAATTAATGATATATCCTTATTTATTTTTCTGTCAATAGACATGCTTATTGATATCCATACTTATCTGTTTTCGATTAAGGAGCTATTTTTACTTGTATTCGCCAGCTTTTAACGTCGAGAAAGGTGTCTCATTTTTTTTCACATTCATTCTGTAATTATGTATCTTTGACGATGATTAATGCAGGAATTCATCAATAGGATTATTGTCAGATCATAATCATTTTTAAGCATTTGCTTATAGACAAAACGTGACAATATCCATCTTATAGCCACTGATCCTAGATTACCAAGAGTTTCATAAGAAAATACAAGTCTATGCTTTAGCAGCGATAGAGGGTATCAAGAATTTACCTTTTTTTTGTAATTAAGGCATAAAAAATTTGGCTTCAGAGAGATCGACTTCCGATCCCAACAACATAACACCGTCTATAGACTTTAGTCTCAGTTTATTGCTTATATAGTTCTCTCCCATTCGCACATAAAAATCAGTACTGTGTTTTTTATTTTACAAAGCGAAGCTACTGAGCTACAGCCGTAACGTGAGACCAGCCAATGTACTTGGATATAGCTTCTTTTTTCTAGGATTGGGCAACATGGAGAGCTACTGAATTACAGCTGAGTTCATTGCCTTTAATCGTAAGACCTAATCTCCATTGATTTCCTTCCTTTAATGTTTTTATCAGTAAGATTTTATGTGAATTTGTTTTGTCAGATTCCTAAATGGTTCTAAAGAAACGCGCGCCAAAAGTGGTGGAGGAAACATTTACAGTAGATGATCTTGAAACCGACGTTACTGAATCTTAACCAGAACCCGAATCAGAACAATCTGAGTTGGAATAAAAAAGAGACGAAGATGTGAAATTAATTGAAACTTCAAAGAGGGCGATATAGAACACAGAGGCAAAGAGAATTAGCAGACACACAAAAGGAAGAAAAGAAGAAGAGAAAAAGCCAAAGCAGCTGATGCATTCCTACAGCTCAACTCATTGGTACGACTGTAGACGTAGTTGAGACTGAGTTTGTAAAACCTATTCAAATTGACAGGGAGGTACTAATCATATATTTATTGATTTAGTTTTAAAGTAGCATTGGAATACATTTAATGGTTTATTGATTTAGTTTAGACACCAGTGGATAGCTTGATGCGTTATATGTGCATTGGCCCAGTGGCTGGCTTCGATAGCTGCAATATACACTAGATCATTTAAAACAAAATCAAAAAAAATCTAAAGGATAGGGGATGGATTGACTAAATCAATGTGTATTTTGAGTCATTTACATGAATTGATCAATTTGAGTTGACTTTGTTGATCTTTCATATATTTTGACTTTTATCAATGTAAAGTAACCATTTAACTTGAAGTACTGGTTGCGCGAGAAATAATATAGAATTTTATTTATAACCATCCAATTATGGTGTAAGACAGCTGGTACATTGAGGAAGTTTAAATGGCATAGCATGACATCGATTATTGATGTGCCTAAAGCTATACATCCGTTAAGAACTTAAGGTTATATATAATTTTATTTCTAGGATTGAATTCTATTTTTATTTATTACCCACTGATGTTATTGACCTTTGTTCTTGCAGTCCCGATGGGAAGTTTCTTGTCTCTGTAGGAAGTGAGCCCGATAGTGTTTGGGATATCACATCATCAGTAGCCAAAGACTGTTTTACCAAAAAAAATGTAAGAATCGAATCTTTTCTACTAAACACATACCTTTGACTTTCTACTTGATTATGACGTCTATAGCTGGGAAATACATTATTGAAGTTGATAGAGTACTTAGACCTGGTGGCTTCTGGGTACTTTCGGGTCCTCTGATTAACTCGAAACAGCACTACATATCTTTGCAGCGCCCAAACGAGGATCTGGAGCAAGAACAAAATAATATCTAAGAGGTTGCTAAGCTTCTTTGTTGGGAAAAAATATCCGAGAATGGAGAAACTATTATCTTTCAGAAGACACTAATCCGAAGTCATGTCGTAGCTCAGAAGATGCTTCTGAAGTTACATACTGCTCTCAAGATCTAGATGATATCTGGTATGAACAGTTACACTTTTATTATAACTTTAAAGTTTTAACACCCCGTTACAGCTGGAACCAAACATATTGTTACAGCAGCAACCAAACACACCCTTAGAACCGTTGCTGCAGCAACCATTATAGCAGCAAACTGGAAAGATTGAATCGTTACAGCAGCTACCAAACATCAATTAGAACCATTACATCACAACCAAATAAGCAGCCATCCAAACACCCCTGCATGGTTATGAAAATGATATTGGTCAAGTTATATAATAATTATCCATCGGTCAATTCACGTTTTGACCTGTTTTATAGAAATATAAGCCAATGATGTTATCATGCATTATAAAGATAACAAAACCATTTTTCTTACATTGTTTTCTTCTGTAGAAAAGGGAACATAATGCCCCTTTTGAAGTCACCCGTTAATCATCAAGGGTATATGATATATGCCTCAGGTGCGTCTTATTGATAGCAAATGGGTGAGTTTGAGTACAGACAGCAAAGCAATTCTTGATCTCTGGTATACAATCAAGAAAAGAAGTGTGAGGAAACCTCCATCCACCATATGGAATTTCAGCCACTTTCCAGCAACAAAATACATAGGTGGGCAATATACTACTGTGCAGGTTCAGAAAAATCATCAATCTGACACCAATACTAGACATTCAAAGGCAGAGGTATGAGAACGATGAACAAGAAAAAATGAGAATCCACTTCTAATTGGTATACTGTTTGAAGTAAATCTTTAAAATGACCAGGTATGCAACAAATTACTTGGGTTTTTTTACCTTTGGAAATAGTATTTCTGATCACAAACTGTACTACTTAGCGTGTGAGGTTTACGACTGAAGCCAGCAAAATCAAAATCAATGCTTCAAAGCCCTGTACTACAAAAGCTGCTCAACTTACAGAAACATAAAGGTGAAAAGTAAGAAAAAAAGTATTCCGTATGTTAGTTTCTTTGTGCAATTTTTGTTGAGATAACTACTCATTTAGGATTTAAAACTGATGGTTAACGACTTTGAGTCCGGTACTACAAAAGCTGCTCAATTTGGAGAAACATAAATGTAAAAAGTAAGAAAAAAGTATTCTGTATATCAGTTTGTTTGTGCAATTTTTGCTGAGATAACTATTCATTTTGGATTTAGAACTGATGGTTCACGACTTTGAGCGCAATGCCAAACACCCCTTTCTATTTGTTTAGGTACAAAACTAAAAAACATTACCGTCAAATGCTTAGCATACAAGTAATGTGTTGATGATAAATATTAGTAATATATATGTTAAGGTCTTCGCTGTAAATTTGGAGGTAGGTAGAAGCCTAAATTAATATGGGGGATGCTAATAATGAAAGATAATTTGGTTCTTATTTTATAATCGTTGTATGGAGTGTATGGTGTTTGTTATGAGAGTTAGAACTCTTTGCTAGAGGTGTAAACAACCCTAGCCCAGGCTATGCCAGGTGAAATTAAAAAAGGATATAGGCTTCGCCGTTTCAATTCGAGCCTTAAGTTTGAAATTTGGGCTCAGCTCGTCGCATGTGTCTTAATATCCAGCTCGGCTAGCCTACTGTAGAAAATTATTAGCCGAAGTATCAGCTATGCTAAAGTTCAGCATGTTAATTAGCATAGTTTTTTCCAAACACTCCAACCAGATGCCCTAGACTCGCCAAAAAAAATTAGTCTAAATTTGCATCTATATATGACTTGCCATTGACAAGAATAAATATATACATGTGACAAACATACATGTTCCTTGGGATTACGTTCTGTTAACATGTTAGATCACTAACACAATTACTAATTTCTATAAAATTAGAACACATGTCCTTTCAAATACAAAAATAGGGATTCCAATATAGTTTAGATAATATGCGTAAGAATTGAGTTACAAAAAAAATTAGTAGATATTAGGGCTGACAAAAACGAATAAATGGGTGTTTGGTATTGCACTTTAACTGCTTATAAGTCAACCATCTTCTTCATAGTCAACATAGCCTTAATTGTAAGGACTTATATTGTATACACGTACATTTACTGAGGGACACGTCTCTTTCCTAAGGGTTGAACAATTTAAGGACTTTGTTGGAGCTTCATTATGTAAATTGTGTGCTTCAAACCACTTTTTATGGATATAAGAATGCTACAGGTAGAGCTATTGAGCATGTACTGGTGATCACTGCACATTCCGATTATCTAAAATTAAAAAAAACAACTTAATATGCTAAAATGACACAATATTTTGATAAGCATTGTAGTACCGTACTGCTGAACTCATATAAATATGTTGGTTGCTCTACTCGATATCATTAAAAAAAGTTATACTCAAGCACACTCGTATAATAATGTATACATATGTACATTTAGTCGGTATCGTTGGATCAAGCGCAATATCCGCGTGTTCACAAATCTTGAGAACCCCAAATCACATACTAAAAACATTAAAAAGCGAAAGAACTATTGTAGTTTAACACAGAATAAACAAATGTATGTTTTGACCAAGTCTATAACCTAAGCGACACCATTTAGTCCGAACACTTTACAATTTACACCCATAAAACGTTAAAATTAATACAAACCCTTTACCTAATTTGATTTTAATTATCCTCCTACGTCTTTGACAGTGATTACATTATACATATACATAATCTTGATGATAGAAAATTAATTGCACTTTGCCACAATTATTTATTTAAAAATTTATGTTGTAGCAATACCAAAATGTTGGAGACAACATATGTACAACAACAAATTATATAAAAGTGGAATAGGTAATCAATCAAATGTAAAAATAGCTTTGGAGGTTAGTAGTTTATGCCTTACTGCCTTAGTGCTTCTCTCTATGCGTCTTACTAATACATCCAAAAACATTAGAAAAAAAACACAACGACCTAAAAGATCATGAACCATATACCCAAGTTTTTAGATAGTGTAAGGCGTGACGTGGCGTGGCGTGACGATAAAACCAAGCTTCAAGATTCTACGATTAAACTGAAACTTTTGCATGACTTAAAACGAGAAAAAATAAAAAATTATCTATATATTGATATATTTTATAGAGACCGAGATTAAAGAAAAGACAGTAAATAATGAATAATGTTAAACTATTATTTTTACAAATAATTATTTTCATTTAAAAAGAATTAGAAAATTTTAGAGTTGAATCATAAAAACTCGTCATACCTCACGCCTTTGCCAGTCATATTGCACATTTTCACGTCTTATCTCACGACACTCTTAAAACTCACGCTATGATCTATTTAATAACAGCGGGGTCACGCCTCACGTCTTAACGACGCCTTAACGCCGCCATAGCACGCCTTATAAAACACTGCATATATCTCAACCTTCAATAGATATAAAAAAGCTAGCAATATAATTAAGTCGTGAACCAAAAAAGCTAGCAATATAATTAACTCATGAACCAAAAAAAGCTAGCAATATAATTAACTTCACGTCCTAACACAACTTCTCACGGCCACTTTGTAGCCATACTAAAAATCTAAAATAATGGCCTTTACATGAATCAATTATAGTTGATCTTGCCCATGACTTCTTTTTGCTAAAATGAAAACCTGATACATAGTTTACCTTTTTTTGACGTTGTGCTCATCATCAATGTATTTCATATTTATCGATTTATACATATTCAACAAAGAATTCGTTTGAGCTCGACCTCTTTTCATAATACCATTATAAATTTTGAAACAAACATTGACCACAATAGACGTGGTCATTGTTTTAATAATTAAAAAAATAGAATAAAATAATCAAAGAAAAGAATAAATAAACAATTACGAATAAAACAAAACAAATATTAAAAGACAAAAAAAAGCCAAAGGTCTAAAAACTAATACTATAGTTCTTTCAAAATCTAAGTAAATAACAAGTGACATTGTCGTTTTAATTTGAACAAAGTTTTCAATGTTTTGAGCAAAAAAATAATATACGTTGCGGACACACAACCTTAACAAGGAACTATGTATTCATTCAATACAACACATTTAAGAAAACCTACTTTAGCGTAAACTATAACAAAAATATACTAAGTATTAAATTACAAACTAAAAAAAACTAAAAAAACACAAACCACAAATCCTCCCCATTAAGAAAAAAAACGATTACGACGCTAGTATATATATATATATATATATATATATATATATATATATATATATATATATATATATATATATATATATATATATATATATATATATATATATATATATATATATATATATATATATATATATATATATATATATATATATATCTACATTATATATAAGAGGAGGGGTACGCCACATCATATCCACGTCATCACCTTCCCAGAATTTTTATTTTATTTTTTTATTATTTTTATGACTTTTTTATTTTTGTAATTTTTTTTACTTTTCGAATTTTCGTATTTTTTTTTTTATTCTTTTTTTAAATTTGTATATTAGTTTTGCTAAAAGTAATTGTACTAAAAACTATCAGCCTTGCACTTATGACCAAGAGCAATCCTGTGATATCAAGACGCATGTGCCTAACCACTAGGCCAACTCAATTTTTTGTTAAGATGTTGTAACTCAAATACATAAACTCATAGAAACAGAATGGCCTCTCCTACTCTTCCATTTATTCGATTCATTCCTGCGTCTTATTCTTATGATATTAAATAAATCAAGTGCGAGAGCAATGAGAGAACACTCAAATCACTCGCACATCCACTACCCCTAATCTTCATAAAATGTATTTATTTGCTGTAAACCCTAAACAGACAAAAAAAAACGATACCATTCTTTCTCTATTTTCTAACGATTATGTCTCCACAAACCCTAATATCATTCATTCACTGAGTTTGATCTACATGTAACATCTATGAGGTTGTTCTCTTCTTTGTTTTAATATACGTGATTCTAATTGTTTGTTTTCTTATACAGCTAATTATAGCTACGACTGTAGTACATGACAGGTATGCCTGGAGGCTACGTGTGAAGGATACTGGAACACCAATAGATATACTGGAAGGCTCAAGGCTGAAAGAAGTGGCTGGCTTTATAACTGCTGAAGAAATTGAACTAAGGTTTCACTTTTTATGTACTATATTCTATTAGCATATGATTATACCCTCAATGATTTAGTAAAGAAAACAATGAACATGTTAATCCTTTAAAGTTTAAACTGTTATAGCATAGTTTTATTTGCCTCGAGCGTTTCTTTTAAATAATTCTAAGCTTTTTTGTTTGTTTATTACAGATCGGGTTTCTTTAAATTCTGTTGGGCAAACTAGATACCGTCCTGAATGTGGTGGTTTTGGAGTTAAAAAACGGCGAGCAGACGGTAGTTCCTCCTTGCAACAAGTTATTGGCCCTAGGAGGTTGGCTTCCCAGTCAACCTTAATGAAGGTTCTTTGTAATTTTAGATTATGTAGGGACGGAGGCATGTATATCTTCGGGTTGGCCAAAACCCACCCTGAAATTTCAGGAACTACTATATATATATGTAATATTGAATTAATAATGGTTTGTTAATAAGGAAATGGCCCACCCAATTTAGATATGTGGATTAAAAGGCTGAACTAAAGTATAACTTAAAGAATGATTGCCGACTGCAGTACATTTATCATAACTTTTCCTATATTCAAACTAGAAAGTGCATGTTTTACGTATTTGGTATTCCTAAGATCTTTTCTCACATGTAATCTAAAAGTATTATTGATAGCTAGATGCTTCAAATTACTTTAAAATAGGGGTGAAAACGAGCCGAGTTACTTGTGAAAAGCTCGAGATCGGATCGGTAAATAGTTTGAACGAACTCGAGTCCGAGCTCGAGCCTAAGTTGCAGCTCGTTTATTAAACGAGCGCGAGTCCGAGCTTTACGTACAAAAATCGTTTGGGCTCGCGAGCCTTGACGAGCCTAATATTTTATATACGAGCTTATTCACGAGCTCAATAACAAGCTTATTAACAAGCACAATTTAGATTTATTACGAGCCGAGCTCGAGCCAATTTTATTTTTACATTACCAAATCGTATAAACGAGCCGAGCTCGAGCATGTCTAACATATCACGAGCCGAGCCCGAGCCTAAAGAATAAGTTCGAAACAAGCCGAGCTCGAGCTTGAGCTTTGTAAAACCTAAACGAGTCGAGTTCGAGCTAGACTCAGCTTGTTTCCACCCACTTTAAAAGCATAATTTGTTACTACTGCATTTTAGTACAATTTTTAGGTCAAAATCTTATTACTATACATGTAAAGATTTGAGTTTTAGTGTTCAAATTTGCGTGGTACTCGTGTGTTTGAAATAGAAAATCATAATTATATAATTTTATCACGACCGCTTTATATTTATTACGTAGTAATTGAAACGTTGGTTTTGGCCCACCCACATACACAATCCTGGCTTCGTCACTGGTATGCTGCTTGCGGATACTTTTATTTCACAGTTAGTATGCTTATTTATTCTTACTTTGTCTAACCCAAGTAGGCTTTCAGCGATACGAAAGAGGCCAGGTTAGTCGCTTTATTTTAGCAGCTAAGGGTGTTATTTTTTGTGCTCAATTTTAAGTTCTTACTGAATTCAGTTGAAAAAACATAACCTAAATTAACCCATTATACAATAACGGGGTTCTAATTTATATTTCTACAGTTTAGTGAACATGTGTGATGTGTGTCCTATTCGGGTCGTTTTTACCGTGAGTTTTTAACAAAGAAGGATATGTGTTCCCTGTTATCTTCAAGAACACACCTTAAATAGTTAAATCTGATATAAATTGTAAATAAGTTACTCAATTAGTATCATTTTTTGACAATCGTATTTGTTATTGCTCTCTTTTGTTGTAATTCAAAGGTTATCTTACTATGAATCTTTCAGAATCTAATATGTCGTGTGTTATTATGCTACATGATTTAGGACCGCAGACGATCGACAAAGCATCTCTTAATCAATTTCTAGAAGTCCGATGATCAGGGAGGTACTTCATATCCATTAAATTATTTTTCTGTTAGAACTGATTAGTATTAAAATATGTAGGTGTAGACACATATTTTGGAGCTCAGTATGCGAAATATGGTTAGTTAATAATTTATGTAAATGTGCGAAATATGGTTAATAATGTATAGTTAAGTTGGAACACCGCCTACCATAGTGGTTCAACAAATAATTTCTTTGACGCATAATATAATTTAACTTACGTGTGCTTATAAACTTGTATAGCTGATTGTATATTGCTAGAAATAAAAGTAATTGACGGAGTATGCGTTACCGACTCACCCAACTCTATCAGAACATCAACGCAGAAGACTATTCACACTCATGGACTGCCGATGAAGTTAAATATTAAAAAGATTTTGAAATATTCATATTAAAATTGTGTATTTTCTTATTAAAACCAACTACATATGGCGAGCAGGTTTCTTCTGATCAACAAATTTGGCTAAACATATGGCTACAAATTTGGTAAACATTCTTTTTAAACTTACTTTAAATTGGCACTGAATACTTTCCTCTATAATTCAACTTTTATGTAGTTATTTTTTGTTATTTTGGTGGTTTAAAGGCATTAACTTTAATACAATTGTCGTGATCACTTTTTCAACATTTTTCGATATATTTGTGTGCTTGTGAATACCACTGGAGTAATGTACTTAGAGTTCTGAATAAAAAGTAAGAAGCTGGAGTAATACCTTCATATTTAGCGGGCATAACTGCACCCTCCAAAATAACGGCATGTCAAGTTTCTGATGATGCTTGGAGTG
This sequence comes from Glebionis coronaria, assembly GCA_025667525.1. Taxonomy (NCBI): domain Eukaryota; kingdom Viridiplantae; phylum Streptophyta; class Magnoliopsida; order Asterales; family Asteraceae; genus Glebionis; species Glebionis coronaria. The sequence goes on from JANFOE010001100.1 coordinate 307,117, forward strand.
ACGACAGAAGTTGTAAGGTATTGTGACATATTCATACATTTATATTTGTTTATAATCTAACACAGTTACACTAAAACTAAAAGTCTCCAAAAGAAAAGGCTAATTTTGCAATAATCGTTTCCCGTTTTGACTTCTTTTTTTAGCACTTCTAAGAGTGAGGAGGTTCTTCTGTACCTGTCTGACGTCTAATGTTGTGGGACTGAGTAACCTTCGGTTGAATTTATTTACATATATTATACAGATGGGAATAAGCACTATGAAATCATCAGTCACGGGTCTTGGAGGGTGTCCATATGCTAATGGAACTTCAACAAATGTTGCTACTAAGGATGTCGTTTAAAAGCTGAAAAGGACTTGGCATCAAAACCAATGTCCATCTTGAAAAGTTCCTAGAAGCAGGTGAGTTCATTTGTAAGCATTTAGGCAGTCCATCAGGATCAAAGTTGTTGTCACTTTTAGCCGAGTTCCACTCCACGAGATCAAGCCTATTAGATATAAGAATTGAAGATCGAGATAACAACATTTTAATGATTGAATTTTCTCTACTTTACATAAAATTTACTAATATATTCCCATACTTGCAAAAATGGTGAAAATATAGTCTGAATTTATATTTACGTGGGACAAGCAACATGTCACACTGGCCATGTACCATATCTAAATCTAATTCATATATATATATATATATATAGTGTAGTTTTTGGTGAATGTTTAGTATTAGTATGTAATTGAATTTTGCTAATAAATGCATTTAACGTCCAAGATAAAAATTTATGTATTAAATTTAGTCATGCTTCTGTTGGTTTCGTTCATGTTTAAATGGAAGATTATTGAACTCATGCTTTTTAGGACAAAGAGTTCAACACCAAATGGAAGGAGCCAGATATACGAAGCTAGAATTGAAGTAACCTGGAGGTCCCACTGTCCCCAAACACAGCTAAGTGAAAATGCATCACCAAATTCTATGATTGGAGCTACTTATGCACTTTTTGGCCTTGCAACTACAAGTGCATATGAAGTTGAAAATGCTAACAAGACTCGTGTACATTCTCAAATTAGATAGAGATCATGAATAGAAATTTGTTGGTTGCATTCCCTTTAGGATTATCAAAGGAACTTTCTTTGAAATCAATTGATTATAATATGGTACCCGTGTAACGCGGCGACAGGTACTCGGTGACTATCGACAAATATTATTACTTTTACCCGTTAAATTTATATTAAAAGATTGAAATAGTAAAAAAATAAATCAAAATAAAATAAACTCTTAAAAAATAAAATAAAAATAAAAATCAAATAAAATATATTAAAATGAATATTGAATTAAATAACTAAAAATTTTAGAAAATACGATGAAGTTAGATTATGAAAAAAATAATTAAATAAAAAATATTTCAATTTTAAAAATAAATATATTTTTAATAGTTTGTTTCAAAAAGCTATTAAAAAAAGATGGATTGTCAATTACAAAATTAATGCTTTTATAAATATCAATTTTAGATATCTTAATTTTCAAACTTTCTAAAAATAGAAGTGTCTCAAATGCTTTATTTTCTAACTAGCATGGTACCCACGCTATGCGGCGGCGACTACTCAGTGACGATTTTTAAGGTGGAAAATGTTACTACTAAATTTGTATTCGAAGATTGAAGTTGTAAAAAATTAAATCAAAATAAAATAAACATTAGAAAATGAGAAAAACTAAAAATTAAATAAAATATATCAAAATCGATATTGAATCAAAGAGCATAAATTTTTAGAATATATACTGAAATTAGATTATAAAAATAATAATTAGATAAAAACATATTTTAATTTTAAGGTAAAGGTAACTATTTAAAATGTTGTTACAAAAAGGTTGTTATAAACTTTTGCTACAAAAGGTTATTACAAAAAGTGATAAATGATGAATATAAAATGAATGTTTCCATAAAAGCTAATTTTAAATGTCTCAATTTTCAGACTTTCTAAAAAAAGCCCTAAATGCTTTATGATATAGTAAGAAAAATAAGATAGAATAGTATAAGATAAGATAAAAAAAGGATACGATAAAATAAAATAACTTTGTACATGATATGTTTACGTGATTTACGAGTGACGTCTTATGCAAAAGGTAAGCAAATATGAGATTGTGATTTGAAAACTAAAACAAAATTTCGCATTTTAAAAATGAAAAGAAAGTAGTTCGTACAAAACCACAAAAGATTAAATACGCAAAAAATCTAGACCTTTTTTAAACAATATATCAACGATTTTGATAATTTAAAAATTCGAACTGTTATGTTTTTAACTTTTTAGTTCATAATAATTAGTGTTGAAAATATCCGTCATGATGACCGATATATCGGTGATATATAGCTTGCGGCGGTCCGCCGTTAGGATATGAAGCATATCAGCCGACTTTGACGTTTTGGTCAAAATCGGTCGAAAGAGGTCAAATATAGGTTAAAATTGATTGACTTTTGGTATATTAATTTAGTTTAAATGTATTTTAATTTGAGAAATAACGGTTCTTTTGTGGTGATGCAAATATTATAGAAAAGAAGTTGAAATGAAAATGGTAGAAACTAGGATAAATATTTTGTAAATATAATTTTCGGTAATGGGCTCAATTTTTTTATATGGGCGTGACTTATGTGAAGTGAGCTTCAATAAAACTAAGTTAAACATAATAAAACAGACATATAATGTAAACTTTGAAACATATACACAAAAAATACAATTAAAAGTAATAACAACACTAATAAGACTATTAGAAATATACAAATTTCGTAGATTTCTATAAGATAAATATATAAAATAATAAACATATCGATAAAAATATATAAATATATATATATAATAATAATAATATATAAAACATTGATGAACCTATATAATTTAGGGTACCCATTGTTCAACCGACATATCGCTTCCATGAACGATATATCGCTTGGCGGTGATCGACGGCCAAAATACTGCCGACCGATATTTAATTTGATAATAAATACATGCTTACAAAATTTAGAGAAAACCCTGTACGTGTAGGAATTTTAATATTTTTTTCTACACTGCTTTGTATTTAACCATATTATCATTAATTTTAAGTAAAATTAGCCTTTGAGACTTATGATAAGTTAGTTCATCAAAAGTAATAAAATATAAGAATTAAATTCGTAAACATAAGAGTATGTAATTAGCTTTTACAGTTTTTTCTCAATTATGTAAACAAACACGAATAAGTAAAACATGATTGACCAATTATCAAATTCATATAATATATTTTTGATAACATTATAAAGAAAGTAAAACATGTAAACGATAATCACAAGTCATACCCGTTCATCAGACGGGTTTTGCCACTAGTATATATATATATATATATATATATATATATATATATATATATATATATATATATATATATATATATATATATATATATATCTTTACATTATATATAAGAGGAGGGATTTGCCACGTCATCTATCAGAACACTAATCCTACGTGTCAACGGGCTTGGGCTTAAATCTCGGCTTAAACTTTTTCCCCAACTCATACTCCATAAACTCGTCCCAGGAAATTTAAGAATGATCTTCATCACCATGGGTGATGCACAATACTAACCCTAACCCGCTATCACCATCATCATCAGAACTGATAATCACATCTATCGAACATTACTATTATCCAAAATCAAAAACCCTAATTATCTCAATTAAGGAGATTATTTTTTCCACCAATTCAAGTTCAACAAGTTTAGCCACTTAAGTTATGCTTCAATCATGTATGTTCTTCGTCCGTGGTTTCGTTATGAAGAATTCTGATTAAAAATTACATCACGATAAGGATACATAGGGTTTTAAATAAGATAATGATTACGAGTAATTATTTATTTAGGGCTTTTGATATTTTAATTAGGTGTTTTCAATTAGTAATGATTTTATTATGTCATTGTTAAATTAGGTGTTTTCTTTGACGATTTGATACGTGGTGCGGTAAATTATCTGCTATGGTATGGATCCCAAGACTCAGATCGACCTCAACATCAGGTTTGTGAATGCTGCTCTTACATATTTTTTGGATGATTTTAGAATTTTTAGTTTGTGTTTTTATGTGGAATGATGTATGATTCGAGTGCCTAATTATTATATTCGAGTGCCTAATTATTAGTTTTATTAGGACCTATCAAGAACCGAAAAAGAAGAAGGTGGTTGAACGTGTTCAGGTATGGTTGATGAATGTGCCTTAAATTTCACAGTTGTGTAGTATCATGTTGTGTGCGTTCAATGTTTTTCTGCTATAGTGTTCTTTTATTTTTATTACCTCAATTACAGACGGGAGTTGTTTTAAATCTGTCTGCTCCTACTTTATCTAATCTAGGCTTGACATCTTTTTAGGCTTGACATCGTTTTATTTTGCTACACATAATGATAATGTTTATGGTTGGCTTTGGTGTTTGCTGGTGCTAAATGATCTGGAAATATGGATAAGACTGTAATAGAAAAATCTATACAATACAAGAAAGATTACTCTAAGGATAAGGTGAATACATGTCAAAATGGTTATTTTTTATGGGTTGCCTTTAATATTTGGGTTCAGGTGTTGTATTTTAGATGCTTGCCAGATTGAGTTATATAAAGGTACATTTGGATACTGGCCTGATTTGTGACAGCAGGTTAACCAACTATGATGGGTCAAACGCTAAAACATTTTTTAACAAATTTTTTGAATTATATAGATACATTATTTTTACCTAAATTTGTTAATTGATATTTATGAATATATGATACAAGGTTTTCGATTTTGGATTCTCTTGCAGCTCGTGGCCTTGAAAGTGTAACAAATTGGCCAATACGAAAAACATATCCGTGAACTATTACGTACCAGATGAACGAAGATGAGTATCATAGTGCAAAGGTTTAATCGAAGGTAAACTGTATTCAATTATTGGTTGGTATTGTTGACTTTTTACTATGCCGTTTAGGTTTTATTTTATCATTGATGGTCAATTTGATTTTGAAAGATTTATCTGAGTAAGCTGCTCACACCTACTTTTCGATCCTGGACATGTCTCATCTTATAGTGTGATGTTTGTTTGTGCAGTCGGTTTGGCGAAACTCATGGAACTGACTGGGGAGAACAATGAACAAAAGTTACTAAGAATTCTTGAAAGATTTTTGTTTTAATAGGTGATGGCATTTTGGATCTTTATTTTCTGGTTGCATTCTTTATAACATGATTTGATATGCTCATAATACAGATGTTTCTCTAAGGGCCAAAATGTGTCTAATTCATAACTCAACCATTCGTGCTCTTGTCATTCTCTTCCAATAATTATTGCAAAAGGTAAACTCAAAATATAATTATTCACCTATAAGTTCAGGTCAGAAATTACTTTGCGTTATGATAAATAAGAAGCTGACATAAGATACAAAACAGCTGAAGGATAATGCTTCAATGATATAAATATACTTTCTTTGCATTGGGATTAATTTGATATGCCAGCTTAACTTTTTACTTTTTATCATTTTGCTCTTTTTAAGGTCTATGAGCTTCAAAACAGAATCGATTTTGGCATTGTAAATTTTGAAAGCAACAAGTCAAAGATAAAAAAATAGGCAACATATATGTGACAGTTAAAAAACATTATTATGACAGAAATGACTACTTACGCAAAAACAACAACTCAATTTGAATCACGTCACGAAAACAACTCAATTTTTATGTTTTAAACACTATCCATAAGATATTAATATAACGTGAATTACAACTTATGCAAACTAACTGACAAAGGTGTTGTTCTTCCCCTCAGAACTATCAATGCATTATGGAGAACATAGGTCAGACCAGAATGTAAAAAGAGATTGGCGAGTCTAAGCTCGAAATGACGCCAAAGTGTCTTCAGTGTGGAAATGAAAAAAGAGATGACTCCTTGAGTTTCCGGCAGAGCTTCAGGATTATTGTGAGAAGACTTACAGTAAGAGGCCAATAAATACTATCCATTCCTGCTCGCTCTTTGTTTTTTATTTTTCGTGTGTCACCTTATCCTTTGATGTTGTGAATGCATTGCAGTACCATCCATAGTAGATGACACTAAAGGGGATGCCTTCAACTTGGGCCAGAATTCTGATAATTACCATCATGCTTCATACAAGCGGAACCTACTATCAATATGGACACCATCACGTGCCGATACGGTTAAAAAATACATATTTAAGGTACTTTTAAACGGGTTCTATTTAGTTTGTAAAGGTGAGCAAATGTGTTTCTGTAACAGCCGGATCAGTAGGCGGTTTAATTGAATTACTGTAATGACTTTACCCTTGTGTTTTTTTCAACTTGAAGGTGTGGTTAATCAAATTGTGTGTAATCACTTGATGTCTACAAAATAAGGATGATAATGTTGGTGACGATTACACTGTAAGTATCTACTAATAGTTTCCCTTTAGGCTAGAATGTTCACATTGAGTATCCGATAATAGTTTTTCATAAATTTTTGCAATTATTCAGACAACTAGACATGCATTTAACTGATAATGTATTGTTATTTGACCTAATTAAGGGGATTTCTTTATACATAGTGCAAATATAACTCGGATTTTAATTTTTTAACCATTGATCATCTGTGTAACAACATGTATAGATCCATAAACAGTGGCGGAGCCAGGAAATGTAAGCATGGGAAGGACATCAAGCGAAATTATAGGTAACGGGCGGTGTTACTTCTAACGTAATTTAAAACAAACCACGTCGGGTATAGTATAAAGGAAACAAAAGTGGTCTAATACGATGCAATTAACAGGAATTAGTTATATGTAATTAATCATTTATAATATGAATTAGGATTTTCATAAGCTTAGCTTCAATGTTTCACGAGTTCAAAGAAGTTAATTTCTGTCATAATATGCGGCTCTATAATCTATAGCCATAACACCACTAAAAGACACAAAAACTAGCCTATATGACAATCCTCATTCTATAATAGACCTTACAAACCCTCGGCCCATCAGACGTCATCTCCTGCAAATAGGAGTTACAAACAAACATTATAACAGAACTATTTGGCGCGACTTATCAATAATATTAAAAATATGTGCATTTTGTGGTCAGTAGTTGCTATAGCCCAGATAACTTTGGGGAAAGAATAGCAGGTTTAGTTTACTGATATGGTTTTTTGCCTTTCCGGTTGGCCTTTTTAACAGTTTCATGTACACCAGCTTCCTATCATACCGAGATTCTGCATATTATTTTTTTATGAAAATGAAGAGGAGATGCAAGATGTGTTTTGTTACTTGCTATTGTTTTGTTACTGTTCAACAAATCTTTATGCCATACTCCATATACCAGTTTTACATTCGTCGTTGCACACTCTCTTAGTCTATCTAATGTTTATGATTTACGAAAGGGTAGGCACATATTTTGTAGGTCAGGGTACCAAACATGGTATGTTGATGCGTGTAAATTAATACTACATAGTGTATAGCATGTAAATTAATAAGAGTTTTTAGTTGCAGGTGAAGAAGCTTATTGAGATGGATTTCCTGAAGTGTTGGGTAAAAAGACATTGGAAGCTATAGGCGGTTATGAAAAAGTGGCTCCAAAAAGGTTGTGACAACAAAGAAATCTTGATTATGGTAATGAACAAGTGGCTCTAGGACTGGTGATTTTTGGTACTGAAATATTGATTAAGGTGACGAAAAAGTGGCTCTAGGGCTGTTGATATTTGGTGCTTTGCCTTTATTCGTTACCACTAGACGAGGCTCCAAAAGGCAGTTGAGAAGATAGACGGTGAGAACTGAATTTTTTATTTCTTTTTAATTGTATGATTTATGGTTCAAAGGGATAACATTTATTTTGTATGTCCCTTGAAGCTGCACGTTGTACATAAGTGAGGAATAAACTCCATGAGCACATTCCTGAACTTCTGGTCCACAAGAAAGAGCTTGACATTGCGTGATTCCTATGGATATAAATCAGTGACATAGGTATTTTGGTATTCATATACAAAATTATACTTGTCCATCAAGAGAATAGCATACCGTATGATGATGAAGTAACATTGGTGGAGGCTCATAATGGGTCTGAGTCCTCTGATAGGCCACTTCGTTTGTGAAACTATTGACACAATTTGATGTAAATCATGGTGGAGGGTTCTCTATTCCTGGTACTGTGCAGAGACCATTTTTCCTTTATTGTATTATTCAGCGGATCCCCTGCTCAAACTTTGATAGCTAAGGACTTTCATGACAAGATTTGGAAGTGTAGGCATATCTATGTGGGGCACCAAAAAACATCTTCTAACACTCGATGGAATTTCATGAACCAAAAGAAGTTGGTTGTTGGAGATTCCATTTTGTTTATGCAAAGCAGAAAATGGTGATCTGTGTATTGGGTTTAGACTGTATTGGGTTTAGACGTGATAAGGGGGAGAGGAGGTATTGGTACCCATGGCGTCTCTACATATGGAAACTTGCCTTCTTTATATGGACTGGTTTCATCCTTCTAGAGGGAAAGTGAGAACTAACAGAATATTAATCTAAGTGAAAAGAGAAAGGTGAGGCCTGAAGCTGTTTTTGAAGCTACATGTCTTTCCGCTAATGGGTAACCATTTGAGGTTACTTATTATCCTTGTGTAAGCCCTCTAGACTTCGTGTGAATGTTTCATCTTTAAGGGTTGCACTGTGAATTCGATTGTGTTCTGGAATGACCTTAAAATGGCTTTTGAAACAAAGGATTCGTCACGTATAAGTTGGTTCATGGGAACTGTATCTTCTGTTCAAGATCTTGACCCGTTGCTTTGGCCTAATTCTTCATGGCGTCTCTTACAGCTAATTTAACTTCTCAAGTATTCACTCTGTAAGACATCACTTTGCTACTATGTTCTACTACATATTTCATTTTGTTGGTACCATGGTAATGATGTGTTTAATATGATTTTTTATGCATGTTGTTATTCTTTCCCTCTATTCTCTGCCTTCGAGTCTTAGATCCAGTATCTCACTTGATTTTGTTAGGATCTTGACCCATTGTTTTCTTCATGATGGACCTGGAGGACTGTCAGTAGTCTAATAGTTGTAATACACCTTACTGATGTTGTTTACATGTAATTTTCCATCACAGCTATTAAATGTTTTATCCAAAATCCACAGAATTCTATCATGTAAATTGTTGAAGAATAAAGCTATAAGCACAAAAATAGCCATTACAAAACAGCCAAAAACTGTTTCAGCTTATATAATATTAAACACTTCATTACTTGGTTGTTGTTATGAAATATTGGTTGTATGTCAATTTCTTGGTTTGCGTAATCAATAATACGAGGTTGATTTAAGGAAAATAGATAATCAGCTATCATTTTTGTGTTCCGGTATTGTTTTGATGTTCCAGTATTAGACACACTAATAACCATATTTCTATAAGAAGCTTTTTATGGTCAAGCTAAAAAGGCTAAGCAAAATAACTCTCTTTATACTTGAGCCTGCAATAATACAATGGGTCTTCATTTTAGAACATGCTTATCATAAAATACCAAGATTTGGGATTGGATCCGTCATTAGCCATTATTAGCGCAAATCTGTACAAAATAAGAAATTCGGATGCGTGCATATTGAAAGATTTGGTATTCCACTTTTGCTGCAGCTTTGCTCATGACTTGTGTTAGGTTTTGTTTATTAATCATGGTTTTTGTATTTGGTTAAATTACATGTATGCTTGTGGTATGTCACAGAATCTTCCAGCTTTAAGTCCAACTTAAGATACGTTTCATGGATGTATCTTTCACCAAACACGATGAGATATCTCCACTCTTGGTCTGATCAGAAACTCCCCTAACTTAACCTTCTATAGAGTGGTTTAGGAACTTTTTCTTAATATTTATAAAAAATATTGGGTCAATTCTAATGTTATTTATAAACGATGGTTATAAATCATGAGTTCAAGAATCAAGATTATTTCTAAGAATGTCTTTGTTCATGTCAAGCTGGCATTCTTTTGCACACTTGAGCACAAGAGTATTTCCCGAAAAACAAGGACGGCATGTCCATATCACTTTTGATTACTACTCCGACCTCCGTGTGTTGGTTGTTAAAATATCATTATTTCTACTTAGTTCTTTGTATTCTAAGTTCTCATGAATCACAAATTCATAATCGTACATTTTTTCGAGCTATCCAATTTAAGTTTTGCTTTTCTCCGTTTCATGCCATTTTCCTTAGATATGTTTTTAAAAATTTAAAATTTGTTTATATTTTACCGTCATTCCACACCACTTATGTTGCTTTTAGGTTATTTTCATTCTATGTTCCGATTTATTACAAGTAGAGGTGGCAAAGCGGATGGGTTGGACGGGTACAAACACCAAGTAAAACGGGTGCAGACCAAACGTGCGCGGGTTAAAACAGGTCATCTAAAAAAATACCTCGATAACAAAAAAACAGCTCTAAGAAACATTACAAAAATATATATTGCATGCTATAATTATAAATTTTAAAACTTGACAATAAACTATTTAAACGGTTAAATAAATAAAAATAAAATTCAATTTAAGTAATACCTTAAATTAAATTTTTAAATAAAGTTTGAAAAAGAAGTTGTAAATAATAAATTATAGTTTTCATATAAAATATACCTACGACTTGTATAGTTTAATACAATAAGTAAATAATAAAATAATACCTTGAAAGTTAAAAATTGTAGTAAAGAAGACACAAAAAAGTTTGGCAAAAATCGAAAAGTGGAAAACTGACGTAGACATGGAAAAAAAGAATTAAAATGAGACAACCAATCAGTTGGTTACCAAGGTTTCTACTAAATGGTTTTTTCGGTGAGGTTTCTTGGAGGTCTTGAGTTCAAGACTTGACAAGGACTCTCAAGCGAAACAGATAAGGAGTTTAACATAACTAGGCGAGGGTTTGAAGAAAATATTCTATCGCTTGGATGTCATTGAATGAATCGACCTACTAACCACTAACATTTTACGTTCTAAAAAAAGGAGACAAAATACAGTGCGGGCAAAATCCGCTCATTCATTTACTTATTTTGCCCATTTAGCCCTTTCTAAATCTATTTCTGCCCAATCCGCCCACAAAGAAATAAAAGTGGGGCAAAATGCGCCCATAACCTTTAAAAATCTGTCAAAAAACATCCAAAAGTTAAATAGGCAAGATCTGTCACCTCTAATTACAAATTTTGCTATGTATTTCATAAATAACGACACCCTTTTTGCATGTTTTGTCATTCAAATAATGACCAAGTGTTTATGTATTTTTTGGGTTACATGCTTATTTGTCTTGAACACGCTAATTGTGATTGTCTAGAAAATGTGAAAATGATATGTATAAAATAATGATTTGTATAAGTTTTATGTTAACCATGGTTTTTGACGTTACGTCGAATAATACTAGGAGGGTTTTGAAACCATCACAACACAAACTCAAACTGAAAAGAGGCCCGTTTTTTTAAGATTTAACATGGCTACTTCATATTTATTTTCCAGTCAATTAGAACTGAACTGAAATCCAATTCACTCGAGTTATGGTCGATGAAATCGTCGACCCTTTACTCACTCCATATATAAATTTGATGTCATCGAAGTACCACTTATTTCAAAAGAATTAAAATATCATTTCATCCTTAAATCCTACATTAAAGAATTTCTTTTTTGGCACTCTAATAATATTGATTTTAGTTTTGGCATGGTACAATATGAAATTTCAATATTTTGTCTTTTGTTAAACTGTTATCCAAAAAATTTTGTGAAATATTTTTGACACCAATATTTAGCTAAAAAAATATAAACGATAGCTACAAGTTATGTCCACCCGATGGGCACGTTTACTAATTCAATATGCAGGTAGGTAATTCATATTCTTTTCAACATTATCATTATGTCATAAAAAAATTGTTAATATTGACTTATGGATTTTTGGTACGACTTATCAAATACCAATTTTTTTAACACACATATTTAGCTATACAAATAAATGTTAGCGATATTTATAAGTCATACCCGCCCATCGGGCGGGTTTTGCTACTAGTATATATATATATATATATATATATATATATATATATATATATATATATATATATATATATATATATATATATATATATATCTATATATATATATATATATATATATATATATATATATATATATATATATATATATATATATATATATATATATATATATATATATATATATATCAAATCAAATCAAATCAAATCAAATCAAATCAAAAACCCTTATATAGGAAGGATGGTGAAACAATTCCTTAAATACAAAATTATATAGAAATGACACATGTAATTCATTAAAAGGTTTCCATAAAATACTTCAAAAATAAAATAGGAATTACAAATGATGCTTTAAATACAAAATTCTATAATATATATATATATATATATATATATATATATATATATATATATATATATATATATATATATATATATATATATATATATATATATATATATATATATATATATATATATATATATATATATATATATATATATATATATATATATATATATATATATATATATATATATATATATATATATATATATATATATATATATAGAATTAGGATCAAATGAGAACTTTTTATAGTTAAAAAAATAAGAACTTATATTAGCCAATAAAGATATGACATGTGTCAAGTTATTACTTAAGTAAAATACTAAAATTAAAACCTCTAATAAATACAAGAGGGTATTGACATTCTCCTAGAATTATGTCATTCACACATAAATCAAAAACAAAACCGTCCCTCTCATCTTCCTAATAAAAACACAGATCTTACCACTTGTAAAGGAAATTCACTTTCAAAAACTATGAATTATTTTATTCATATGATGGGGGATTTATCTCGATTATGGTATTTTATTCGTAATAAGAGAACATGGGAGTCAATCGCTCGATCGCTTTTTTTAAATGATTATATCTTTCTTTATACCACTGCTAGTTGCCTGCCACCTTTTTTTTGCTATGTCACCGGATGTAGTCTCTCTTATTCGACGGTCACCACTGCCATAAAATATGTTTGTAGATGTGATTGTGTGACACTAGGCTAGTTTAAAATAGCAAAAATAGTTTTTTTTAACTATCGACTCATGCTAGGAGGCTAGCTTCTAGAAATTAGAAAAATCACAAATTTGAGATATAATGCAACACGTGTTGTTTATTAAGCTAAGTTTTGAAGTCCAATGAATATGTTTGATATCTAGCTGTATTGTAGATGACGAATTGGTTATTTTCGAGCAATATGTGATGTATTACTTATTTTTAATTTAATGTATCATGACGCATCAATTATTTTCAAAACAATGTGTCATGACACATCGTTTAAATGCGAAACAATATGCCATGGTGTATCAGTTATTTTTGAGAAAATGTGTCACGACGCATCAGTTATTTTCGAAACAATGTATCACGACGTATCAATTAAATGCGAAACAATATCCCACGATGTATCAGTTATTTTCGAGATAATGTGTCACGACGCATCAGTTATTTTCGAAACAATGTGTCACGACGTATCAGTAAATAATTCATAAAGAAATAAGTACTGGGAATTAATGGCCAAATGTTAGCAAAAAAATTACTACAGTTGGATGACCAATTTTTAATTTAGTTGTCCAAAAAAACCCTTAACATTATGTACATCTAGTATAGTGTCATTTATTAATTACATAAATCTCATTAAAAGCTAATTATTAAATCTATGGTTACTATTAGTTCTTATTTTTAAGACTTTAAGTTTTCTCTTACATTAACCCTCCTCTATATATATATATATATATATATATATATATATATATATATATATATATATATATATATATATATATATATATATATATATATATATATATATATATATATAGGAATTACAAATGATGCATTAAATACAAAATTATATAAAAATATATATGGAATGATGGTGAAACAATGCCTTAAATACAAAATTATATAAAAATGATTCCATAAAATGCTTAAAAAATAAAATAGGAATTACAAATTATGTTTTAAATACAAAATTCTATAAAAAAATATATATAGGAAAATTACAAATGATGCCTTAAATACAAAATTCTATAAAAGTATATATAGAATGATGGTGAAACAATGCCTTAAATACAAAATTTTATAAAAATGATTCCATAAAATGCTTCAAAAATAAAATAGGAATTACAAATGATGCCTTAAATATAAAATTCTATATAAATATATATAGGAATTACAAATGATGCCTTAAATACAAAATTCTTTAAAAATATATAAAGAATGATGGTGAAACAATGCCTTAAATACAAAATTCTATAAATGATTCCATAAAATGATTCAAAAATAAAATAGGAATTACAAATGATGCCTTAAATACAAAATTCTATAAAAATATATATAGGAATTAAAAATGATGCCTTAAATACAAAATTCTATAAAAATATATAAGGAAGGATGGTGAAACAATGCCTTAAATACAAAATTCTATAAAAATAATTCCATAAAATACTTCAAAAATAAAATAGGAATTACAAATGATGCCTAAAATTCAAAATTATATAAAAATATATATAGGAATTACAAATGATGCCTTAAATACAAAATTATATAAAAATATATAAGGACAGATGGTGAAATAATGCCTTAAATACAAAATTTTATATAAATAATTCCATAAAATGCTTCAAAATTAAAATAGGAATTACAAATGATGACTTAAATACAAAATTCTATAAAAATATATATAGGAATTATAAATGATGTCTTAAATACAAATTTTATAAATATGGAAGGATGGTGAAACAATGCCTAAAATACAAAATTCTATAAAATAATTCCATAAAATGCTTCAAAAATAAAATAGGAATTACAATGATGCCCTAAATACAAAATTCTATAAAAATATATATAGGAATTACAAATGATGCCTTAAATACAAAATTGTATAAAAATATATACGAAAGGATGGTGAAATAATGCCTTAAATAAATTTTTTTATAAAAATGATTCCGTAAAATGCTTCAAAAATAAAATAGGAATTACAAATGATGCCTTAAATACAAAATTCTATAAAAATATATATAAGAATTACAAATGATGTCTTAAAAACAAAATTCTATAAACATATATAAGGAAGGATGGTGAAACAATGTCTTAAATACAAAATTCTATAAAAATGATTCCATAAAATGCTTAAAAAATAAAATAGGAATTACAAATGATGCCTTAAATACAAAATTCTATAAAAATATATATAGGAATTACGAATGATGCCATAAATACAAAATTCTATAAAAATATATAAGGAAGGATGGTGAAACAATGCCTTAAATACAAATTTATATAAAAATGCACAACAATAATATTAATTTCAAAAAAAATTAATGTAAAAACGTATTCATAACATTAACATATACAAAGTTTATTACCTCATAAAATTCAAAAATACATAAAATAATTATACAATAATATTAAAATTCTAAAAAAAATAAATGTTACAAACTTATTCATACCATTAACGTATGCAAATTCAATTAACTCATAATATTCTTAAATAAATAAAATATCTTAAACTACGTTATTTTTGTGTATTCTATGCTACATTATTAAAATATCAATGCCATAACTAACACTGCATATACTAAACTTCTAATACAAACACGCATAAATTCAATTTTCATTTAAAAAATATATACATAAAAATATATGAGTTACAAATGATGCCTTAAATACAAAATTCTATAAAAATATATAAGGAATGATGGTGAAACAATGCCTTAAATACAAAATTCTATAAAAATGATTCCATAAAATGCTTCAAAAATAAAATAAGAATTACAAATGATGCTTTAAGTACAAAATTCTATAAAAATATATATAGGAATTACAAATGATGTCTTAAATACAAAATTCTATAAAAATATATAAGGAAGGATGGTGAAACAATGCCTTAAATACAAAATTCTATAAAAATGATTCCATAAAATGCTTCAAAAATAAAATAGGAATTACAAATGATGCCCTAAATACAAAATTCTATAAAAATATATATAGGAATTACAAATGATGCCTTAAATACAAAATTCTATAAAAATATATAAGGAAGGATGGTGAAATAATGCCTTAAATACAAAATTCTATAAAAATGATTCCATAAAATGCTTCAAATACAAACACACAAATTCAATTTTCATTAAAAATATATATACTTAAAGCTAGCCCGTCCACCGGACGGGTCTAAAGGCTAGTATATATATATATATATATATATATATATATATATATATATATATATATATATATATATATATATATATATATATATATATATATATATATATATATATATATATATATATATATATATATATATATATATATATATATATATATATATATATATATATATATATATATATATATATATATATATATATATATATATATATATATATATATATATATATATATATATATATATATATATATATGTATATATCTATATATATATATATATATATATATATATATATATATATATATATATATATATATATATATATATATATATATATATATATATATATATATATATATATATATATATATATATATATATATATATATATATATATATATATATATATATATATATATATATACTAGCGGCAAAACCCGTCCGATGGACGGGTATGACTTCTAATTGTCATTTTGACTATTTTTATTTTGTAAATATTTGTTTGTCGTGTTTGACTGACGGGTATGACTTCTGATTGATGGACGGACGTCACACATATACTCCAACTTTTGATTTCCAAGAAATGCATTCATAAGAGCTAATTATTAGTCCCGTCTCTCATTATTATAATTAACCAAAAAACACGCAGTTTAATAAAAATATTATTTTTTCAGTTTTTTTTTTTTACTTTTGACACAATGAAAAAATTACCTAAGACCAATTAATTTTACAACTTCTCTATAGTATGTAATAATAAATTTAAGTAAGAATGATATGGTAAATTTAATATAAATTATTTTATCAATTTTTGACGATAATAATTTTAGAATAATTTAAAATCAAAATGTGATTATAATTTTGAGACAAAAAATAGTCCTTTTCTACAATTTTTTTTCTTTCAAATCTCACACATCTTATACCACTTCACAAAAAAATCCTCCTCCTTTCTCTTATTTGTTGGTGCCGTAAGATACACCACACTAAAAGTAATTCATTTTATTTTTTCGAGCAATAAGATTTACAAAGGTACGGGTTTAAGGGTTTTGGTGCAAAACTTGTTGCGGGTTTTCATTAAAGTGCGTCATCTTCATAACTTTTCAAGAGATTTATAATGGCTCATCAAGTGCAAGTATTCCACAGTTAAGACAAAAGGTTTCTTCTAATGCCAATCGTATGATAAGTGAACCAAGCACCTGATAGCTCATCCCATATGAAAATCCAACATTTTAGTTCACAATTTAAATGTTTACATAAAAAAATGATCAATTTTGACATTTTTGTTCACAATTTCCATTGTGTAAAAGGTATAAGAATATAGTTTTATGTAGGGGTGAGCACGGTACCGGTACCGTATCGATCTCGTATCGAATTAGAGGTATCGAATTTTTTT
>JANFOE010001101.1:0-46027 GCA_025667525.1 Glebionis coronaria
AATGCAAACTCCAAGCCCTGAAAAGTTCTATCCGAGAATGGAGACGTAAGGTGGTTCTTAACGAAAACAATAAGCTTAGTCTTATTAAGGCCAATTTGGAGCTCCTGGACATGAAAGCCGAAAGCTCTAGCCTTGACAACCATGAGATTCAAAACCGTATCTCTTTAAAAAAACAGATTGAGGGCATAAATCACTTGAAAAGACTTGATCTCATTCAAAAAGCTAAAGTGAAGTAGGCAATTGACGGGGATGAAAACTCTAAATTTTTTCATGGCGTCATAAACAATAAATTCTCCAAATCCAGAATTAATGGTATTTTCATTAAAGGCTTGTGGGTTACAGACCCACCTAGCATAATTGATCATATCTTCAAGTTCTATCAGAATAAATTTGAGAATAATGTCCACAGTCGTCCACTTTTCACAAACAATGGATTCAAGACCTTATCCGAGTTTGACATTTCGCTTCTTGATGCCCCATTTTCTTCTAAAGAGATTAAGGATGCGGTTTGGGGTTGTGGAAGTAGCAAAGCCCCTGGACCTGATGGATTTACTTTCAAATTCATCAAAGACTATTGGGACACCATTGGATATAACTTCATTCAAATGGTAAAGGAATTCGAGAGTGATGGCAATCTTCCGAAAAGTTGCAACTCTTCTTTTATTACTCTTGTTGCTAAAATAAAAGATCCGCATCACATTAACGATTATCGTCCCATTATCCTTATTGGTTGTCAATACAAAATAATTGCAAAATTTCTTGCTAATAGACTTAGGCAAGTTGTTGAATCGGTGGTTAGCGATGTTCAAACTGCATATATAAAGGCAAATAATAGATGGGCCCCTCATGGTAAATGAAATCATATCTTGGGCCTCTAAAAAGACTAAACGACTTTTTATATTAAAAGTTGATTTTGAGAAGGCTTTTGACTCTCTTGATTGGTCTTTTTTGGATAATGTCATGAAACAAATGAGGTTTAGTCCTAAATGGAGGAAATGGATTAATGGATGCCTTGATTCGGGATATGGATCGGTCATGCAAAAGAATTTAAGATTCAAAAGGGTCTTAGACAAGGTGACTCATTATCGCCCTTTTCTTTTCATCTTGGCGGTTGAGGCTCTTCATGTTACAATTCAAGACACCAAGTGTAAAGGCATCTTCGCAGGTGTGAAAGTGGGTAATGACAACATTGATGTTTCTCATTTTCAATTTGCGGATGATGCTCTTATTATGGGAAATTGGTCAATTGTCAACGTGAAAAACCTTTGTCGCATTTTGAGATGTTTTAACTTGGCATCCGGGTTAATGATTAATTTCTATAAGAGCAAACTTTTTGGTGTGGGTGTCTCTAATAGTGACATCAGTAGGTTCGCCTCCTTTCTTTGTTGTCAAGCCTCTAATTTTCCTTGTACTTACCTTGGTCTCCCCATTGGCGCAAATATGGATAAGAGTAGTAATTGGAAACCTATCATTGATAAATTCAACAACCGTCTCTCCTCTTGGAAGTCCAAGTCTCTATCTTACGGAGGTAGACTCACTCTCCTTAAAACGGTGCTTGGTGCTCTAGGCATTTATTACTTCTCTTTATTCAAAGCTCCTAAATGTGTCATTAATCACCTTGAAAAGCTTCGTCGTAACTTCTTTTGGGGTGGCAATATAAATGTTAGAAAACTACCTTGGATCGCTTGGAAAAAAGTTTGCTCTTCAACTTCAAACGGGGAGCTTGGTATTGGGAGTTTATTTGTCTCTAATATTGCTTTGGTTTCCAAATGGTGGTGGCGTTTTTACTCAACTGAAGACGCTCTTTGGAAAAAAGTGATATGTTCGATACATGGTACAAATGACGGGTTAGATGTAGTTATTGGTCATCCCAATTCTGCTTAATCTAGTTCATGGAAAACAATAGCTGGACTAAGGCGAGACCTCATTAAAATCGATATTGATTTAGGCACAGTTTTCACTCGTGAGGTTGGTGATGGTTCATTGTTTAGCTTCTGGGAAGATCATTGGGTAGGCAATAACAATCTTAAAACTTCCTTCCCTAGAGTGTATGCTCTAGAAGTAGACAAAAAGTGTAAAATAAAGGATCGATGTACCGTTTCAAGTGGGCTGTTGAAGTACAACTGGTCTTGGCGGCGTTTGGTTAGAGATGGTCCTGAGGGATCCCAACTGAAGGATATAGTTAGCCTTCTTAGCCAGGTTCGTTTAAAAGACTCAACGGACAAATGGAATTGTTGCCTGGATGACTCAAAAGTCTTCACAGTGGCTGCCATGACACATCTTGTTAAAAATTCCGTTCTCCTTACAGAACCTCAGGAGATTAGATGGAACAAGTGGATCCCAATCAAAATTAATATCCTCACTTGGCGGTTATACAACGATCGACTTGCAACAAGATGGAACTTAGATCTTCGCGGCATCGACCTTGACTCCACTCGATGTCCGGTTTGCGATGATGCAATTGAAACTACATATCATGTCTTCGTCGAATGTGAAACTGCTCGGATGCTTTGGAATTATGTGAAAACATGGTGGGGAATGTTGACTATACCCGTTGATATGCAGGGCCTGATCTCTTGGGCTGACATACTTCCCTCTCCATTACACTCAAAAGTTGTTTTGATGTTGTAGTTCAAACCACTTTCTCGATAATATGGCGCTACAGAAATGGTACTTGTTTCGACCCGAAACCACCAAGGAAAGATACGTTGATAGATGACATTAAAACATTGTCGCACGCTTGGATTACTCATAGAAGTAAGAAATTATGTCCCTCGTGGATTGACTGGATTACTAATCCAATATTGGCTTGTAATGTTATCTTGTAATTTTTTTTCTCTAGCACCTTGCTAGAAGTTGTTTATAAAATATCGTCGTTCCAAAAAAAGGTTCAAACGTTAATAAGTGTGTACATCTACGATGCCCACAGAGGTTCACTTACGCCACGAGATTAGTCGGTTCAAAATATAGGTTCAAAAACCCAGGCATACCAAAAAAAAAAGAAAAACAATTAGTAAACACGACTTTTTTATTCGCTTGATATTGTCTCTTGAAACTGCCGATCTATATCACTAATTTTTAAAATGTAGAAAGTGAAATATGAAAACTCCAATTTGATAGGTTGAATAATTAATTAGTCAAAACTTCTTCTAGAGTTTCAATATTTTCATTTCGAATTTCCGATTACCGAATTATCGGTTTAACTGATTCAACGTTTGTCCACCGACTGTATGACAAATCTAAACGCATTTTAAAGTTTTAAAGCCCGATTTAAATTAAACTGTTTTTTCAACCAAAATCAATTCAACTAATTAAATCGACCGAGTCAAACCGAGTTCTAAAACATTGTGTTTAATCTTCAAATTTTAAATTAAAAAAATCAAGTATTTTATAACTATTCCACCAACAATAAAAAGCATGGTTCTAAATAACCCGTTAATGTCCGTCTTAAAGCGTACTAAAACTAGAGACGTGACGTTCACGCTACGTAATAAGTTAAAACGCGCTATAACATGAGGTGCAATGATTTTTTAAATTCAACCCTGAATATGTATTCTTACATGTAAAGACTGTATCATAACTTTAATTATTATGTAAAATACTTATTGCGAACTAAATATAAAACAAATAAACATTTTTATATGTTGAACGGATATAAAATACGTTTTAAAAACGTTAAAGCTTAATTTTGACCGATAAAACGCATAATTAAAACATGACGTCACACGACTCACGCTATTTATAACCACAACAAGAATAGAATGTCACATTGATCACACAAATACTATTACAACAATCCAACCACCCATATTATATCCAACGGTTCAAAAGAACTCAATCACTCAATAAAGCAAAGCCTCAACCCCTTTGAACACAGCACAATTGTTAGCAGTAAGATATCAAATCATAAAAGTAAACAAAAACAATTTTGTAAAGATGTTTATGTATCAGATCGACTACGACAATCTGCCACCACCATTTCGCTTTTTTCGTTTCAACAAAACGAGTTTAGATTATTTTCATAATATATCCGTGGGAGCCGCCGGCAGTCGCAAACTCAAAGAAGCGAAGAGTTTAATTCTGCGATGACTTAAAACGTCACGACCCAAAGGTTGATTATCATCTTTTAAAATTTTGGATTATCGTTTGATTATTTTGTAATTATTGCCTAAAGTTTGTTTTTTATTATAAGGCTCGCAGCCAGCTTATATAAAGAGGTGAAACTCAATGGGTCATTTCTTCTCGAACAATAATTGTAGCGGTGGGGACAAGCCAAGCTTTGATAGCGGATCTGCTAGTCGAACTGAGGCATCAAGTGGTCGACGTGCACGTGGACGACCATACTAGGTACCCTTCAATTAAATTGTGACATTACTAAATTATAGTTACTGGAAATCATAGTCTAAAACTGTTAATAGAATTTTTTTTCGGGTTTATGTGCTTATACTTTTATTTTGTTATTATTTCTTTTATAACTTTCAAATATTTTTTTGAACAGGCAAAACTTGGAAGAAGCGATAAGTTTGGATTTTCTGAAGAGTTAAGATTTAGTTTTTTCGAAGAGGAGATAGCGAAATGTGTATGACTGTATGTTGAACCATTGTTTTGTTTTTAGAGGGTGTTTGTTTAGACTTGTGAGACATAAGCCCATTTCGTCTTATATTTCATAAGCTCCAAATTTGTGGCTTATTTGAAGACGGCTTCACAAAAGGGGTTTAGATTATCTTCATAATATAGGATCTGGCAATCGCCAAAAGATTGTTTTTAATTTTAGTTGTTATTGTTAAGATTTTGAATGTTGATGTTTATTGTATTTGATAAAACTGTTATATACCTATTGTTTTTAGGCTTTTAAAGTTATTTGAGTCTTGTTTAAAGCTTTTTATGGCTTATTTGAGCTATTTTAGATGTATATTACTGAGTATCTGTTTTTTCCAGATCTTTTTATGTGCTGGTTTGTGCTAATAGGGTTTTTGAGTGTTTTTTTCCAGCTTTTTGGTGCTTCTTTGAGCTATTTATGTTTTTTTTTTGTATTGAAATGAGTGTTTTCCTGCTGAATTGAGTGCTAAAATGGGCGTGTTTGAGTAATGAAATGGGTGGGTTGGGTGCTGAAGTTTGCGCTAAAATGGTGTGTTTTGTGTACAGACTGATAAAAAGGGAAGGATAAACATAGCGATGAAGAAATAAGTCGTTTATTAAGCAAATCAATGAAGCAGATGCTTTCGTTAATAGATATAAGCTTAATCGTTTATAATTTACTCTTATTCTATTAAATTTACACTATGTTATATACACTTTCTTTCTTCTTTTTCTGATGATGTAACCGTTCAAATAGCTCATTAATACTTATACTTATACATGATTTACATGATTTACATGATGATGTACACTTTAAATATATTGACGATGTTGAATGAATCGCGAATTTGTTAAGTGTGAGGGACGGAACCAAGTGAAGCTTGGGGTTGGCTAAGGCCGTCTAGAACATTTACTAGATACTAATGACTTTCCTATAATGTAATGTGTTAAATCCATTTGATAGTTTTCGGCCCACCCAAAGATAAATAAACAACAGTAAAAGTGAAGAGTTACAAATTACAAATAACTTAAGTTTTAATCTTGAATGATTCATACATTCGTTAAGCGTTTGCGCATGTCTGCTCTATTTATATATTGTAGTTGTGTTGCTCTTCGTTATAAGAAGTTAAGTGTGTTCTGGTTTGAATCTTGTGATCTTTTGTACACTGACTGTTACCAGATAGCCCTGAAACCCAGTTAAAAAACTTGGTCTGCATAAAACATTAAATCACTGCTAACGTTTATTAAGGCTTTGTACGTGTGCTTTTGAAAATGTATCACTATAAACCTGTTCATCTCTCTTGCCAACCTAAGGTCTTCAACTACGGCCCTTGAAAATGTATCACTACACCTAGGTAGTGCAGCCATTAATATGAGTTCATACTCTTCTCTTCTTAAGTATTACTACGACTACTTTTCATGTGTGTTACTTACGTCAGTTGCACCATATAAGAAGGCATATCTAAATTATGTGTTGTTCATCGACATAAAACTCTTTTGGGATATGCAGGTACGGTTCCAAAACCAAACCACAAGCTAAAGTAAACCAAAACTCTTGTCTTAAAATGATCGAGTTTGTTCCGTATGTGTAAAGGTGGTTTGGAAAAATATGGAACACTATCAACAAACTCGATCATTTTCGATAGAAAAAGTTTATTTACTCGAAACAACATTAGAGCAAAGGCTTATTGGTCTTTTTTAAAAGTACGTTATAACAACTTAATGGGCTTAGTTTAAAGAAATTTACATAATGGGCTTAGTTTAATGAGGCAATCAGAGTAATAAAAAAACATAATGGGCTTAGCTTAATTGGATCCTAAAAGCCCGGTAGGGTATAAATAGAAAATATACATATAAGAAACACATTTGTATCCAAAACAACTTTAATTTAAAAAAAAAAATCAATTTTGTTAACAATTTATCCTTGATTTATTTTTATAGGACTTAGGGTCCGTTTGGTTTGAAGCCGGATTTTAATTTGAGTGTAGGTTTATAAAATAAGTGGTTTAGGATTGAGTAATATTTGGATTTACGTTAAGAGAGAGAAAAATTATATTAAATTAAAATATTATTTTAATTATAGGATTTTGCTAACGACAGCCCTTAGGGTTGTTGTTAATATCTACATTTCAAAAATTTTGATAAGACACAATACAATGTTATTTAGCGGAAAATGCGGAAAATGTTTCTCACAATGTCTTAATATAAGCAAATTTAATAGAAAGTTAGTTGTTATCGACAACCATTAGGACTGTTGTTAGCATTTTCCTTAATTATATTAATAATGAATTAAAATTTAAAATCCTAAAATTATTGTTGTAAAATTATAAATGAAAATGAGAAAAGTTAAAAATGATGGACCATATGCAACAAGGCCCCACTTCTACAGTAATACACATGGAAAATGATATTTTTTCTCTACAAAAACCTCCTACAAATCCTTCTACACACAAGATCCTGACAAGTGGCGGAATTGAGGGTTTAGATTTGGAGAGATAATAAGTGGAGAAAATGTATATTATATTATTGTGAGTGTAGGAAGATAAGTAGGATGATTTAGTAGCATGATATAGCAATGCTCAATACACATTTAAACGGATGAATTACTTGGATTTTGTAGATAGCAAAAATTTTACTCTCAACCCTAATATCGGGTCCCACGATTATATACCAAACAACACATGTTAACCATCATCCTTACATTTTTGGCATATAACGCCATCCAATCAAGCCCTTAGTCCTTTTTCTTTGTAGTGTTGATTGGTATTTTCTTGGATTTTATACTCACATTCACTCACACATTTAATTTCGACATTTAATACACTAAAATCTAAAGATTTTATATTTTTAAGTTAAAATAATTAGTTTTTTAATTCAGATTTTAGTATTTTTTTTCACCTTGTTTAGGCTGCTAATTGTTGGATTTGAACGATTGATTTGATGTTCTAGGTGATTTTTGGATGTTAGTTAGACGCTTTAGGTTCATTGTTGTGTTATTTGTTCAATTTGGTTTGCGTGTCACTGATTATCACGAGTTTAGGCTACCTGATCTTAACACGCCATCTTTCTCTCTTCTGCGACCTAATGTGATATATTTGTCTTAACAAGACGACCTAGTTCAATTTTTTTAAAAAATATTTTTTCAAATAATTATTTAAATAAAATAAAAACATTATAATAATTTATTTTTTATTTATTATTATTATTTTTTAAATGATTATTGAATAATATTTGCTTATTCAGTTGTCATATAGTTGAAGAGAAACAACAATGGTGGTTATTACCAATCTCCGCTCCTGAATCTTCCCAATCTGTATGTCTCTCAATCATTGAATAACACTCAATTAATGATTCGTTCGTGAGAAATGCCTTTAATTCATTATCAAACTCGTTTGATTGTGAGTTCTTAGGTCGGTCCTTCTCGATCTGAGTCTAAATTGTTTTTTATTTGAATCGATTGATCCATCAGGTTGCTTTGATTCTCTTCTTCTGGTTCTCATTGTTTTTCACTCTTCCCTTGATCTCCCTTCAATCCAAACTTTATGGCGCCTCGAACATACGAAGATCAGACTCATCATGTTTCACAATCCATTTTTGTTACCAATTTTCCTGATTCCGTCACTTCTCGGGATCTGTGGAACAAGTGCAGTATTTACGGATCTGTAGTTGATGTTTTTATTCCTTCAAAGAAATCAAAGGTTGGTAAGCGTTTCGCGTTTGTCCGATTTATCAGGGTTACGAATATGGATCGATTGGTGGATAATCTTCGAACACTTTGGTTTGGGATTCATCACTTATATGCTAACCAGGTCCAGTTTGATCGACCTCAAAAGTCTCATTCCAAACCCTCTTTCGATCAGAAGAGTCATCCAAAATCGGCGCAGAACGCGAATTCCACCAAATCCAATATGCCTACTGGATCTTATCTGAAGGCTGTCACGAATAGTCGTTCGGCTAATAACGAATCATTGATTTCGTCTTCTCCAGCTCTGGTTCTCGATGATTCTTGTTTGATCGAACGAGATTTATCATGTTCTGTCATGGGTAAGGTTTTAAATTTCGCATCTATACCAAATCTGTATACCATTATTAGGGATGAAGGTTTTTCGGATTTCGTAATTACTTATCTTGGAGGATTGTGGGTCTTAATTGAATTTGACAAGAAGGAGGCTAAGGAGAGGTTGAAGTGTCATGCCGGGTTTAAAGCATGGTTTTCAGAAATTAGGGACGCGGATAATGATTTTTTATCTGATGAAAGGATTGTGTGGGTGGATCTTGAGGGCATTCCACTTAAAGCCTGGACTCGTGAAACTTTTAGCCGAATTGGGAATTTATGGGGTTCTACTATTGATTTGGAAGATAATTCGAACAAATCTTTTGGGCGCAAACGTTTATGCATTCTCACCAAAAATCCTGTCTCTATCCTGAAAACCTTTAAAATAATTATCAAAGGTCGAGTGTACTTGATTAGGGCAAAGGAACTCTTTACATGGTCTCCTACGTTTATTCCGTTTAAGGATAGTGAGTACGAATCGGAGGATGAACTTGATCGAAACGTTAATGAGGCTCAACATTCTGTGTTTGTGAATGACATAGATAGTGAGGAAGAGGCAGTCTCTGATACTGTCTTTGGTCCAAATTCACCTGCACCAAATGGTACTAATGACGTGACTGATGTCAAAGGAGATGATGTATCAGAGGATCCGTTTCGGCTGTATGATATTCCGAATGAGAAGAAAGATGTTAATTCCCAACCCTCGAGTCATTCTTTGTCGCATCCTCCTGGGTTTACCCCGGAAGTCAATGCGGATTATGAGGGAACTAAAGCTGGTAAGTCACCGACAGGGGTTACATCCCAAGTTATGAACTCCCAAGATGTTCCCTTAGAGTCTATCAACAATTTGGATGCTCAATCATTTAGTAATCACAATGGTGGATCAATGTTAGATATGATGGAAGGATTAATTCGGGTCGGTCTGGGGTATACTATGGATGGTTGTACTAAAGATTTGGAGAACATTATTGGTAGCCAAGGAGTTGATAATGGTTTCCAATGAATGTAATGTCTATTAACATCCAAGGTCTTGGAAACAAGATCAAACGGGAGTGGATCAAGGCGACTACTCATGCTCACAAACTTAATTTCTTAGCTATTCAAGAGACTAAGATGGAGTCTATTTCCCATATGATGGTGAAGTTCATGTGGGGTAACTCAAATTATGATTTCATTAGTAGTGACGCTCTAGGCAATTCGGGTGGTATTCTTTGTATTTGGGAGAAGTCTGTGTTCTCTAAAGACAATGTTACGGTTTCGGATAATTTTATTGCTGTTTATGGAACCTGGTTACCAAATAAATCTAAGATTCTTTTTATAGCTGTTTACGCTCCTCAACAGGTTTCGGCTAAAAAGCGTCTTTGGGAGTACTTATCGATTCTTTCTGATCGTTGGTGTGGAGATGTCATAATTATGGGAGATTTCAATGATGTTCGATCCAGTAACGAACGTCGAGGATCTAGTTTCAATCCTTACAGTGCGAGGAATTTTAATAACTTTATATCCCATTAGGGCTTGGTTGATGTTCCTTTGGAGGGATACACATTCACCTGGTCTCATCCTACGTCTCATAAAATGAGCAAGCTTGACAGGTTCCTTATATCAGAAGGGTTTTTCTCGTTATTTCCTTCTATATCGGCTATTTGCCTTGACCGACATCTGTCAGATCATCGTCCAATTCTTCTTCGGGAAGTCAAATTGGATTTTGGGCATGTACCTTTTAGATTTTTTCATTCTTGGTTTGATTACGCTGGCTTTGATGATATGATTAAATCATCATGGAATTCTTTGGTGTTCGCAGATTGTAACGGGATGGTCTGTTTTAAGAAGAAGTTACAAGCTCTTGAAGTTTTTATTCGTAGTTGGCTGAAGAATACTCGTGCAGAAAATTTAAGAAGTAAAGACAGCATCGTTGCTGAGCTGGGTTTGATCGATTTGGACATGGATAGAGGTATATTTGGAGTGATTTTCATACTTTTAGCGAATGGTTCGACTGGTTTTCCTCGATCCGGCTTCCCAAAAAGTTGAAACCCATTCTGGAGGGCGTGTTCTTTACTGCTTGGTGGTGTATTTGGAGATTTTGAAATCAAACTTTGTTCGGAGATAAAACCCCGAAGCAATCGGAGTTTTTTGACGATTTTGTTCTTTGTGCCTACAATTGGTGTAACAATCGTAGTCGTAGCTCTTTTTCATGGAACGATTGGTTAAAAAAATCCCCATTTAATTTCTTTGTAATTGTTTCTTTCTAGCTTCTTGCTAGTTTTATAAATTTGCCGTTCAAAAAAAATAATAATTTATTTTTAAATATCGTTAAAAAAATAATTAAAAAAGAATTAATTAGAAGTAAAGAGGGTAAAATGGATTAGTTAAAAGCCTAAAACTAACTTCAAAAATTGTCAAATTAATATATGTCGTGAGGAATTAAACAAAGCTCAATATATTAAAATTTGAAATTTTTTAATAAAGTTTATATAATTAAAACATGATTAAAACAAGTTTAATTTAGTTTAATTTTTTTTTCCAACACAAACACAAATAGAAACACAAACAAAAAAGTCGTGGGTAAGATCGAATAAGGCCGACCGTCTAAGGCGAGCGAATCGTTGCAACGATACGACTTGATCGCGACCTACAGCCGACCGAGACAAATCCCCGTGTTGCGGGTAGCCTTATGCGAAAGTATGATGCTCGTTATTGAGTATAACTTTTACGTTATGAATTTTATGAAGTAATATGAAAATCGTGGGAGTCATTGTTGAAGGACATTATGCTGAAGCTCCTAGTGATTTTGTGTGACACATGTTGTTTTAGGGCTGAGCATTAGTTCAAAATCGAATCGAACTGAATAAATTCGAAACGAACCGAAAACCGATTTTGAAAAAACCTCCGACCGAAACCGAACCGAATTATATTGAGCAAAATCGAAATCGAACCAAACCGAGTAGAACCGAACCGAATATGTATTTTAGGCGTATTTTTCATGTTTTTAACCCGAAACCGAATCGAACCGAGCAAAACCGACACAAATATTCAAAATCGAAAACCGAACCGAATTTACTCGGTTCGGTTCGGCTCGGCTCGGTTTATCGGTTCAGTTCGGTTTTCGAGTTCATTTGCTCAGCCCTATTTTAGATCGGTTCATAAAAAAATTGTAACTTCATTAATCTTTTTTTGTAATTTCATGGAAAAAAAATTGTAAATTTGAAAATAAACCGTAATTTCATAAAAAAATTGTAATATAAAAAAAATTGTAATTTGATAAAAAAAATGTACTTTTAAAAAAAATTGTAATTTCCTAAAAAATTGTACTTTCATAAAAAACTGCATTTTTAAAAAATTCATATATTCATAAAAACTGTAATTATTTAAAAAATTGTAATTTTTGAAAAAAAATCGTTTATTTCATAAAACAAATTGTGAATTTTTTTTAAAAATCGTAATTTATTAACAAAATTTGTAATTTCGTTTAAAAATTTGCAGTTTCATAAGAAATATCTAGTTTTTTTTTTTGAAAAACTGTCATTTCATAATAAAATTGTAATTTCATGGTTTTTTTTTTAATATCATTAAAAAGTTCATAATTACGGAAAAAAAATCTTTCTGCTACTATTTTGAAATTAAAAAAAATGAAAACAATTTTTTTTAAAATCATCGAAAAAAGTTTATTTATTTCAGAAAAAAAATCTTTCCGTTACTATATTGAAATAAAAAAAAACTGGAAAAATTGGAAAAAGAAATATTTTGTTAGAAAAAAATTTGAAAATTTTGTTTTGAACAAGAACTTTTCAAAAAGAAAAAACTTTGATTAAAAAAATCATAAGAAAAACAAATTTAAAAAGTTTTTTAGAAATAAAAATAAAATATAAATACTCAAAAGTTACCAGATGGGGTGAGGATGAGAATTTGGGCATTATAACTTGATGTGACATAAATTTATATATAATAAATAATGGCTTTGATTTGTTTTGAGTAGGGCTGTAATCAAGCCAAACTTTTATCAAGAAAATTGAGTTTGAGCTCGAGCTTGGCTCGATCAAGCAAAGCTTTTATCAAGCTCAAGCCTTAAAAAATAGCTCGAAACTATATCAAGCTCAAGCTTTTGATAGCTCGGCTCGAGTTCTTATTAAGCTTTTTCAAGCTCTTAAAAAATATATTTTTATGATGAATTTATATAAACAACTAATTGTTAATTTGAGTATTAACCTAATTTCATAAATAAATAATATATTTTAAAATATTTTTTAACTCTGATTATATTTATATTTTAGTTCTTTGTATTTTAAATGATTATTTATTTTTGTAAATTTAATTATTGTATTCAGTCGATACTTGGTGGAATATAATATGTGTATAAATATTTTTTGTACTGTTCTTAATACTAAACGCAACGTGTCCAAATTGCGTTCACATTCACATCATGTAATGGCCTTTGGGACCTTAATCGTATTGTAGTACAAAACACATTTTGAAACCAAGACTGTACGATGATTTTATTATTTTTTTTATTAATGTTAAATAAATCAAATTTGTTTTAAGTAATGATTTTTTTATACATATGTTTATTGATAAGTTTTATTATAAAAAAAATTAAATTTATATATATTCAAGCTTTTCAAGCCCAGGTCAATCTTTTATCAAGCCTTATCAAATCTTATCAAGCCAAGCTCAATCCTGTATTGATAAAGCTTGACAAGCTATCAAGCCAATCTCAAACATACAATTTTAGAATCAAGCCAAGCTCAAGCCCTATTAAGTTTGAGCTCGTCTCAACTCGATTACACCCCTAATTTTGAGCCAAGATTTTTTTGAACATAATAACTAAATGGGCCATAAAATATAATCCACCAACCATATAAAAATAATAAAAATCATCATATACCCCTCATTTATTAGAAAAATTTCTCAACAAAATACATACAACCTCTCTAACCTCCAAAACCACTCGCTAGAAAAAAACCACTCCCGTCAAAAATCATCATACAACGTCGAACACCTTCACTGCCACCGCTCCTTCAACAACACACCACACCATAATCACAATAAAACTTGTCGACATAACAACACAACTCGCCGGAAAATATCAAACCGCGTCTGAAACCTTAACCGTAACCACCTACTTCATTCTAAATTAACACACCTCGTCATCGACTCATTAAATATCACCGAAATCAAACAAAAACTCGCCGTAAATAAACCCCGCCTAAAATGGATGAGAACTAATTAGATAATGTTGTGGAGTGGTTAAAAAGATTTATCTGAACAAAGATGTGGAATACAATAATGAATAATGAGAATCAGAAGTTGGCTTCCCACATCCTGTTATTGATTTATTTTTAAAGTGATTTGCTGGGTGAATGAAGTTGGATTAATATACCTAAAATTTACTAAAATTTGTCAAAAAATTCGATTACATAATCAAAGTTTAAAACCTAAAAGATAAGTTACTTAAGATTGGATGATTGGTTACACAATTTACTCGGTATGTTTTAACCTTTAATTGTCGGTTAAGTATTGACGTGTCATTATTTTTCTCTTTTTTAATAACACTTATTTAGAGGAAATGTTAAATTCTTTAATTATATGATCAGTTTTTATTTTTATTTATTACCATCGACATGAACAAAAACCTAGATAAAAGAAATGCAAGTCACGCTTAATTAAATCACTACCATTTCCAAATAGAAACTAATAACAAATCCACGAACACTCTTAAAAACAATTTCTAATTTTTCACACGCTTAAAAAAAATTCACATATAAACAATATTACAAAAATAAAAAAACCCGATTAGGTTTCTCAAGTAAAGACCAAAGCAATAAGCATGAAAATCTTTAACCGAGTTCACAACCACTTATCTTTTTTTTTTGATAAAAGTTTACTCGGTAAAAATAGATTTTTTACGTGGTTATAAATATTTTGAGGTTACATATGTTTTGCTTGATTCTTAATTTTAGATTTTCGATTTATAGGGGTAGTGAAATAATCTGAAAATTAAAACGAGAAATACAAGGGTAATTTATATAAAAAAGTTCCTAACCGTACAATGTTAAAGTGATGGGACTTACTAACTTTCAACATGGCATGTCGACGGGCTCTTATCCGGTAACCTTTTAGAGTAGGGATGGTAATATAGCTTTTAAAAACGTTTAATAATCTAGAAAATAAACCTGTATATTTTTGTAATATATTTGTTAGGTTTTAAACTTTGGTAATTAATTGAATTTTTTTTGACAAACTTTAGTAATTTTGTGTATATTAACCCAAATAAATTTTTTTAAGGCAAAAGTTATATTTTTTTGGTTTTGTATTGTGAATATGCAATGCTTGTATTTTCATCCAGCAAATTGGTTAAATCACGTGAGATTTTGGTTGAATTACATGTGATTTTTGTAAAATCACATGTGAATTGTTTTTTTTTTAATTTTTGTTGTGATAAAATGCAAACCAAGTGCGATTTTTTTTTTGCAATAAATTGAATCACTTGCGGGTCATCTTTATCTATAAATGGTAATGGTAGACTATTGGTTTGTTACTTGAAAGTATGAACTTTTAATTTTTTGTAAGATTATTTTATCAAAATCACATGTGATTCGTATATAAATCACATGTGATTTGTGTAAACCACATGTGATTTATACATAAAACAAATTTGAAAAATTAGAATAAATAGAAACTATAAATATTTGAAATTCATAAGAATGAACAAAAGAGACTATAACTAAAAATCCCCCAAACATTTATTAAAAAATGGAGTGAAATGTATACATAGGATAAACAAAATAACATATGACGTAAAGTGACACAAAATATGAATATATTTATAAATTTACAAATTTATATCAGATTCTAAATGTATTGAGTTCACAAAAAGTCATACATTACCCCTTTAATACATTAAGGGGAATGTATAAATCATGAATAAATAATAATATAAGTGATGTGAGGAAAGCAATAACAAAAACATTATCTTCCGTCCATTTGTCTTCCCCCTTCATCTTCACCCTCCATTTTAACTCTCTCCCAGCCATCTATTCATCAGATTCAGATCTTCACCGTCTATTGTGTGGAAAATAAAGTCATGGGCATGAGTTGGTTTCATGAACACTCTTTGTAACCGTTAGATGTATTGTCTCCTGTTCGTTGATATGTTCAATGGTTCACACTCTGTGTAACCGTTCGATCTATTGTCTCTCGTTCGTTCGTTGATATGTTCAATGGTTCACATATTATCTCACACCCTAATCTCACTCAGTCTTTGTCTCTCTCTCTCAAAAAAGATCTCATCGCAGATCTAATCTGATAGACATCTCTCTCTCTAAAAAGATCTAATTAGCAGCTCTGATGGACATACTGAAGTGGAATGAAAGCCATGATTTCTTGGGTTTGATGGAAACCCTATATTATTGGGTTTGATGGAACCCCTAATTTTTAATGAGGTTTGGCACTTGAATTCTGGGTTTGTGAGTTTTCTGTTTTTACTTTAACTCGAGGCTACTTTTATTGATTGATATTTTCGGCTTATCAAACTTGAAAAAAGGTCTATGTTCTCCTGTTTGGTTAAATGATTTTCAGGGGCTGTGAGAGAGGGCGATATATTTTAAGATTGGTTTGTGAGATGATATACTGTTCATAGGAATTCGTGGATCCCTTTTTTTAACTTTAGAATAATATATGGTTGTTGGCATAACAGGTCTTTGGAACTGCCGCTGCGACGGGTTGACCATTTGTTTGTGTTGCTGCTACGAACTGATTCCAGCTTTGCGACTTATTTAATGTTCATAAGCCTGATAAGTTGATAAAGTGATAAACATGCAATGTTCATTGGCCTGATAAACTCATTAAGTGATAAATACAAGTGTTGTATTTTAGGCTCATTTGATACGATGTCGGTTTCGTTGTCGTTGTACAAAGCGTACAACGATACTCATGGGTGTTTGACGTTGTACAATTGTTCAGGCTGTGATGACCTTGAACGACCCGGGTTAAACCCGAGATTACACGTATTTTGGCGGGGTAACATGTCAAGGTTGCAGCCATAGCGTGTGTATCCGGATTTTCCTGAAGGGTTTCTTGTCTGAGCCTACCATGGTTCATCCTCGAAATGGAGTCCATTGGTTCTCGCTGATGGCATACGAGAGAAAACAAGGTTTCGATATAAGTGAAACACGATTGTGTCGCCTTTGTGATAATTTTGTGTTCGGTTGTTCTCTAGGTCGGGAATAAAAAATGATTTACTTATTTACTGCTTTGAATTTTTTTATTCTAAATTTGTACTTCAAAAAATTTGTGCGTTATTAATATGGAGGAAGGCGAGATACAGATTATTGTTATCAAATTATTTTTAATGAAGTCGATGATTAGGAAATGATTTCGAGGGTAGCGAAAAATTATGATATTCTGGCAGATGAAAAGGATATAAAAACAGGACTTTCTAACCTAAATGTTGCAAAGGATATGGCTGTTGGCGTCAATATCCTATCCTTTATATCCTTACATAGTTTATTTACAAGCTGGATCACCTTAATAGAAGGTTGAGAGAAAGCTGGGCAAAACTGATTATGATCAGATCTCTGTTGGTCGTCGAGTTTCTGATGGAACACGTCGTGCTGCAAAATGTAATGGAGGTAATGTTCTTTTACTAGAATTAATATATATATATTTCTTTTTTATATAATTTAAATAGATGACAAATGTAATGTATGATTGGTTTCTCATATTTTGCAACAATGGAAGGGAAGATCGAAAGAGATCTTGATCTAATGTTCATTGGCCTGGTAAACTCATAAAATTATGTTTGCAGCCATGACTGGTGCATCCTTTATTTATGATTGGCCTATCTAAGCCTCCTGTACAATAAAGCTGCCACTTTTTAAGTCAGAAGCTTTATGATCAATTGAGTTATGTGCCTCTTGCAATACTGTTTTGCCTAAAAATGTTGTGTATGTGTACGAATGGCGGTGAC
This sequence comes from Glebionis coronaria, assembly GCA_025667525.1. NCBI lineage: Eukaryota > Viridiplantae > Streptophyta > Magnoliopsida > Asterales > Asteraceae > Glebionis > Glebionis coronaria. The sequence continues at coordinate 17,595 of JANFOE010001101.1, forward strand.
ATAGGAAAATGGATTTAGGAGGCTGTGATGAGTCGCGGTGAGGTTGATTAAAGTTGAGATTGTCCGCATTTTGGCGGAGCAAATTTCTAGATTTGCAGCCATGGCGGATGTATCCACTTTTTCGGTTGTCTACCTATTTGAGCCTCATAAATAGTACTCTATTTAGGCCATTATATACTGCTTATAAGAGGCAGGTCCAAAGCGATACATCATTTTCCTTCTTATAAGAGGCGGCATATCCAAAGGTAAGTATTATCTTCACGTACTGATGATATATCATTTTCTTCTTATATGTAACAATATTGTACGTAGTGCATTTATAGTGTTATGCTAACCACATGTTATAAACAATCTTACAGGTGCAATTGGTTGCGATGGAATGGTTCGGTTCACTTCGCAGATGGATGCGTGCTATTAGCATATGATAGAAACGAAGAATCCAATGTGTGCACGTCTCCATTTGCGTGACAAGGCAGTATCATAGACTGCGAATTATGCAAAAACAAAAGTAAAAATCACTCTCTTTTAAAACTGAATATTTTTAGCATGAAAAACATGCATTGTTTTCATCCCTAAACTTATATATACTCCTTGCATATAACATATAACTTAATAAACTTCTTTTATTCTAAGAGTTAACGCATCCTTTTATACTTATTCTTATGAACTTTTCCGTGTGGATGCTCAGCGGCATATGTGGACTTAAGAGACTGTAATCGAGTATGTCACCATTGTGGGGCTGTATTCTGCTATGAAAACGCTGTCGGTATATAATTTCTGTTGTGGATGACATAAGATCTTCATTGAGATAAAGAGGAAATAAAAGCGAATACACTTGCTGCAGCAACGCCGAGGCGTTCTTGGATTACAGTCAGTGGAGGACACGCGTTACCAAGGTTTGTACTGTGTTTTATTGTTTTATCCAACTAAACCCAACAAGCTAGACCTGCTCTTGAATACGGCTAAACTGAGCTCCTAATGTATGCAAGTTGAACCAGATGTACGAAACAAATCTAATGTGGATAATAGCGGTAAGAAAAACTCAAGTCTGATAGGTTGTTTGATCAAGAACATGTAATGCAGATATATCTAATACTAAAATACGGACAAGTATTATTATTGGTTCGATTCAAACATAACATAACACTAATTATGCTTTTCAATTCATACAAACTGAACCAAAATCTAAACCAAACTACATTTGGCCTAAAGAATGTAACAACTACTAAATTATGCTAAACCATTCATCTAAGTGCAGTTCAAGTGTAGAGATGGAAAATATATGAAAGGTTATTTGAGCAAATACAGTACAAGACATTACTCATCACTCAATATTTCAATGTAATAAAGCAATGATCTTCTAAACCACATTATGCTAAACTACCAATAGAAGTTAGGTTCCAACTTAAAAACACAGCAAGATTCGAAAGGTTGTTTGAGCAAAAACAACGCATTACTCGTACATTTCTAATTGATGATTCTAGGTGTTGTCGAATTATGGGGCGGAACGAGAAGGAAGATTTAAGTGCTGAGAAAATGATTCTCAACATTTCAAACGGAAACCGACTAAGCCTAAAACCTCTGTAAGTTTGTGCGATCATTCATTTTTATAGAGAGCCTTAATTGTGTACACATAATTTATACACATATTAAACCTTAACAGCATGCCATATTTGAAGACTGAGCTCCTCCGGATCTTGCAATTGAGGACTTATGGGTCCCTATTTCCTGCGACAACAATGTAATAAATTATCTACTCAACCAGGCTTGGCCTTCCAGCAAATGCGGAGCGCGTCACTCCAGCTCAAACTCTGGCTACGACTCAACAACCAGCTCGAGATAGTCTTGGTAAAGCATATATGGGTAGTTGAAAATGCAGGTGGACTGTCTGATGACAATGAAGGTCTGCCAACAAGTTTAGATCAAGTACATCGATTCTTTCTGCTATAATAGTGATCATATAGATCAATTTTGGCTAAATATTGAAATAGCATATTGTTAGTGTTTAATGTTTCGATTGTTGTCATGTTATTGATTAAGGGAACAACCGTAATACAGTGCATTATTTTGTAATACCATGGAATGGCGATTCCTTTTGTGACCCGTAATACACTGCATTATTTTGTAATAGCAATGGTAACACATTGCATCTGTTTGTTAATTTTTTCATCGTGTCCAAATTTTAAAACCTTGGCAACAAGTCTGCACATGAACAGCTAGAACACTAGCAACCATTTGCTTGCAAGGAAACATTTGAAAACCCACGGCGAAGTGCGGGCTATAAACATCTCCCCAAGATGCCCCACTGCGGAGCGCGGGCATTAATACCCGTGAAGAATAAAGTTAAGAAACTATCTTTGCATGTAATATTTTTCATTTTCTATATAAAAATACGATTTTTATCAAGATCGAATTAGTCGGGTCAAAAAAGTATTCCGGTTAATATGGTCAACTCGACTAATCCGAATACTATTTAGGGTCGCGCATCGAGTATGAAGTTTTAGCCTAATTTGGGTTTGTGTCAACCCGATGACCTGAATTAATGATTATTTTTTAATATAAATTTTTAAAAAATAAAGAAATTTCATTTTACTCGTAATCGGGTTGACTCAAATCTGAATTGACCCAACCTAAGTTAACCCGACCCGAATCAAATCGAACCCGAGTAACTCGAGTTCAAATAGAGTCAAGTTCGGGCATGGAACTTTTTGTCTCGACCAGATTTTGACCAAACTTAAATTGACTGGAACCCGACTAACCCGACCTGACTCACACTCTAACTGAGAGTTATTGGTTAGTTTTTATGGTTTATGATCTGATTCGGACCGGGTTTGGCTTTCGTGTTTCAAAACAAAATTTTACATATTAACAACAAGAAAATTAGAAATGATGATAATGATCCTTGGGTATTATTGTATGTGAATTAAAGAGATTTCCTTTGCTAATAACGAAATGGATGATGGAAATAAAGTCAAAGGACCGATACAAAATAACTTTCATAAGGATGACTGATGTAATGTTTAACCTTTTAAGACGAAACATGTAATTTTGGCTTTTTCATAAGGACGACCTATGTAAGTAAGTTTAATTTTTGATTAAGTGCAAAAATCATCCTTGTGGTTTGTTAAAAGTTTGACTTACATCCTTCGTTAATACTTCGCGTAACATACATCCTTATGTTTATAAAACGATGCACAATATATCGATGATGACGCATGGTGTAAATAGTTTTCAGTTAAAGTTAAAACTGTTTGTAATTTTTGTTTTAATATTTACTTCTCATTTGAAAAGAAATTTCTTTTAAAAAATTAAACTTTCTAAAAGTTGAAAAAAATAATATTATTTTAATCGTTTTTAGATTTTTTTAAAGAAAAATAATTTTCGAAATTTTTTTATAAAAAACTATTTCGAATTTTTTCTGACAACAAAAATACTTTTTCAAAAGCTTTTTGAAAACAAAAATACTTTTTTGAATTTTTTTTTTTAAAAAAAAAAGACTATTTTTGAAAGTTTTATAAAAAAAAAATTTGAATTTTTTTGGAAAAAAAAATTCAAAATTTTGTATAAAATTATTTTTCAAAATTTTTATGAAAAAAAAAATATTTTCAAAAGGGCTAAAACACTCCAACGGTTCAAAAGAACCCAAGAGCACATGTCACACTGATCACACAAATACTGATCACACAAATAATAATACAACAATCCAACCAACCACCCATATTAGATCCAACGGTTAAAAAAAACCCTGTCACTGAATAAAGCAAAGCCTCCATTTCTAACTCTCAAACACACACAGCTAAAAAAAAATCACAATCTTCAACACACAGCACAATTGTTAGCAGTAAGATATCAAATCCTAAAAGTAAACACACATAATTTTGTAAAGATGTTTATGTATCAGATCGACTACGACAATCTGCCACCACCATTTCGCTTTTTTCGTTTCAACAAAACGAGTTTAGATTATTTTCATAACATATCCGTGGGAGCCGCCGGCAGTCGCAAACTCAAAGAAGCGAAGAGTTTATTTCTGCGATGACTTAAAACGTCACGACACAAAGGTTGATTATCATCTTTTTAAATTTTGGATTATCATTCATTATTTTGTAATTATTGCCTAAAGTCTGTTTTTTATTATAAGGCTCGCAGCCAGCTTATATAAAGCGGTGAAACTCAATGGGTCATTTCTTCTCGAACAATAACTGTAGAGGTGGGGACAAGCCAAGCTCTGATAGCGGATCTGCTAGTCGAACTGAGGCATCAAGTGGTCGACGTGCACGTGGACGACCATACTAGGTACCCTTCAATTAAATTGTGACATTACTAAATTATAGTTACTGGAAATCAGAGTCTGAAACTGTTAATAGATTTTTTTCGGGTTTATGTGCTTATACAGTTAGCTTTCATCTTGTTATTATTTCTTCTATAACTTTCAATTTTGAACAGGCAAACTGGGAAGAAGTGAATGGGAAGAAGCGATGTGCAAGTTTGGGTTTTTCCTGAAGAGTTTTAGTTTTTTTTAAAAGGAGATAGCGAAATGGGTATGAGTTGAACCATTTCGTCTTATATTTTATAAGCCTCAAATTTGTGGCTTATTTGAAGACTTATGGGCTTCACAAAAGGGATTAGATTATCTTCATAATATATCAGTGGGATCCAAGTATCTGATAAAACTGTTATATACCTATTGTTTTTAGGCTTTTAAAGTTATTGGAGTCTTGTTTAAAGCTTTTTACGGCTTATTTGAGCTCTATTAGATATATATTACTATTTGTTTTTTTTTATCTTTTTATTTGAGCTATAGATGTTTGTTTGTGTATTGCAATGAGTGTGTTTTACTGTTGAATTGAGTGCTAAAATGGGCGTGAGTACTGAAATGGGTGTGTTTGAGTACTGAAATGGGTGGGTTGGATGCTGAAGTTTGCGTGGGTGGGTTGGCTGCTGAATTTTTTGCTAAAATGGTGTGTTTTGTGTACACACATGATTTACATGATGACGTACGCCTTAAATATATTGACGACGTTGAATGAATCGCGAATTTGTTAAGCATGAGGGACGGAGCCAAGTGAAGCTTGGTGTTGGCTAAGGCCGTCCAAAACATTTACTAGATAGATACTAATGACTTTCCTATAATGTAATGTGGTAAATCCATTTAGTAGTCTTCGGCCCACCCAAAGATAAATAAACAACTCAGCCGAAAGGCCAAATGAACAACAGTAAAAGTGATGAGTTACAAATAACTTTAGTTTTAATCGTGAATGATTCATACATTCGTTAAGCGTTTGTGCATGTCTGCTCTATTTATATATTGTAGTTGTGTTGCTCTTAGTTATAAGAAGTTAATTGTGTAATGTTTTGAATCATGTGATTTTTTGTACATTGACAGCGTTGTTACCAGGCAGCCCTAGAACCCAGTTAAAAAAAACTCATATGGTCTGCATAACACGATAAATCACTGCTAACGTTTATTAAGGCTTTGTACGTGTGTTTTTGAAAATGTATCACTATAAATCTGTTCGTCTCTCTTGCCAACCTAAGGTCTTCAACTACGGCCCTTGAAAGTGTATCACTATATCCTCCCACTCCAGGGAGTTAGCAGAGCGGCGTAACTCATCACACCTAGGTAGTGCAGCCATTAATACGAGTTCATACTCTTCTCTTCTTAAGTATTACTAGTACTTTTCATGTGTGTTACTTACGTGAGTTGCACCTTATAAGAAGACGTATCTAAATTATGTGTTCGATCATCGACATAAAACTCTTTTAGGATATGCAGGTACAGTTCCAAAACCAAACCACAAGCTAAAGTAAACCAAACCTCTTCTCTTAAAACGATCGAGTTTGTTCCGTATGTGTAAAGGCGGTTTGGAAAATATGGAACACGAGGAACAAACTCGATCATTTTCGATAGAAAAAGTTTATTTACTCGAAACAACATTAGTCGTAAGCAAGATTTGAGCTGACAACCTAATTGGAGACATAATTATATTTTTGGATACTTTTAGAGCAAAGGCTTATTGGTCTTTTTTAAAAGCACGTTATAACAACTTAATTATATGAAGCCTCTGATTACTCTCTATCCAAGAAACATTACATAATGGGCTTAGTTTAATGAGGCAATTAAAGTAATAAAAAAACATAATGGGCTTACCTTACTTGGATCCTAAAAGCCCAATATGGTATAAATAGAAAATATACATATAAGAAACACATTTGTATCCAACACAATTTCAATTTAAAAAAAAAATCAATTTTGTTAACAATTTTATCCTTGATTTCTTTTTATAAGACTTAGGGGTTGTTTACCTTTTTTAGTGGTATCATTTAAGGCTCTTAATATGCCTCTTAGTGGGAAGAGAAAGGTTTTGGTGTGAGTGTGGAAGAAGATGCTCAAATGATTTGGGCTCACATTTGTTTCCCACTAAGAGGTTGCAAAAGAAAAAGAAACACCCCCTTAGGGTCCGTTTGGTTTGAAGCCAGATTTTAATTTAGGTGTAGGTTTATAAAGTAGGTGGTTTAGGATTGTGTAACATTTGGATTTATGTTAAGAGAGAGAAAAAATTATATTAAATTAAAAATATTATTTTATTATATTAATAATGAATTAAAATTTAAAATCCTAAAACTATTATTTTAAAATTATAAATGAAAATGAGAAAAGTTAAAAATGATGGACCATATGCAACAAGGCCCCACTTCTATAGTAATACACATCTAAACGGATGAAGTACTTGAATTTTGTAGATAGCAAAATTTTTACTCTCAACCCTAATATTGGGTCCCACGATTATATACCAAACAACACATGTTAACCATCATCCTTACATTTTTTGCATATAACGCCATCCAAACAGGCCCTTAGTCCTTTTTCTTTGTAGTGTTGATTGGTATTTTCTTGGTTGCACATATTTAGATCAGTTTGTTTAAATATGTTGTTTAGGCTGCTAATTGTTGGATTTGAACGATTGATTTGATGTTCTAGGTGATTTTTGGATGTTAGAGTTAGATGCTTTAGGTTCATTATTGTGTTTCAATTTGGTTTGCGTGTCACTTATTATCACGAGTTTAGGCTACCTGATCTTAACACGCCATCTTTCTCTCTCTTGCGACCTAATGTGATATATTTGTCCCAACAAGACGACCTAGTTCAATTTTTTTAAAAAATATTTTTTCAAATAATTATTTAAACAAAATAAGAACATTACAATAATTTATTTTTAAATATCGTTAAAAAAATAATTAAAAAAGACTTAATTAGAAGTAAATAGGGTAAAATGTATTAGTTAAAAGCCTAAAACTAATTTCAAAAGTTATCAAATTAATATATGTTGTGAGAAATTAAACAAAGCTTAATATATTAAAATTTAAATTTTTTTAATAAAGTTTATATAATTAAAACATGATTAAAACAAGTTAAATTTAGTTTAATTTTTTTTTCCAACACAAACACATGCAACACAAACACATGCAACACAAACACAAACAGAAACACAAACAAAAAAGTCGTGGGTAAGATCGAATAAGGGCGACCGTCTAAGGCGAGTGAATCGTCGCAACGATACGACTTGATCGCGACCTATAGCCGACCGAGATAAATCCCCGTGTTGCGGGTAGCCTTATCCGAAAGTATGATGCTCGTTATTGAGTATAACTTTTACGTTATGAATTTTATGAAGTAATATGAAAATCGTGGGAATCATTGTTGAAGGACATTATGCTGAAGCTCCTAGTGATTTTGTGTGACACATGTTGTTTTAGGGCTGAGCATTGGTTCAAAATCGAATCGAACTGAATAAATTCGAATCGAATCGAAAACCGATTTTGAAAAAATCTCCGACCGAAAACCGAACTGAATTATATTGAGCAAAACCGAAACCGAACCAAACCGAGTAGAACCAAACCGAATATGTATTTTAGGCATATTTTTCATGTTTTTAACCTGAAACCGAACCGAACCGAGCAAAACTGACAAAAATATTCAAAACCGAAAACCGAACCGAATTTGCTCGGTTCGGTTCGGCTCGGCTCGGTTTACAGGTTCGGTTCGGTTTTTGGGTTCATTTGCTCAGCTGTTTTTAGACCGGTTCATAAAACAATTGTAACTTGATAAAACTTTTTTCATGTTTTTAACCGAATATGTATTTTAGGCATATTTTTCATGTTTTTAACCCGAAATCAAACCGAACCGAGCAAGATCGACACAAATATTCAAAACCGAAAACCCAGATATAACCACTAACAAGGTTGTTAAAGTTTATAGTTGGCTGGGCTTGTTCTTTCCCATTATCAAAGCCCAAAATGTTTTTTTTACCCAAAGCCCCCATTTACATTTGTAAGTAGTTCCATTTGACCTTTTCAAACCCTAAAAAACATAACACACAACCTTCCTTCCTTATTCAGCCGCCATCTTCCAAGTTATCTCAAAACACTTTTGAAACTAAGATCTAAATCATAAAAGTAAACACAAACAACAATTTTGTAAAGATGTTTATGTATCAGATCGACTACGACAATCTGCCACCACCATTTCGCCTTTTTCGTTTCAACAAAACGAGTTTAGATTATTTTCATAATATATCCGTCGGATCCGGCTGTCGCAAACTCAGTAAATGTTTTATTACAACATCCTTAAACTCAGATTTCCTTGGGCAAACAATAACAGTAGAGGTGGGGAGTCCCAGTGGATCTGAGTCAGCAAGGGGTGGAAATGCACGTTTTCGACCATACTAGGTACACATTACTAAAATATGCCTAATAGTTTCTGTTTAATAGTGGTTATGAATGAATCACGTCTTTTTATAAGTTTATTCTGTTAGATTTAGAGATGTTATTCTCTTAGCTACGTGCTATTATCCATACTGTTTTCGGTGGTCTGTCTGATGACGTAAACATTAAATGCTGTTATGGCTTAATATCTTATCTGTTTTTGTGATAGTGAATAATTTTTGAAACTGATTATGGCTTAGTGTCTTATATGTTTGATGTTATTCTGTATTCTTTAGATGTGCTTAATGTCTTATCTGCTGAAAGTCGAAATAGCCAAACTGCCTGATCAAATTACTTGTTTTTCACGAATGGTTAAGACGTTTCAGTGTTTAGTATTTGATCAAATTACTTATGCTTTGCTATTTGCTATTAGGTGTTTAATTAGCATAAGAAATTAAGAATAAACGCACAAATATGTTATCAAAATTTGTTATGTATAATTGTATTTGCTAATTTGATTTGCTTGTCATCCAGTGATTCATTATGGAGTTTCAGAAAGACTTATACAGAAACTTAAGGACGTAAGAGTTTATGAATGCAACAATATGAGGATGCCGAAGGTTGATTACTAAAACCTTGATCATTTTGGATTATTAATTATTATTTGGTAACTATTGACACAAGTTAGTTTTATATTATAGGGCTCCAGTGTGCTAAGAAATTTTACTAAACACGAAGTTGACAGAGTCTTTAATGCTGCTGATGAACTGATGGTTAGTAATCTGCAGACTTTATTTAAATTCAAGTGTTTTTGGTAATCAGATTTTTAATATCTTATTATTTGGCCTATTAAAATCTGTAATAAGAAATGATTTTTTTTTTTTGTTTTTAATGCAGTGCAAAGTCACTGGTAAAGAGCTTATAGTGAAAAATTTGGCTGATGGATTCGACATAAAGCAATTGTATGTTTTTTTTAATTTTGCTGTTAGTAGTTTTTGTATTTTATACGTTGTATTATTTTTTACATGTAAATTTCTGCTTGTGGTTTAATGGACAGTGTTGGCCAGCTCAAGAAATTTGACAGAGATGTGAAAGTCAAATCGATTTGGATCAATGAGTTCTTTACAGGATTTGCAAAAGCGACATTTGAATCATCTGATGCAGCTCAAGAGGTTTCTATTTGTAGTCCTAAAATCAACATTTAGGACAAAAGTTTAGCGAAATGTGTATGACATAAGCTTTTCTTTTTAGAGGGTGTTGTTTAGGCTTGTGAGACATAAGCTTATATTTCATAATCCCCTGGCTTATTTGAAGACATATGGGCTTCACACAAAGGGGTTTAGATTATCTTCATAATATATCAGTAGGTATTGGCAGTCTCAAAAGGTTGTTTTCAGTTTTTATTGTTTTTGTTAAGATTCTGAATGATGATGTTTATTGTATTTGATAAAACTGTTATATACCTATTGTTTTTAAAGTTATTTGGGTCTTGCTTAAAGCTTTTTACGGTGCTGGTTTGAGCTATTTTAGGGTTTTTGAGTGTTTTTTTTTCAGCTTTTTAGTGCTTATTTGAGCTATTTATGCTTGTTTGTGTATTGAAATGAGTGTGTTTTACTGCTGAATTGAGTGCTAGAATGGGCGTGTTTGAGTACTGAAATGGGTGGTTGGGTGCTGAAATTTGCGTATTTTTGTGCTGAAATGGGTGGGTTGGGTGCTGAATTTTGTGCTAAAAATGGTGTGTTTTGTGTACAAAGAAGATAGCGACGAAGAAATAAGTCGTTTATTAAGCAAATACTTTCTTTAACAGATATAAGCTTAATATGTAACTGTTCAAATAGCTCATTCATACTCAAAATTCTTTGTTTATCGTCCATACATGATTTACATGATGACGTACGCTTTAAATATATTGATGATTTTGAGTGAATCGCGAATTTGTTAAGGACGGAGCCAAGTGAAGCTTGGTGTTGGCTAAGGCATATCCAAAACAACGACTTTCCTATAATGTAATGTGTTATATCCATATCCAAATGAACAACAGTAGAAGTGAAGAGCTACAAATTACGAATAACACAAGTTTTGATCGTGAATGATTCATACATTTGTTAAACATTTGCGCATGTCTGCTCTGTTTATATATTCTAGTTATGTTGCTCTTAGCTATAAGAAGTTAACTGTGTTCTGATTTGAATCTGGTGATCTTTTATACATTGACAGCGTTTAACACGTGAGCAAGTTTCTAGTTTGATTTTCTGGTAATGTGTGAATCATGATGAGTGTGTGCGTGTCTTAAAAATCACATCTTTAACCACAAAACACTTTTGAACAAATCACTTAGTTTTATTTCACTTGGCTCGTAAAGATGGTTATGTACCAAATCGACTACGACAATTTGCCACCACCATTTCGTTTTTTTCGTTTCAACACAATTGATTTAGCTTATTTTCATAATATATCCGTGGGATCCGGCAGTCGCAAACTCAAAGAAGCTAAGAGTTTATTTCTGCGATGACATAAAACGTCACCACCCAAAGGTTGATTATCATCTTTGAAAATTTTGGATTATCATTCATTATTTTCTAATTATTGCTTAAAGTCTGTTTTTTTATTATAATGCTCGTAGTAAGCTTTTATAAAGCGGTGAATCTGAATGGGTCACTTCTTCTCCAACAATAACTGTGGAGGCAGGGACAAGCCAAGGTCCTATTCGCCGATCTGCTAGTCGAACCGAGGCATCAAGTGGTCAACGTGCAGGTGGACGGCGCTACTAGGTACCGTCAATTAAATTGTTAGATAGATTTTTTTCGGGTTTATGTGCTTATACAGTTGAGCTTTTTATTATTTCTTCCATAACCTTCATATATTTTTTTGGAACAGGCAAAACTGGGAAGAAGCGATGGTGTAAGTTTCGTTTTTCTGAAAGTGTTAAGATCTAGTTTTTTTTGGAAGAGGAGATAGCGAGACGTGTATGAGTGTATGTCGAACCAATTGTTTTGTTTTTAGATGGTGTTTGTTTAGGCTTGTGAGACATAAGCCCATTTCGTCTTATATTTCATAAGCCCCAAATTTGTAATTTGAAGACTTATGGCTTCACAAACGGGGCTTAAATTATCTTCATAATATGTCAGTGGGATCCGGCAGTCGCAAAAGGCTGTTATATACCTATTGTTTTTAGGCTTTAAAGTTATTGGAGTCTTGTTTAAAGTTTTTTATGGCTTATTTGAGCTCTATTATTGTTAAGATTTTGAATGTTGATGTTTATTGTATTTGATAAAACTGTTATATACCTATTGTTTTTAGGCTTGTAAAGTTATTTGAGTCTTGTTTAAAGCTTTTTACAGCTTATTTGAGCTATTTTAGATGTATATTTTGTTTTTAGATCTTTTGTGAGCAATAAAATTCAAAGCGACCGAGAGCAAAAATTTGAATGTGCAAAGCGGTCGATACCCTTATTCATATTCTCAGCAATCTCACTCTTTTCAATGCTAACTTACGTAACACAAAGTCTCAGTACTAAAGACACAATAATCCCGACTTAACCCATTTTCAATTTGCAGTAATTTGCGTAAAAATGGTTTAGAACAACGTTTAAGCTTCGACAACTCAACCTGTTTAAGCAATCTCAAGTTGATTACATTATCAAAATGAGTACGATACATTCAGTAAAACAATCTCAAATTGATTCCACGCTCTCCCTCTTTCTACATCAGATTTCTCGAGTCATGAGCTCTTCGTTAGTAAGAATTACATCGGTGTCTTTGATTTCCTGTACAAGTGTTTTTCAATAGTTTACATAGAAGGAGATAATAAATTATAAACCAGTAAAACTTGAGTAAAATAAGATAAATTACCTTTGAACTGTTTGTATTTGTGGTGATTATTCAGATCTTCCTTTAATGTTATTACTTTTTGGAATGTATGTTCAGAAGAAACGCCATCGGCTCTAGCTGCAACTTATTTGAATTCCGCCAACAGAAATGCTCAGTCAGAGCTTAAGTAGGGCGGTCCACGGATGCAGTCTGAATGCACTCGCCAAAATATCAGGCCAGTGTTTTCAACTGATTGTCATCCCACTTCTGTTCAAACCAGACAGATGCAGAACACTTGTATCCTTGAAAGGTATGAGAAATTTATTAGCTTTTCCTTCATTCAGATTCCGCGGCAGTTTGTCCGACCTAACGTTCATTCTATGGCCGTTTAATATTTCAGGAACACGGACAGACATGCAGTGAATCGCTTCAAGGTGTGGCAAATGCACGGCACACCCACATGTTGATTATACACGAAGTTTAAGACCATGATATCCACCTGATGTTGCAAACGCTGATAATGCCAACACGGTTGGGGTCCCACACTCTATTCATAATCCGTCCGCATACTCCATGTTTCTTGACCCTACAGGTTACTCATTTACTTTAACGGCTTATGTTTATGTGCTAATTGGTTAGAGTTGCCGTTCATTGTTTATAGTTTTTTTCTATCTACGACGGTAAACATCTTATTTGTATCTTCTTATATTTTGTACCGATTTTGTCATTTAATTCATCTGCTTGAATCTTTGCCCTGAATTTTTCTTCTACAATACACTGATATGTTGCTAAAAAGTTGAACGCAGGAACATCACCAACTTATGCAGACCTCAGAGACTGTAACCAACAATGTCGGCATTGTGGCGCCACTTTTTGGTACGGTGAACGTCTCAAAAAAAACTCTAACTATGGACGAGTTGAGTGCCATTTGTGTTGTGGAGGAGGAAGAATTTTCATGGAACCAGAACCAGATACTCCTAAATACATTGAGCAGCTCCTTCGAAACAAGTACTTTTATGGAGAACATCCGTACATCAGATGTTTGCAACGACTTTTAGGTGTATCACTGGATTGGGTCGTTGTGCCCGGTTGCAGGCGACCCGCCGAGGTTTTTACAGCTTTATATTTATGATACGGACAAAGGAGTTGAAAATAGAATGAGGCATTTTGGCGGAATACACAACAGCGGCTTGAAGTTGGAGGAAGAATCGTATTCCCTCACAGGAGGACCATGCTACATGTATGCGCACTACTTAGATGTTCTCTCTATTTTCAGATATTTCCTCTGAGCTACCTGACCCAAAGATTGACCTTCACGGATACAAAACTATTTCTGAAATGATGGTCCATGGGCCCTGCGGAGCTGATAACTTGAACACGCCATGTACGCAAGGTTCAGTGTGCACCAAGAATTTCCCAAAAAATTATACACACCCGCAAGTCCGCAACCTTCTTTGACAACAAAGGACATGTGCATTATCGGAGAAGACACTAGTATTTCCACAACAAGCTAAGGTATGAAATGAAGTAAGACAACAGCTCGTCATCCCATACAACCGTGCCCTGTGCCTAGTGTTTCAAGCCCACATTAACGTCGAATACTGTGGATGGAGCATGCTGATTAAATACCTCTTCAAGTACATTTCCAAAGGCCCATTACAATGCAGCTAATGAAACATGAAGGCATTTGACATATTTGGAATTTCCATCAGAGTTTGTATGGTACACAGATAAAAAAAAGTTAGTGGCCCGACTTCTGGAGAACTCTTATACTTTAGGATGCTATAGTGTCATCAAAAAGGCTGCAGAGATATTTTTGAAGTGCAGACTGTAAATGGCGACGACAAGGAGTGGGATGTCGCCATTCAGGAAACATGTGGTTCTGCAACTTCTGCTGAACTCAGATTCCTTTTCACCCACTTGCATACCTACTGTGACGAAGCTGATCCGTCAAGATTTTGGAGAAAATACTGGCCGGAAATGGGTCACGATATCCCCGTAAAAGTATTAGAAACTATCACTATCCCAAACTACCATGTTAACAAAGCCAACTTACAAGGGTACATATTGTATGAATTAGAGGTTATCCTCTACCATCGGCCCTGAATGATCACTAGCTCAGTTAAGTAACATATTGCTTCTGGAAGACAGGAATTTTCACTGTGTTCCGTTCCAAAGTTGAATGATGACCAAAAGAAAATCTACGAACTCATCATAAACGCCAATGCGGCGAAAAAGCAAGAACTAATACATGTCTACGGTCATGGCGGAACGGGTAAAACTTTTCTGTGGAAAACGATCATCAGTGCTCTACGTTTAGACCGGAAAATTGTTTTAGCAGTCGTGATGCTCCTTTGCTTCTCCCATCAGACTGGACTGCACACTCCCAGTTGATGATTACCAAAAACACTCATATAGGAAAATTTTTGTCAGACATGGATCTTAGAATATGGGATGAACCTCCCATGAAAGATCGACGAGGTAATAAAGCACTAGATAGAAGCCTGCGAGATATACTAAACATGCCGGGTTCTTATTTTGGTTGTAAATCAGTCGTTCTAGGCGGATATTTTAGGCAAACACTTCCTGTCAAGAAACGAGCTTAAAAAATGGAAGTAATAGCATCCTGTATCTCTGAATCTGATTTTTTTATGGTCTTTACACTCACAGAAAACGTAAGGCTCGCACGACCAGGCATTAATGCAGATGAACGCAGCTTGGTCAACTCATTTGCTACATGTCTTCTTGATATAGGTAACGGAAAAATTGGTGAACCAGATGAAGAGGATGCTGAAATACCTCCGGGGTTGAGATTCCTCCCATCTATTTATATATTGTAGTTGTGTTGCTCTTAGTTATAAGAAGTTAAGTGTGTTCTGTTTTGAATCATGTGATCTTTTGTACATTGACAGCGTCGTTACCAGACAGTCCTAAAACCCAGTTAAAAAACTCATCTGCTCTGCATAACACGGTAATTAATCACTGCTAACGTTTATTAAGGCTTTGTACGTGTGCTTTTGAAAATGTATCACTACAAAGTCTTCAACTACGTCCCTTAAATATGTATCACTATATCCACCCACTCCGGGGAATTAGTAGAGCAGCGTAACTCATCACACCTAGGTAGTGCAGCCAGACGCCAGTAATACTAGTTCATACTCTTCTCTTCTTAAGTAATACTACTACTACTTTTCATGTGTGTTACTTACGTCAGTTGCACCTTATAAGAAGACATATCTACATTATGTGTTCATCGACATTAAACTCTTTTGGGATATATGCAGGTATGGTTCCAAAACCAGACCACAAGCTAAAGTAAACCAAAACCACGAACTGAACACTGGACCAAATGGTCTCGCGATCAGTCTGGATCTTAGGACCATCACAAACATACATACAACCTTATGCTTAGTTCCAGATTTGTTGCCATCTTATTAAACATGACATATGGACTTGTGAGTTGTAATGTATTGAACAAACCAAAAACTAAAGCATGTGGTGTCGAGCACTCCTGGTCTCATTTGTTCGCGCTCTATGTCTGTAACAGAACCCTCTGAAGAACTTGTATGATCTTTAGATTTCTGATGAAAGATATATAATACGAACAACATAGGCGCATTGGTGTACTTGTAAAGGGAGTAATCGGCCCAGTTCCATAGAATTGCTCCAAGAAATATGCAAAAACACGTTTATAGAATGTTCAAGTACCTCAAACCGAGTTTGGCATATCCGAGTTTTACAACACTGTACAAAGGTGCTATTTAGCTGTATCAAAACACAGTGCGATAGAAGAAGTTCATAAGCTGTTTTTGAATGTTTGGCAAATTCTGATAATAGCCAGTGTTGATGTAATATAGACATTCGAAAACAACTTAAACGAGCTGATAGGCTGTTTGAAGAAGCGAATTCAGACAGCACTCTTATAGCGCTTATGCTTATAAGAAGAAGCAGATAATCAGCTTAAGGGTAAACTTGTATTTTTGAAACCATGGCGATCTCAATGTACTTACCAAAACAACTTAATTCATGCTCAACTGATCACCATACACGCACAAAATCCGTAAACAACTTAATAATTCACATTCAACTGATCAGAGTTAGTCAAGAGTTAGTCAGTTAGGATTATATGTAGCTTATATTTGCCAATGTTTTCCAGTACTTAAGAGTATTGGACAATGGGTCAAAACAGGTAACAACTTGGGTTGACTGGCAAAGCACTTTTTGTTCAGCTTTTCAAAGTTTATATAATGCTTACATATAATTGCATATTTCCCATGTTTTCGAATGCAGCCACGAGATCCACATTCAAAATGAACCCTCTCCAGAATCGAGTTAATTTTTTTTAACCTGAAGTACATATGTAACCTAAGTGCATATCCACTCAACAAACACATCAATGCAAAGATTGCATCTTGAAAACAACCAACAAAACAGGAGGTGCATGAGATATAACGATAAACGATGCAAATTAAAGTAGTACAAGTCATAACCTACTGAATAAAAACCTACAGCAAAACAAGCTAAAAGTCATTCCAGATGCCACGAATTAAAACATTTTTATCATCTCACTCTCTTCTTTCTTTGTGGTTACCCTTCATTTTAGACAATAGACATCTTCTTCTCTTCTTATATTTCTTCACTTGTTGGAGACTTCCTTTTCGACCAGATCCTTCCTACACAAGTCGAAAGAGATTAGAAAAATACAGTTAAACATAATTTTCACTAATTTCATTAGCTTTCAGTCCATCATGCAAAGGCAAGTTCATAATATGTGATGTGACGAAGTGTAATTTCTATAAAAAAAAAGTGTAAAAAATCAGAACCCCTATTCTTTTGTACATGCAACTTGGAGGAGTTTATTCAGACTTTCAGCATCGGTAAATTCAGCAAGCATTAACTTGTGTTTGCCTTCCATCACCATATCATCACTACAATCGTCACGAATCTAATTCAAAGTTTGTCAATTTTCACTTATGTTTTAGTGTCTTTTCATATTGGTATATGTGGTTATGAGGATACTGTGAGAAGACATTATGAGGATAGTGTGATATAATAAGTTTGGGCCGTTTGGCTTCTGCACTCAGTTCTTGCCTAAGTATGTTCTCTTAGATAAAAAAATTAGAAAGCGCCTTCTAACAAACAATCGTTGTTTTGTCGGTGTTATGGAGCAATTAGCATCTAACAGAAAGACTATTGAGGCTGAGCTAAATGAACTGCTGAATGAATGGAAGTGGCATCGTACTGAGTGGTATATGACAATGGAGACTTCAAAACGGACACCCGAAAAGTTTAAAAAACTTATTTAGAAATACACAGTAGGTGACGGCTATTTTTGATAGTCAGTCTCTTACTCAGCAATGATAGTTTCCTTTGTTGGATGCTTACATGTTCTAATGTCGCAGGGTGTGTTGAAGAAACCAGTGATGTTTAGTTTTAAAGAAGAAGCAGCACGAAGAGGTATACAAACAATGCTAAACCATGTTCCTACTACATTAAATAAATTCAAGCAAGTTCTTAAAGTTGCTTGCCATGAAACTCCGTTCAAAAGCAAAAAGAGGTACTCGTATGTGGGGAATTTGTATGGATTAACCATCAGAGTAAAACTATGTTCAAGTAGTGCACATTTCCTATAACTGTTCGAACCTTTTTGAAAGAGCGAAATTAAGAATACATAAGTCTGTATATTTTGCCATCTACTGTAAGTTGTTAAGTTTATCATAAACTTAACATTTTAAGGTGACATTCCTTAATTCATTTTATGCATAGGCTATTTATCACCTCTCGGGTATTTACTATAACTTTAGATGCCACTTAATAGGAAAAGAAAAATAATTTGGAACAAAATAACAAAGAATATACATACCAACGTTTCAAAGTTGAAACTCTGGACTAGTGAGTGCCAAATAAGTAGTAGCACGATAACTACTCTCATGATCACTACTCTCACAATCACTACTGTCAGGATCACTGCTGTCAGAATCACTGCTCCCACGATCACTGCTCCCACAATCACTACTGTCTAACAAAACATATCTCAGAGAAGACATATTAAACACAAAGCTGGCAACAACTTGTTTTCTAAAGGCACCCTTTCGATAACTTCACTAGTCCTGCATCAGAATTTCCTGTAAGAGTAAGAGATAGAGACTGCAAATTAGCACCGTACTTCCCGATATATTCCAAACCCACATCTGTCAATCCTCCATACATATCTAGGCTTTCGAGTTTGTTGCAACCCATTAGAATATCCCGAATCCCATTGTCTAGCGGCGGATATGTTGTCCCATCTTTCTTAACCAATTGCATGCGCAATTTACGGAGATTCTTCATATGCGTTCCAAGACACTTCATAGTTTCATTTGAAATATCTCCGATCCAAACCTTTAAACACTCCAATTTAGTACACCCTTTTGCCAGAGCAATAAGTCCCTCGTGGGTCACGTTGGTCATGTCTCCAGTAAATTACCAATAACTTGCATTCCCCTGTCTCTGCAACAATCCTCATTATATAGAACTTCCAAATTAGGACACATCTTAAACAATGAACATTGGCAAATATCCGGTGAGTATCCTGGAAGTTTCATTTTCCTTATCTGATTCAAAAAAGGGAGTATAACTGAATATCGAGTTACTGGAAAAAACTCTAAACTTAATGAACGCATATTTGGGGGTAACTTTAAACCAACAAGGTCACTATCCTCATCCAAATTCCAACCAGAAAAATGTTCCAATCTAACAGCATATTTAAAAGCATCTCCTAGTTTACTTAAATAGCAATCACCAAGCTTCAACGAAATTAATGAGTTAGAACAGTTTTTAGCAAGAACTGTAAGACCTTCTGCATGAGAAATATCGTTGTACCTAACGGTCGTAAACTGGAACATTTCCAGAACGGTGCTATTCAATGCCAATTGATGAAGCCAAGTCTCATCTTTCACTTCATAATCTTCATCACATTCCAAACACAAAGTTCTCAATTGGTTACAATACTTAGAGACATGCATTAAACCATCTGTTGAAAACCCTTTACACTTCTCAATCTTCAAACTCCTTAAATCCTTACCACGTGTTGTCGCCATTTTATCGAGATCTTCATCATGAACGACCAGACCACTGATATGAAGTTCTTTCAAACATCTAAACTTGAGAGCTAATTGTTCAATCCAAGGAGTGATTCGGGTTGCATTAGGATTTGTACGCATAGTACGGGATGGAAGACCCTTAAGTGTTAATGACTCTATAAACGGGAATCTTTTACTTAAAGTGGCCGGGTTTGGGTAGTAAAGTGTGTGGAGAGTTAGGCGCTTACGCGTAATCCCATCAACCTCACAAAGTGAAACTAAGGAAACACAGTTTGGATCCTCGAGGCTGTGGATATAAGGTATAACTAGGTCTAAAACTTCCTCCCCCATGAGACTCTTTTGGAAACTGAAGAAAATTAGATCACTGAAATGAAATTTATGGCTGAGTCGTTTGGAGTTTTTGTTATGAAAATCAAAAGTTTAAGAAGATGCTCATTTTAGAGTTCCAAAATACTGGGCTTAGCTAAGATGTTCAATGTATTTTTTCCAAACGTGTCATTTTTTTTTTATCTGAAACCCTTGATATTTGTAACATTTTCACTTTTGGTACAACAAAGGTTATTTGGTTCGTTGAATGTTTTTAAGGTAATTGTAAATTTTGAAAAGAATTGTAATTTCATACCTTTTAACTTAACTCTACATAGTCATTAGACTCACTATAGTAGTCTGTCCGCTGTAATTTTTAATTGAAAAAATTAGAATGTGATGAAATTATAATGAAATGTAATTGTAATCGATTAAATCCAACAATTTGTTTGGTTAACTCCTAACGTGTAATCCAAACTTTTTTTTATAAAACTTAAAAAATTAATAGTTGAAATAATATAAGAATAAGTAATGATAAAATATTAAAAATAATAAAGAATAAAAAATAAATTTTATTATAATAATATTAATAATTAAATAAGAATAAAATAATAACTATTTAAATATTTTTAAAATAGATTAATAATAATATTAAAAATTATCCCTTCCTTACCAAATATACCTATTGATCATCATCAAGTCATTGCATCTTCTACTATAGTTCTTGATATGATTAAGAGTTTTCCTCGTGGCACGTCTTGTGGACGGGATGGTTTGCGTGCCCAACACCTCATGGATTGTTTAAGTGGTGCCGCCGTGGCTATTTCAGATGAGTTAGTCACTTCTATCACCCAAGTTGTGAATGTATTCCTTGATGGGAAATGTCCTGAGATGTTGGGTGAATATATTGCTAGTGCTCCTCTTACACCGTTGGTCAAACCCGGGGGGTGGTATCCGTCCTATTGCTGTGGGTACCGTTTGGAGACGTTTGGTTTCTAAGGTTAGTGCTACTATGATTGGTCACTCCTTGGATGGTTATTTGAATGATCTGCAGTATGGGGTTGGTGTATCAGGAGGAGGGGAGGCTATACTTCATGCAGTAAACAGGTTGATTGAGGATCGAGGGGATGAGGTGGGCCTTTCGATGTTGTTGGTGGATTTACAAAATGCTTTTAATTTGGTGGATCGTGAGGTTATGCTACAAGAAGTTCGCATTCATTGCCCTGCTATTTCTCGCTGGGTGGAATTTTGCTACTCTAATCCAGCTAGATTATATTATAGGGAACACACCTTAAGGTCGTATCAGGGTGTGCAACAAGGTGATCCTCTTGGACCTCTACTTTTTTCCCTAGTGTTACATCCTCTGGTATGTAAGATTAAAGACTCCTTTAACGTTTCCCTTCAAGCTTGGTATCTAGATGATGGAACCATCATTGGAGATACTTTGGTTGTGGGAGAGGTTTTAAAGGTTATTATGGAGGATGGACCTCGTCGCGGCTTGCATCTAAATGTTGATAAAACTGAGGTTTTTTGGCCAAAGGAGGACCCAAGAAGCAGGTTTGTGGGTGTTTTCCCGCCTAATATTTCTCGACCCTTGAATGGTGTTAAACTACTAGGTGGACCCGTAAGTGCATATTTTGAATTTAGTAGTGAGCTTGTGATGAAGAGGGTTGCCAAATCCATTGTGCTTATGAACGATGTTGCTAAGATTAATGACCCTCAGTGTGAGTTGTTGCTCCTACGTGCTTGTGCAGGAATATCCAAATTATATTTTTCCATGCGTACATGTTCTCCTCGGGTCTTTGAGCGGGCTAAGCCTTTGATATGGCTCTTTGTTCGGCTCTGGAGCGTATTGTCACAGCTTCTGGTCCTGGATTTGGTGACTGGCAATGGAGGCTCTCCACCCTACCCTTTGCATTCGGGGGACTTGGTGTCTACTCTGCAGGTGATGTTTTAAATTATGCATTTGTTGCGTCTAGACTTCAGTCTGCTGGTTTGCAAACTAAACTCCTACGACATTCTAATATTGTAACTTATGGGTCTGCGTTTGATAATGCATTGAGCACTTTTAATGCGGAAATGAAGATTGATCTTTTGAGTAATCCTTGTGAGATCGCTGCCCCCAAACTCATGAAGAAATTGGCAGACATATATTTCACACATGTTACTCAAACGGCTGAATCTAAGTTTTCTCTATCTACTCGACAAATGGCTTTATGGAAGTCTCAACTGGAGGAACATACTTCTGACTGGCTTAGAGTGGTTCCGATTTCTGGTTTGGGACAAACTATGAACAGTAGGACTTACAGGTGTGTATTATGTTATCGGCTGGGTGTTCCTTTATTCTCTGTTCCGAGGCCATGCTCAGCTTGCTGGAGGGTCTTTGTAGGTGATATCTATGGGGACCATGCCGTATCGTGTGCTGGTATTGTTGGTATCAAGCATCGCCATAACATTGTGCGTGATACCCTTGTTGACATATGTTTTCGATCCGGGATCTCAGTTGGTAAAGAAGTTGATATTGGGCTTGGTGGAGGGCGGGACAAACCTTTACGTCCAGCTGATATGTTGCTCTATTCTTGGAATGGAGGACTTGATGTATGTGTGGATCTGACAGGTTCATCTCCTTTGACACAAACTGGGATGAATGATTTTGCACCAGGACGTGTGGTGGTTGATGCTGCACAACGCAAACGTGTCAAATATGAAGCTAAGTGTGCAAATATTGGATATGATTTTCTCCCCTTCTCATTCTCTTCATTCGGGGAACTTGAGAAGGATGCGGTGGACTTACTAAAGCGGATCCGAAGATACTCTATGACTCAGGATATTGGGTCACGTGGTGCTTGTTATATGTTTAATAGGATTGGGTTTGCTATTGCTAGAGGAGTGGGAGCCCAAATTGTTTCTAGACTTCCCACTAACTTTTTGTAAATCCTATTATTTTAATAAAGTGATGGTTATAATAAAAAAAAATAAAAAAAAAATAATAATAATAATAAAAATTTTATTATTTTAATAAAGTGATGATTTAATTAAAAAAATAATAATAATAACTTAAAAAAGAAAAAAAATAATAATAAAAAAAAGGAAAAAAAATAAAATAAAAAATAAAAAATAAAAAATAAAAAATAAAAATAAAAAATAAAAAATAAAAAATAAAAAAAATAAAAAAATAAAAATAATAATAATAATAATAATAGGCTTTGCTATTGCTAAAGGAGTGGGAGCCCAAATTGTTTCTAGGCTTCCCATTAACTTCCTGTAAATCCTATTATTCTAATAATGAAATAATTATTATAATGAAATAATAATAATAATAATAATAATAATAATAATAATAATCTGTATTTTAATATTTATATTATATAATAATAAAAATAAAATTTTTTATTATATTATTTTAATAATAATAATAATAATGATAATGATAATTCTCTATGGCTTAGGACATCTGTGCACATGCTGATGTTCATATATTTAACAGGAGTAGTTTCGCTATTGCTAAAGGAGTGGGAGCACAGATAGTAAGGGTGAGCAGGGTGCGGTGCGGTGCGGTGCGGTGCAGATTTTGACAAAAATGAAACCGCATCCGTAATTGCGTTTTTTTAAAAAGTGAGAATCCACACCGAGCGATTTAATGCGGTTTCGGTTAATGCGGATTTTTGTGGTTTTTGGTTCACAATGTAGCTATTTTTGGTTATAAAATTGCATATATTTAATGTAAACACACACATTACTTAGAATATTAATCATATTATGCACTAAAACTCCTATAGCGCACGTTAAATAATCGATATGCCATTTTTCGGCTTTATATAATCAATACTCGGTGCGGTGCGGATTATGTGGTGCGGTTTTAAGGGTAAAACCGCAACCGCACCACATTTGCGGTTTTTCTTTTTTCTTAAAACCGATCCACCGGTTTTTTTCCAACACCAACTACAATCAACATCCTAACCAAAAACCCATTTGCCACTCATAACCCTAGATGACCCACCCTTGCTATTGTCACGTGTATAGGTAAAATAACCCTAACATCGTCGTCGCCAACCGTTAACCATCGTCGCCCGGCATATACAGCGGCAACAAAAGATTGGGGGCAACGACCGTTGTGAAATAACATTCTCTAAGAGAGATGTGATAGATGAGCAGGGTTGAGATACAAATCAGAGATGAATGTAGTCGAGTTTTTGGTTAGATGGTTAGTAGTATGTTTTTTAGATCTGAATTGAGTTTCTAGGCAAATGGTTGGGATGTGCGTAGTCAGCATGCACGAATGAAAGAACCCAAAAACGATAAGACCAATATATCTTATCTATCAGCAGCCACACACGTAAGAGGGGCACGTGGCGTTTTTCTTTTCTCGCCAAAATGAAAATAAATAATAAAAAAAGCAATACTTTTCCACAAACAGTTATAAGTTATAATAACCTCTAGATGTAAAGTATTAACAAAAATTGTGGCTAGACCAGTTGGTTGAGGACAAGGACACTTAACAGTGAGGTCTCGCGATCGAGACACTATGGAGATATAATTTATTAGAATTAATTTTATTGGACAAAATATATTTTCAGTTTTTAGTAACACAAACATGAATAAAAAATTAAATAGTAGAATAAAACTCAGCATACTAAATCAACCTACAAATTCAAACAGCATTGTAAAAACATGAATCAAAAATTAAATAGTATTTAAGGAAAGAAAAATCAATCACAAAATCAGCAATTAAAATATGATTACCATAGCCTATAAATTAAATAACATAAGAAATCATACAGTTAAGACAGAATAAAACTCAGCATACTAAATCAACCTACAAATTCAGCAAAATAAACTGTAAAAGTCACAACGTGGTTAAATTGTGTAAAAGTCACAGTGTGGTTAAATTGTGGCAGCCAGAAGGAAGTGATTGTTTATACAAGAAGGAATTGAAGAATTTTTTAGGACCCGTTTGGTTGAGGTTTTTAAAGCTATAATTTGACTTTAACCATGATATTGCTTGTTTGGTTATTTTTTTAAAGAAAATATATAGACTTTATGTCCTCTGACATGCACTATTAGGAATCTTGTGTAAATGATGGGTTTATACAATTTCTATGGTCCCACTATGCATATTAGTATATCTCACTCATATTAAAAAATGTGTATAATAACAAAATTTTATTTTAATCTCACTTTTATATTAAAGAAAAAATTTCATGTTTGGTCCATATCGTTTACCCAAACATCAAGTATGGTCCCTATCTCAAACTAAGTCCGCAGATCGTCCCTGTCGTTTACACTTTGGATCAAAAATGGTCCCTATCTTGGATGGGAGTTACTTTTGCTCGTTAAGTTCCATAAAGAGAGGGGTATTTTGGACTTTTCCATATAATACATTAATAAGTCATATTATTTCTTTTTTTCTTTATAATATTTTTCTTTTCTTTCTTATATCACTCTCTCATCTCCCCCCCTCTCTCTCTCAAATCATAAAAAACCCAGATCCACCCACCACCTCTCTTTCTCTCAAATCCATAAAAACCCCAGATCCACCCACCACCGTCACTCTTTATCACCTACCCAGATCCTCCATCTTGTTCAACGTCGCCTTCAACAAATAATTGCCACGTTATAATCTTAAAGTTGACTCAACACGTTTTCTAGGATCAAAAGGAAGAATTATTAGTGGATATAATGCTGATGTCATGTCACCATCTTCGAAGCGTTTCAAGGGATCCCAGACAAATAATGGATGGCGCAACACTAATCTTACCACAGGTTGGGTAGACTGCCCTCAATATGGGGATCCCATCGATTTCATTATACCTTCCAAAGTTCCTCTCCAATATTCTTTTTCGATGACGTTATTGAGAATAAATGATATTCCCCTCAACAAGCGATTCATCAGCAAAGCTGTTTAGGGAGGGAGCCAGGTTTAGAAATAGATCTTACAAATACCAATCGCTACTATTCGGAGTCACACTAGACTAAACGAGGTATTCTATATGTTAAGATTAGTTGTCCAGGAAGGGACGAGGTGCCTGATGATGATTCAGTAGAGAAATTTATCAAGAGGTGACCCAATTCGCCTCCCTTAATCCAAACAAGTCAAATGGGTAAGATCTTGAAAGTGAGCAGAAGGGATCGTACCTGATAAACTATTTCTTGAGAGGTCTAAATGGGTAAGATTCTTGCAATTTTGAAATGACGGGATTTGACCTGTGAGCTTGTTTGATGACAAGTCAAGGTTCTTGTTACGTGCTAAATCAAGAGTTTGTAAACTCTGTAACTGGAGGACATTTTCAGGAAATGTTCCAATCAAGTTACAAGAATCGAGATTAATAACTATCAAATTCTTGAAATTTACAAAGAAATCTGGAACTGGAGAACTCAGCTTGTTTAGTGTCAGACGAATTTCAGTAAGTGATTGCAGCCTTTGAAGGGAGTCATGTTGGATCTGGGTTTTGTGTGATGATGTTGGATATGGTGATATTTAATGCATGGGAAAAAAGTAAAAACCCTAAAATACCCCTCCACTTACACCACTTAACAAGCAAAACTAACTCTCATCCAAGATAGGGACCATTTTTGATCCAAAGTGTAAACGATAGGGACGATCTGCGGACTTAGTTTGAGATAGGGACCATACTTGATGTTTGGTGTAAACGATAGGGACCAAACATGAAATTTTTTCTATATTAAATAATAGAAACTTTTATTTTTATATTAATATAAAATTTATTAAATAAATTTATTTTCTCTCTCCAAAACCTACATAAAATCTTAATCCACTCAATCCTAAACCACCCACTTTATAAACTTACACCTAAAGTAAAACCCGACTTCAAACCAAACGGACCCTTAAAGAGGCCAAATATTGTTGGGATGTGCTAAACATAAGGGAGGGTACAATAGTCTATGGGTATGTTTGGCGAAAGTAACTAGTGCTGGACTAGAGATGATGTTGGAGATGGAGATGATGCTGAAGATTATGTAAAGGGATTATTATTAAAAGTTACATGTGTCAGCTTTTGATTTTGAGAGATTGTGAAAGATTATTTTTTTATAATCTTTTATAAGCTAATATGTCAAACAAAAATTATTTTTTTATTGACTTATTTTTTCAAAAAAATAATCATAATCTGTTCATAAGCTTGATGCCAAACATACCCTATGTGTAATTGTTTTATGTGCATCAATCAAATTCATATGTGTACATATCAATTGTCTTGTTATAATAAAGAGAGTTTTTTAAAAATATAACCCCTGATAAAATCCAAAAAAAAAAGTTTTTGATGCCCGTAACACCTTGTGCTCTAAGGTTATAAACCTTCTCACTCCTTACAAAACTTATTCCGAGTGGTGGTGTGTGGCTATATCAAGCTACTCTCCTTTTTGTAAACTCATGCCATTATTGTGGGTACTCGAGTTATTTATATCTATCTTTTTTATTTTGTCTTGCACTGTTTTTATGAAGCCATAATTACTGGTTCTCAAGTATATGATATAAGTTGAATGGATAGATTTATGAAGCATTTGACAGCTTAAATTTCAAAAATAAGGCTGAGTCATTCGGTTAAGATGTAATGAACATGACCAATCCCATTGTTTGTTTTTGCCTTATCCATTGATAATCATTGTAGTTTAGAAGTTTATTAACAGCATCTCCAATATATAGGGCAATAAAAGGTTTGATACACTTCCACCTCATCGTCACATCAACATATCAACTTTCATACAAAACATTTTTTTTGGTAATGGGTTTCCCCGGTAAATAGATTAACAAAAAAAAACAGTGAAATACAAATGGAATATGGCTAAAGTACCACATTAACCTCAAGCTAAAAACAGCTTAAATAAACACCTAAATCTAGTGCTTATGACAGGCCATAAACACTTACAGAACACCTAGTACACAAAGAAACAAACCAAACTAGCTAACAACTGCCGTGAAGGAGTTTCCACCTGCATTTGTCTTAGAGAATAAATTGGTTGTTTCATCATATAACATTTCAACCTCGTCATCTTCATCATCATGATCCAAAACAGAGTAAGAATTTGATGTAGATAAACCAGCACCTGACGATGACGTAACAATAGACTTTAACTTGGGCAAAGAACCAGTCTTCACACTAGTCACCCCCTTCTTCGGGTTACTAATTGTAGCTTTAGGCACAAATTTGACATTCGGTTGAACCGATGGACCTGTAAACTTACCACCCTTAATAGAATTCGGCATATTCGTCTTTTTATTTCTTTTGGTCACCGTTTGGAAACCATCATTATTCTCAACAACAGGAATAGCAAGAGAAGTAGATGGACCAGTACTAGCAGTAGAAACTATAGGAGAAACAACCACCTTATTAGAGCATTTATCAAGAGAGTGACCAAAAGTCTTACACTCAGCACATCTAGGAGGTCTCCATTCATATTTAATACGGATAGTTTCCTTTGTAAAACCCTCCCCCGAAAGAGAAGGGACGCCAATTGTTACAACATCCACAAAATCAGTCTCAGCATTAACCTCAATTAAGCATCTGGCAAA